>CAJQZJ010032284.1:7166295-7192636 GCA_907164525.1 Lophiomys imhausi
ATACATACATGCAAGCAAAGCACTCAGATAATAAATAAATAAATCTTTAAAAAACATAACCACAATAACTATGCAGGCTCTCGAGTTTTTGCAATAATTCTTTAATAACACAAGGACTTTAAGGCCTAAGTGAGTGAGTTAGGTGCAAATGGCCAAGTCAGCCTTCATTTACCAAGTGTATAGTCATGGACCCCACTTTTGGACTCCATCCAACATTGCCTCCACCATTGATCAGCTCTCCAGTGAAGAAATAACCCTGTTTATTTGATTTCCCATGGGAAGAAGTTATTGGCTTGCCTTTGACAGCTATGTGGATGATAAATAAACACTCCCTAGGGCAGGAACTTGGAGTGGTGCTGAAGAAGGGTATCCTTTCTCAGGAAAGGGAAAAGAAGAGCATTACAAGTGAGCCGGATGTCATGAGAAGGAAGTGGCCTAGGAATGAGCTCAGCAAACCCTTTTATATTGAGGAGTCCAGTTTGGGAATCAGGACAAGTAGGGTAATGAGACGTGAGCACTAGAGGGTTTTTTAAACCTTTCATGTCTTAGAAAGCTGGATCCCATTGAGGATAATTGAGCAGAAGAATAACATGCTAAAAGCAGCATGTAAGGGGCCTGTGGGAAGACTGGGAGTCTGAGGAGAGTCCGGAAAGACTGGTCTAGAATGATTTACTGTATGGCCTAGATGCCTTCTCTCCTTGTCCTCTAAAGGAGTGTGTGTGTGTGTGTGTGTTTCTCTATGTTTGTGTGTATGTTTCAATGTTCAATCCTGTCCATATTTGTCATAGAATATTTTATTTAATTTTTAAAAAGATGTATTTATTCTTATTTTATAAGTATAAATGTTTGCCTCCACGTATGTCTGTGCATCACATGCATGTCTGGTGCCCATGAAGCCCAGAAGGGTGTGTCAGGTCCCCTGGAACTGGAGTTACAGAAAGTTGTGAGACAACATGTAGGTGCTGGGAACATAATAAGGGTTTCCTTCAGGAGCAGCCAGTCCTCTCTACCTACCTTGCCATCTCTCCAGCCCCATTATAGAACAATTTTAAAATATAGGTAAGCTAAAGGAACATTTCAAACACAATGCTGCCATCCTAGCAGAAATAATTACTATTCACACTTGGATTTGTCTCCTTCTAGAGTTCAGATAAATTTCTGTACACATACGGATTTCCTTTTAAGAGCCATTAAGTTCCCTCATGAAGTGTACCTGTTGCTTAACACTGTTTTTCTATGTCAAATACATCTCTCCCTTATCTGCAGAGAATATGCTCCAGGATGTCCCATGGAGTCCCAAAACCTTGGATAGTGACAAACCCTATACTTTATTTTCCTCTACACACATGTAATTAACTTATTCATTGGGCATAGCACAAGGTTAATAATAACCAGTATAGAACAGAACAATTTTAAAAATAAACATTAATAAAATGCCAGCATCATTTCTCTTGCATTTGGGGACTTCTATTAAGTAAAATAAGGGCTACTTGAACACCAACACTGAAATCTGTCATTTCCCTAGTCACTGAATAACTCATGTGACTAATTGACTAATGAGAAGGTAGTATAGGTAACACCATACACTGGATAAAAGATGACTTGCATCTCAGGTGGGAAAGGATGGAAATTTTATCATGCTATTTAAAACAATGCATAAATTAAAACCTGAGTTAATTATTTCTTGCATTTTCTGTCCACTTATCTTCAAATGGCTGTTCTGCAGGCAGTGAAATTGCAGATAAAGAAAGACCTCTGTGCATATGTATTCATTTGCAGTATCTTTTCTTCAAGTTTCCAAAACATATAATAGTGCTTTATCACTGCCTGGCGGTGGTGGCGCACGCCTTTAATCCCAGCACTTGGGAAGCAGAGGCAGGCGGATCTTTGTGAGTTCGAGGCCAGCCTGGTCTACAAAGTGAGTCCAGGACAGCCAGAGCTGTTACACGGAGAAACCCTGTCTCGAAAAACCAAAAAAATAAAAATAATAAATAAATAAAAAATAGTGCTTTATAACTTTACTCACTAACTCATCACTTTTCTATATTTAAGTACGATTACTGCTCTTCATTGCATTAGCTGTAGTTTTGGTGGTATTGTGTTATTTTGAAACAGGACCTCACTTTGTAGTCCAGACTAGCCTCAAACTCATGGCAGTCCTCCTGCCTCATCCCTTCAAGTGCTTGGATTACAGGCATGTACCACCACACCCGTATTTTCCTTATATTTTATATAGCTTGACATTTAATGGGTACATAATATTTCCAATACGGAAATAGTGACAGAGGTAACTGGCCTTGTTTTTGCTGGTTTGTGGATGCTCAAGGCTTTTTGTTTTTTTTGTTTGTTTTGGCTTTTTGAGATAGGATTTCTCTATATAACTCTGGCTGTCCTAGAACTCACTTTGTAGACCAAGCTGACTTCGAACTCAGAGATCTGCCTGCCTCTACCCCCCGAGTGCTTGGATTGAAGGTGTGCACCACCACTTCAATATATATTTTTTAAAAATATTTTAAACATATATTTAAAAAAAATAATAGTTGTCAAAAAAATGGGCATTGTGGTGCACATCTTTAATCCCAGCACTTGGGAGGCAGAGGCAGGTGGATATCTGTGAGTTCAAGGCCAGCTTGGCCTACAAAAAGAGTCCAGGACAGCCAGGACTACACAAAGAAACACTGTCACGAAAACTAAAAAAAAAAAAAAAAAAAAAAGTTGCATGTTATCAGGTTTGTAGGCTTAATTTATAAACTATATTTATTGATAATCCTATAAACACCTACTACCCCATCAACCTTAGGAACTTTAGAAGGATACCAATCCTCAAGTGCAGGTCCTTGAGGGCAACTGGTCAGCAGTCTGTCTGCAGGAACACCGCAATAGCAGTCATTGAGTGGTCAATTGGTTATCGTGTGGGCCACTGCTTCCCTTCCGGTTGGGCTTGAGGCCTCCTAAGTCAGCCAAGACTGTCCTGGGCGTCAAGGCCTTGGCAGGCCTCCTCTGTTCATCTGGGCCTTGCCACACTCTCACAGGACAGGGACCACTCTCCTGCCTGCTTTTGCCATCTCTTTGCAGTCCATTCTCCGTGGCCTCAGAGTGCTCGATCCCTCGAGACCTCAGGCCTGGCTCACTCACTCAGTGGCTGTGGGCCCATGGACAGACGTAGCCTCAGGCCACTCTGCTCCTACCACTGTGGCACCAGCCAGCCACGGCTCTCCTCAGTATCCAGTTCTCACAATCTTTCTCTAAGCAGGTTCTATGCCACTCCTCTTGTGCCAGCCCGAGCTTACTTATGGCAGATTCAGCCTTCCACAGCCTTTTCTCAGCCTTCTTGGACTGGCTTGTGGCACAAGCCCTTCCTCTGCCTTTTCTTGGCCTCTGCCTCCTCTCTCCTCAGCTGGTCTCCCTTTATGTCAGCTGAGGTGCCTGACTGATTTTTACTGCCTCAGGGCTGGTCCAGCCTTGGGGCTGTTGAGCACATATCTGCTTGAAGTCCAGCCTTTTCTGTCAGCATGACCTCAGCGCCACATCCCCTTCCTACCTCCTCCTCCTGCAGGGCGCTGTTCTCTGTGTCTCTTGGAGCCATGGCTTTCCAACTGGGCTCCGAGCAACTTCAGCCACTATCTTTCTAGTGTCTTTCAAAGTGTGGCAGTGTCCAGCAGCTGAGCAGTGTTGAGAACCAATGCAAAGCCAAAAGACCTTTTCAGTGTTCTGGGCTTTTCCTTCTTATACACTGTCACCAATCATGCATACAGAGTGCCTTCTCATTAGTCGACTTCACACCCTCCTCTTGGAGACACACCTGCTGCCCAGGACCACTTGTGCTTCCAGGTGCCAGGCTGACCCAATAGAAATCCAACCTCTACCACATAAGGATATCTTTTTAAGCCTAAGAAGAAACATCTGCAACGAGTCAGGAGGCAATGGGACGTAGCTGTCCTTAGAGGATGTGCTGTTGAGGGTTTTTGGAAACTCTTGTCTCTCTTGTGCTGGCCCTTCCAGGCAATCATCGAAGAAGCTGAAATTCGATGGATTGAAGTTCAGAGAGCAGTGCATGACTTTGAAAAAGATATTCTGAAAACCATATCGAAGAAGAAAGGGAGCATTTTGGCCACTCAGAAAGTGATGAAGTACATTGAGGATATGAACCGCAGGAGGGTAAGTTGCTGGCAGTTAGAGCTTGAACTTAAAGAATTGGTTCTTAAGCCAGGCGTGGTGGTGCATGCCTTTAATCCCAGCACTCAGGAGACAGCCAGAGGCAGGCAGGCAGATCTCATGCTGCAGCCTCACTCCAATTGTCCCACTACAGTTGTTCCCCAGGAGTCCTGGAGAACACAACAATGCCTGTGGGTCAGTAAAGGGCAGAGGGGCAAACCATTCCAGGGGCAGTTTCAGGGAACAGCATCTGCTTTATTGGACAGAGCAACCACTTATGTAGTGGAAGCGTATGGGCTGTGACTGGTCAGCACATTACTTCGGATTGGACAGTGAGCTCTCATACCACCAGGGTCTCTCTGCAGAAGAAGGACATTAAAAAGAAGGCATGAGAGTGCAGACTCTCTTCAGGCCAGCCACAGGCTACTCACAGAACTTCAGAATTCAGTGTTCTGACTTTAGGAACATGGTGTGCCACACTTCTTATTTAGAAGTACAGTGTGCAGTAGGCTGGGCATCAGTCAGGCCTGCTTTTTCTCCTATACTCCACCATAATACTTCCCACATATGTAAAATATATTTCAATCTCCAAATGTGTGTGTTTAATTTTTTTTTTAATTTCATGTGTATGGGGGAGATTGTTTTGGTTTTGCCTGTGTGTGTGCACCATGTGCATGCCTGGCGCCTGTGTACGCAGAAGAGCATGTCAGAGCTCCTGAAACTGGACTTATGAATGATTGTAAGCTTCTGTGTGTGTGCTGGGAATCAAACCACGGTCCTCTTGGAGGAGCAGCCAGTTCTATTAAGTGCTGAGCCATTTCCCCAACCCTCAAAACATGTATTTTAAATGCACATTTATTAACGTAAAAGCAAAAAGGAAAAAACAAAACAAACAAAAACCCAGGATGGATGACTATTCCTAGTATCAGATTGATTTCCTCTTGTTTATTATCCATTTCAAGATCTGTGTTTCCTTAAGAAAGGTGTGAACTAGTCCGGTTACTTCATAGGGTGAGATAGGGTCCCTCTCAAGATCTTCCCATCTGCTTCCTGTAAGGAGATGGACTTAGACTAGCATGAGAAAGGAAGGGGAGCTGGGTGAGGAAGATATGTTTTCAACTGCAGAGATTTTGTAACATGTTAAGCATGTTAACCCGGGGTCAGTTGAGCAGAGTTCTTAATCCCAACACACTATCAATAATTAAAATATGTTGCAGGCTACCATCCGAACCAAAGGCCCAAGAGTCCCAAGATTGTGTTGTTAGTAAAGGCCCCTGCAGTAGCACCACACCCAAGTAATGCCAACTGCTGAAGCACGGTAGCATTGGCAACCAAGCCAAGCCAGTTTCTTCTGTGTCTTGGCTTCTGGTGAAATGTCATTTCAGTACCAGGGTTGGCAGAATTGAGATGGCTGGAAAGAAAGGACTGAATGCTGGTGGGCTATGCTCAAGGTTTTTTTTGTAGTCCCAGATATAATGTTCAGATCAACAGGTAAGAAGATGAGTAATCGATTAAAATGTGTTGTTTCTTTTTTTTTTTTTTTTAGGATAATATGAAGGATAAATTATGCTTGAAAAATGTTTCTCTCAAAGTTCAGAAGAAAAAGATGCTTTTACAATTGAGGCAGGTATGTTTGGTTTTTTCTCTTTCTTTCTAAAAAGGCAATCTAAGTATCTTGGTTAGGGTTTTATCACTGTGGAGAGACACCATGACCACGGCAACTCTTATAGAGGAAGACACTTAATCAGGGCTGGCTTACAGTTTCAGAGGTTTGGTTCATTGTCATCATGGCAGGAAGCATGGCAGCATGCAGGCAGACATGGTGCTGGAGAAGGAGCTGAGGGTTCTACATCTGGATCCGCAGGCAGCGGAAGGAGACTGTGTGGCTTGAGCATATCTGAGACTTCAAAGCCCATCCCCACAGTGACACACTTTCTCCAACAAGGTCCCACGTACACTCCAACAAGGCCAACAAGGCCACACCTCCTAATAGTGCCAGTCCCTATGGGCCAAGCATTCAAACACATGAGTCTATGGGGACCATTCCTATTCAAACCACCACACTAAGTATTATCCCCACCCATTAGCCCACCCACCCCTGACAATTATTCCTGCCCTAGTCACCAGACTCTTTGAACAGGTTATTTTTCACAGTAGAAGAACTTTGAAGTTGTTACTAATTTATGGGTCTTGAGGTGGGGAGATCTTCTAGTTTCATTTCTGTTGTGATGAAATAGCTTGAGGAAAAGCAACCTAGGATAGAAAGAATATTTTTCCAGCTTATAAGTTCCGGATTATGGTCCTTTGCCATGGGGAAGTTGAGGAAACAGGTACTTCAAACAGCTAGTCACATTGAATCCGCATTTCTCTTCTCTAGTAAAGAGCAGGAAAAAAAAAAAGAATGCATACATGCTTGCTTTCTTGTTTGTTTGTGTTCAGCTGTTTCTGCACTCTTAATACATTTCAGGGCCCCTTACCTAGAGGATGATGCTACCCACAGTGGATTGGGTCTTAATTAGCCTAATTAAGACTCCCCCACAGGCCGGGTGGTGGTGGCGCACGCCTTTAATCCCAGCACTTGGGAGGCAGAGGCAGGCGGATCTTTGTGAGTTCGAGGCCAGCCTGGTCTACAAAGCGAGTCCAGGGCAGCCAGAGATATTCAGAGAAACCCTGTCTCGAAAAACTAAAAAAAAAAAACAAAAAAACAAAGACTCCCCCACAGGCCAAGCCAATGTAGATAAACCCTGTTGAGACACGATTCCTAGGCGATTCTGGGTTGTGTCAGATGACCCACACAGTGGATGATCCTGGATTACCTGGCTGCACCCGACATCACTTCCCTCCTATGAGAGAAAGGAAAGAGGGTGAGAGGAGATATAGCACGCAGAGGCCAAAGCGATGATAACTGTGCTATGGGAAGGGGCCACGAGCCAGGGAATACAGGCAGCTTCTGGAAGTTGGGCAGGGCAAGGGAATATTCTCGTTATCCCACGAGCCTCCAGAAGGAATGCAGCACTGACAGCATTATGATTTTGGCACCAAAGCCATTTAGACCTTCAGCCTCCAGAATGGGAAAGTAATACACCCGCATGCGTTCAAGTCACTGGGTTTGTAGCAATTTGTTGCAGCGGCCAGAATAAACCAACATAGCTTCTAGGCAGGCAAATTCAAGGCTTTCTGTACACAAAATTGGCTTGAATTTGAGCTTCTTATAACACAAGCGTGGCTTTCTGAGGGATGTGACTGAGTGCCATCATTGCACTGTGCAGTGGTGTTGCAACAGCTGACCTCAAGGGCTCCCAGTTAAAGGCAGGAGGGCTGAGGTAGCCCAAAGATTCTGGAACATACGACTCCATCATTTCCTGGCCCAATGTTTTTATCATTAAATCAAATGTGGGCACTGATGATAAGTGCATCAGGAGTAGCCAAGGACAGTGACATGAGACTGGACAGGACAATGTTCACATCAGACAACTATTGCTTGATTGACTCAGAAAGACCTTGACAAGCTGGAGCAGCCCTAACATGACTATAGAGATTTGAGACTCCCAAGATACTTTCACAGGCACAGGCTTAAATGAAAAGTCTATGACAGTCAGCTTAGTCGGGGCCCAGGCTGTCCTAGAAACACAAACCAGACCAAGGAGGGACTGGCTGTGCTCTGCCCTTACCCGGGCAGCCCCGTCATGTGAACTCCACACTTGAAAGTAGCAGACAGTGTGGTGATGGCAAGAGGAGGGAGGGCAGCTGTCTACGCCTAGGGCTGCTGTGGGAAGGAAGAACCAGGGAGGTCAAGAAGAAGGAATGCTACCCGGGGGCTGATTCATTCAGACTCAGGCATCATGAGGAGGGGGGGCTTGAAGTGAGGAGTATGTGGATGATCTTTAACCTACATACCATTGCTGCGCAGAGATGACACAGATGTGAGTCCTAAGTTCAAAAGCTAATGGGGTACAGTGTCCTGAAAGGAGGGTTTGCTCAACTCTGTATAACGGGAATGGAGGTACAAGGGCATAGAGCTACGCTATCAGAGGCTCAGTGGAGACCCAGGTTGCCGTAGGTGCAGAAAAGAGGTTATGCAGTGTTGCTGGGTGAATGGTATCTGGATTTGAGGAAGTTGTAGCATTTGGGAGAGAGCAGCAACCCCAGGGCTTAGTAAAGCTCAGCAGAGGTAGGAACCACAGCAGCCCCAAAGTTGTCTGTTCCCACAAGCAAGATGGCATGAGCCTGGACAAGGAAGTGGGGCACAGTTTAGAGAGGGACCCCATATACTAACAAACCTACAAAAATGTAGACTCGAAGATGGGGAGTTTATGAGCAGTCTTCTGTAGGTTTCCAGGTTTAAAAGTTGAATTTATTTGTTTGCTTTTGAGACAAAGTTTTGCATATAACCCATTATGGTTTCAATCCCAAAGTCCTTCTGTTTCAGTCTCCCTAGTGCTGGGATTACAGGGTTGTGGGTTGTGCCACCAAGCCCAGATTAAAAATCACTTTCCAATGGCCTGCTTTTTTTAGACTGCTTTATAGCTTGTTGAAATGCCATCTTCCCTGTGGACAGTGTCCCCTGGCCTGGCCCTAGGGCTCTGTGTGTCTCTGTCCTTCCCATTTGCTCTACACTGTTGAGTCACCATCTTTGGCTTTTCTGTAATGCCTTGCATATGTTCCTTGAGACCCAGAGGCATTGTGTTAACTTAAATAGCCAGCCCTACTGTGTAACCAGCCCTACTGTGCGCTGCCACGTCAATGCCAGGAAGTTTTCACAGAATGGTGGCAGAGCTCCCAAATCTCGCCAGATTGCAAGGCGGGAGCTTAAGCTAACGATCACCCCTGACCTTGCCTCTGTTTCTCTTTCTGAACCACAGAAGGAGGAGGTGGGCGAGGCCCTGCACGATGTTGACTTTCAGCAGCTGAAAATTGAGAACGCTCAGTTTTTAGAGACGATCGAAGCGAGGAATCAAGAACTGATCCAGCTGAAGCTGGCCTCTGGGAACACCCTGCAGGTTCTCAACGTCTACAAAGTAAGACCCATCCCAGGGCCAGGCTTCCCACAGCCACCTGCCCTACCTCAGGGAGATCCCTGTGAACAGGAGTGGTTCACCCAGCCTGTTGGCATCTCCTGCTGTTTCCCAACTTCTCTTGACTTGGCAAAGTCTGGTCTCCTAAAACTCCCAGAATGTTTTCACAATCCTAGCTGTACATGAGGCCCACCTGGGAGCTTTTTCCTTTTAACACATATGTCTGTGCTCTAGTCCCACCCCAACTGATTGAATTAAGAAGTTGAGGGCCATAGACTGGCTTTGTTTTGAATTCCCTGGGTGATTTTTATGCACGGTGTTTGAAAATGAACCACATTAGGGCCCCGTTTAATTGAGGTATGCATTCAGCACTTCACTTAAAACCCTACAAAGGAGAACAGTCTCAGCTATAAATCAGAAAACTACTGAATTATTTATCATCCGAATGCAGTGCTTTAGGGAGAGAAGAAAGGTGCTATTAACAATTAAGCAGGGACTGTAGGCATGAATAAGGCCTATCCTCAGCAGACCAAGCCATCTTTTCACCCTGTGAGTGATGAAGTGTTACAATGGCCCACAAGATGAGTGAGTGTCCATCCCCCGCCCCCCCACCCCCAGCCTTCACGCTAAGAATGGCTTTCGCTGAGGAGCATGTGCACATAATTGAATTCTGGAGAACACTGTAAACCAACTCAGAAAAACTGACTTCTAGAAAGTCCATTCACACAACACATTCACACACACATACACGCATTCGATGTGGTAGGTTAATATCTATTTATATACATGTATAAGTAATACATATATACCATATCCTATTATTTTTAGTGTGCATGTGTGTGCTGTGGGCAAGTATGCGCTGGCATACATATGGAGATCAGAGGACAGCTTACGAGAGAGTCAGCTCTCTCCTACCATGTGGGTCGCAGGGAGCAAACCTAGGTTGTCAGGCATGGTGGCAGACAGGTCTCCCCGCTGAGCCACCTCATCAGCCCTGTTCAAAAGTATTACACCTGCTTATTATGTTCTTAACTTTCATCAGTGAAGCACTTGTAGGCATCTGAGGGCTTTTTCCTCATTAGCATAAGTAGCTATACAGTGTGTAAAATTTACCTCTGGTCCTGCAAAGCTGAAAAAGCATACTATCTGGTTCTCCACAGAGCGACATTGCTGGTTCCTGGCCTTGTGCCTAGGTGACAATGGTGGCTGTAGCTTGGGTTCCCATCCGAACAGCTTACTTGTGGGCTTCATTTGGCCCACAAAAATGTGATTAACAACGTGAAATTGTGGCCAGGTATGGTAGCACGTATCCATAATCCCTGCACTTGGGGATGAGGTGGAGGGGGGCAGCGTGGACAACATAGGGGGACCTTGTCTCCTCCAAACAAACAAAACCTGCAAAATTCCTCCACACACACAAAAAAAAGGGAAAGTGGATTTGACTATGCCAGTCCAGACTTACATTTGCTCAACAGTTTTCTTTACAAATCCAAACAAAACAAAACAAAAACCTAAGACAAAGATGCTGAGTTTTTGTCTAGTCGAGTCCTAAACTAGAGCCAATGGGTACTTCCTGCCCAGTGTGTGTCCCACTTAACCTCCTTCATGCTGCAGAGCACGAAGAGCTACTGAGCCAGCATTCTGATGCTCATGTGTAATAAATGTGTAATAAATAAACGTTTACCATGCACGTTTGGGTTTGGCTTATCCCATCTGAACGGTTACTTCAAGATGAGAGCAGTCCGGGTGACTTCCAGGTCCTCGATGCCTGGAGAGCTGGGTAGGACCTGGCTAGCTCACCCTGGGCCTTGACCTTATCCCATGAAGACAGCTCAGCAAATCAGGGCCTGCCTGGACTTGTGGAGTTTGGGCAGTGGAGCTATGGTTTCCATGGTGAGGCTGCCAGGTTACAGAGCCTGCCTGTCCTCTGTAGGATGGGTCTAAAGTCACAGTGTAGACTGCAGGAGAAAGGGAAAACAGCAGCCCAGCTGGCCTGGCAGGGCCTGTTTCTTGTGAAGGTGAACAAAGCTGAAAGAGATGCATTGTGGGAGTCTGAGGGTGGGCCCAAGTAAGGAACTGAGGGAAAAGCTATACTGCTTCTGCACACTGTTACAGACCACACAAAACTCCACCCAGAGGTAAGACACAGACCTTGCCTCTGGCAGCTGACCAGATAAAGCATCGCCACTGACCCCAGCAGAGCCACCACCCAATCCCAGGTAGCGTCAGGCTCCCCAAGTCACTATTGATCTGCCTCCATTTCTCCCACAATAGCTGAGAACTGGGACATGAGAACATCACTCAGGTGGTTTACATCCCTTGACTCCAGAGAACAAAGTCCATTCTGTCCTGTCTCTCAAAGTTGGGCAAATGTCTTCCCTGGCTCTTCTTCCATCGAACCTGAATAGCCAGCTTGTAGTAAAGCCCTGTCAAAACACTGCCCTTACACCTGTACTCTGCAGCTGACCCTCATTGTCTGGTTTCTTATCCTCACACAGGGCAGGGAATAGGAAAAGAGGCTTAAAGAAGTGAGGCCTGGAAGAACCAGGAGTGGATGGCTCTAAGGTCCCCCAGGTGGGTGGCTCCAGGCTCCTCTGCTGTATCTAAGTTTTGAGATTCTGGGGCAGTGTCCCTGCACCTTCCTCCTTTCACTTTGTGATCTCCTCGTGCAGCTCCTTTAGGATCCTTCTGTCTCAACCCTTTCTTTGCCCTCTCTTCCTTCTTC
The DNA here is from genome assembly GCA_907164525.1 of Lophiomys imhausi. Lineage (NCBI taxonomy): Eukaryota > Metazoa > Chordata > Mammalia > Rodentia > Muridae > Lophiomys > Lophiomys imhausi. The sequence goes on from CAJQZJ010032284.1 coordinate 7,178,191, forward strand.
ACAGAGCGAAGTGTGATTTTATCTTTCAGCTCTCTGACCTCATTCCTGTTGCAGGGCACCCCCGCCCCTGACACACACCAGCTTCAACCTACTGTGTGCCCCTTGGCACGGGTCCAGTCTTGGAATTCTTCTCGCCAGGATTTTCTGCCTCCCCACCTCCCTTGGGATTGGCTGTGAGTGAGCTTTCTGGAGGCAAGGCCTAGAACTTTTCACTAACCAGTGCCTGGGGTGGGGGTAGGTGGGGTGTGCCTAGACCTCAACCATGCTGAGGACATTCCAGCATTTCTGGAGACTTCCCTGTAGGGTAGGGCCCAGGGAGAGAGTTCTAGAGGAGGCCAATCTAAGCAGCCGGGGCCTGGGGGAACTGAAGGCTATTAATGTAGTGGGTATCCATGAGGCAGTTCCTGCAGGATTCTCTAACACCAGCAGGCCCAGCTCCTTTAGGCAGAGGTGAGTAGTGGAGCTCAGAGGATGAGGAATCACACTGCATCTGTCCAAATCCTGGCTCCCTTTTAAATGGGGGAGAGGGGTTGGGCCCTTCTCCTGTGGGAAGCTCCTCTCTCTGCACCCTCCTGAGGTAGTCATGCCAGCAGTTGAGTGACCTGCACCTGTCAGCCACAACGCTCTGCTCTCTACCAGGATGTCTTCTCACAGCCTCTTAAAGTTTCTCTTAGGAAGCAGTGGGGCAAGATTTGAGTCCTGTTGTTGGACCACTTTACATCTCCAGTGGAGGCCAAGATCCCAAAGTCCTCTCCTTTCCTCCAGCTGGTTCTCAGACACCATATCTGGACACCTCTGGCAGTCAGTCCCCAGTTGATACAAGTCTATATAGATGGCATGCATGGCCTTGCTTTGCTTCCGCATCTCTTCCCCAAAGTTCTGAAAGTGCCTCTTAGTTTGTGCCATGGTATGTTTCAGAACAAGCTTCAGCGGGCAATGACTATATACAACAATCTGGACAAGGAGATCTTGCTGAGAAATGAGCTACTTGGGAAAATCGAAAAAGAAACCATACAAGCAGAGGAGGTAGGAGGGCACAATGTGCCATTTCTGATGTTTGCCTCCTTCTGGCGACAAGGGTCACTGTCCACCAAGACCCCAGATCCTTGGTTGTTGATCTAGAGAAGGAGCCCAGACCACAAAAATCAAAATAGCTTTGAGTCGCAAAAGCAGCCTGCTGGACTTACAGCTCAGTGGTGTCAACATCACTGTTGAGTGATGCTCTGGAATTTGCTCACGAAGAAAACAGTCCACAGAACATGCCAGGGTACAACGTGCAGAGTTCTGAAGTTCTGTGTCCATAACCTTATAAAAATACATGTGGTATATGGTGATGTAACTAATATGAGACAAAATGCACAATGGTTTGTATAGTGAGTGGGTAGAGATGGGAGGGATGGGGGAGGGCAGAGGGGGCGGCGCTCTGAGACCAATAACTGTCCTTTGGATACTCAGTGTGAGTAGACAGAGACTGAAGGACTGTGACCTCCAGCCAGCCAGAGCTCACTCCAACAGTCAGAGTGTGGAAGGGTGGGTGGAGTCAGCAGAGCGCATCAGCCTTGCACGCTCCGAGCATGTGTAGCTGAATATCTGTAACTGTAGTACACTAGGGTGTTAATCAAAGAGGATCCTTTGAGGAGGGTAGAGGAGAGAGTCCATTGGCCTCCTGGGCAGAAGGCCTGGCCTCAGTCCAGGACTGCTGGCAGGCATTTCAGTGCCACAGGACTGTTTTCACACATGTGAAATAGAGGTCAGGGCCCTTGCGGTGGTGACTGGATGAGCCTACATATAGCAATGCTTTGTCCACTTCTCAGCCATGGTTACAGTTATTAGTGTCATGGTTCTGAGTGGATCTGAAGGGTCTCCAGGAGTCTGTGTCCCCAACCTGTTCACGGTGGCCAGAATGCCACGGGATCTCCACATCAGACTGTGGTGTTATCCACCTCATGCTTGATGGGGAACCAACTACCGCAGAAAGCCCAGCCTTGGACAGAGTAACAGGTGGCAAAGCTGAAGTTGCAGCCTGGGCATTGTGTTTTCCCTTGGATTGGATCACCATTAAAACTTACAGTCCACTTTTTGAAGTCTTGGCATTCATTATTTATTACATTTTAGTTTTCTTGTTAACTTCTTTTTCTGAGTGCTGGGGATTGAACCCAGGGCTTTTCACATGTCATAGAAGGGTCACATTTCTGGCCTGTGTTAGGTACTGTTCTATTGCTGTGATAAAACATCACGACCACAGCAACTTAGAAAAGACATCATTTAATTTAGGGCTTACGATTTCATAGGGTTACAGCCCATGAAGATGGAGCAAAGGCACAGTGGCAGAAACAGATCAGAGTTCACATCTTGATCTACAATTGGAGGCAGAGAGAGACACTGGGAATGATGAGAATCTTTTGAAACCTCAAAGCCCACCCCCAGTGACACATTTCCTCCAACAAGGCCACACCTTCTAATCTTTTCCACACAGTTCCACCAAGTGGAGACCAAGTATTCAAATATATAGCCTATGGGGCCCATTCTCATTCAAACCATCAAATGACCCTTTGTTACCTTTTTTTTTTTTTTTAAAACAAGGACTCACTATGTAGTTCTGGTTGACTCAGAATTCCTTATGTAGACCAGGCTGACCTCAAACTCATAGAGATCTGCCTGCTTCTATGTCCTGAATTCTAGATTTAAAGGTGTGTCATTGCCATGCCTGGTCCCTTTGTTAACTTTTTGTTTTTGTTTTTATTCTTTGAAACAGGGTTTCTCTGTGTAGCCCTGGCTATCCTGGAACTCGCTCTGTAGACCAGGCTGGCCTCAAACTCAGAGATCTACTTGCCTCTGCCTTTTGAGTGTTGGAATTAAAAGCATGTGCTACTGTGCCTGGTGCCTCTATTAACTTTGAAAGACAAACTTATTGGAGCCATAATTCACCTGCCATATGGCTCACCCCATTAAAGTATACAGCTCAAGAGTTTGTGGCATATTCACAGAGTTATATGACTATTATCACACTAGATCTAGAAACTCTTCATCTCCCAGGAAAAGACCCTGCCCTTGTTACAAACCTCACCCCTCCCCACCCCTCCCCTCAATATCCCAGAACCCACCCTTTCTTCTGTATGTCCCACCTCCTATTTCCTGTCTAATCTACAGGCCATCATATTTATTGTTGACAGGCGAAGTTTCCATAGAGACACAAGATACTCTCTAGAGCGTCTTTTCCTGCTTGTGGCCACTTGCCTGTTGTTCTGGAGAAATGTGCAGTCATGTCCTTTGCTTCATTCTTTATTGAGTTTGCTTTAAATATTGAGTTGTATGAGTTCTTTGCATATCCTAGATTTAATCTTTTATCACATACATTATTTTTAATTATTCTGTGGTATTTTTTCATTTTCTTTGTTTTTATGTGCATGTGTGTTTTGCCTGCATATACATCTGTGCATCATGTGCCTACCTGGTACTCAAAGAAACCAAAGAGGGAGTGGGGTCCCATGGAATTGGAGTTACAAATGGCTATGAGCCATCCTGTAGGTGCTAGAAATTGAACCCAGCTCCTGTGGAAGAGCAGCTATTGCTCTTAACCCCTGAGATAGCTCTCTAGCCTTCTTTCATCTTCTTAATGATATTGTTTATATATCACAGGATTTTAAATTTTGGTGAAGTTCAATTCATGTTTTTCTCTCATACTGTGTTTTGAGGTTGAAGGTGCTAAGGAGCACTTGCTTAGCCAGATACCATGAAGATTTGCTGTGTCTCTTCTCAAGTTGTAGAGCCCTAATTCTTTTTTTTTCCTTTTATTGTTTTTTATTTTGTGAATTTCACATCATGTACCCTGTTCCCCCTCATCTCTCACCTCCCCACAGACCCACCCTCCACCCCTGAAACATCTCCACCCCCCCAAAAAAATCTCATTGTGAAGATGTAGTGTGTCTCAGTGTGTCCCACAATATTCCCCTTTGTCGACACATTTTTGCTTGCAAATGTTCATTTCAATGACTCCTTGGTCTGGTATGGGGTCTCTGGGTTCTGTTACTTTGTCAGTACTGGAACCTCACTGGGACTCCTCTCAGATATCCTGTTGTTATCTGATGTCATAGAGATCCTGTAGTTTTGGGTCTATGGAACTGGCCTCTTCATGCACTCCAACAGTTCATCCATGGGGTAGATGTTGGGGTGGGCCAACTCAAAGCCCTGGATTTGAGTTACCATCTAAAGTTACTTGTCACTCAAATGCAGCTTTGTGTCCACCAGTGTTCTTTGTACTGTCACTGTTCAGATACATTACATTTTTCTTTCTGTAGGGCATAGGCCTCAAACACAATTATATGTGTATTTCCCATTTGCTTGCATTTTTAACCAGTTAAGAGATCTGTAACTAGTATTGATTGTGACTCACATTTGTTTTTAATTCTTTTTTTTTTCCAAGACAGGGTTTGTCTGTGTATCTCTGGCTGTCCTCTAGTCACTTAGTAGACCAGGCCGGCCTTGAACTCACAGAGATCCACCTGCCTCTACCTCCCAAGTGCTGGGATTAAAGGCATGTGCCACCATACCTGGCTACTCACATTTGTTTTAATAACTTCCAGCCCCTCTGCTGTTGCCAGTTTTCAGCCTGAATAATTTCCTTTAGTATTTATCACAAAGCACGTGTGCTAGGTTTCTCTGGATTTTCCTTGATGTGGGAATTTTTTTATAACTCCTTCACTTAAACAGCCCTGTGCTAGAGGTTGTAGTGAGAATTCTGGAATTTTGATTTCTCTGAAAAAAAACACAGAAATATCATAAGAATATGTTTTCATTTTAATCCCAGGTGTGGGAATATGGGACCACTTCACAGCAGCTGACTGTGATTTGCCTCGTGCTCTGGCAGAGGCATGGTTTTGCTAGCTGCAGATAGTTTCTGTGATTGTGTGATGTTAGACATTTCTGAGCAAAGGAATTGCCTGATTTAGCACATATATATTCAAATATATAAGTATTTCTACACACACACACACACACACACACACACACACACACACACACACACACACAGAGTTCAGTGTCTTGATGACAGTTTTTCTTACTTCCACACTTAGCATTTGTTGTATCCCATTGTCCCGTGGCCTCTTTTGTCCCTGATCAGTCAGCTGTCCATCTCACCAAGGTTGCATACAGGATGGATTGATTGCTGCTGTTGTTTTTCTTGTCATCTCCAGCTCTTCCCTTTGTCTTATCATTCAGTGTTATGAGAGTGCTGTACTTGGGTTGGATTTCTTTGTATGTATCCTCATTGGAGCTTGTTAATTATCAGGGTGTTGAGTTTAAGGTTTTTAAAGTAAAAATTGGGATGTTCTTATCCATGCCTTTGAGTAATTTTTCTGTTCCTTTCTCCTTTTCCCCTTCTGTAACTACTACCATGTACCACACTCAGTGTGAGCTACATTTCTCTGAGGCTGCTAGCTTTTCTGTTTTTATTTCCTCTCTTCATATTGCATAATCTCTACCAATCTATCTCCAAGTTCAGTGCTTGATTCTTCTAATCGCTTAAATCTACTATTGATTCCCCACAAGATTTACTTCCCATTATTGTACCTCAAAGGACCCCAGGGGACCCACATTTTGAAAATTCATTTTTTTTATCACGTCTAATTGTGTATGTCTATCTACATGTGGGTATGTGTGGTGAACACAGGTGCCCACAGAGGGCAGAGTCTGCAGTTTCTCCCTTGAAGATGGAGTTACAGATGGTTGTGAACTGCCCGAAAGAGGTGCTAGGAACCAAAGTTAGGTCATTGGGAAGATCTGTAAAACTCTCTGAACCACTGAGCCATCCATCTAGCCCCAGATTCCCCATTTAAAAATAACAATGTGCCAGCCATGGTGGCTCATACCTTCAATCCAGCACTCAGGAGGTAGAGTGGGTAGATCTCTATGAGTCGAAGACTAGCCTGATCAACATAATGAGTTCTAGGACAGACAGAGCTCCATAACATGACCCTGCCTCAAAAAAACAATGATGATGACAATGTCATTTTATTGATATTCTCTATGCTGCTAGATGCTACATTAACTTCCCTAACCCTACTACACCAGCCAGATTCAATAATACAAGTGGCAACAAAAAAACAGCTGGCCAGCCAGATGTTTAACAGAATCAGACAAACAGACCAAGAAGAGCCTCCTCCTGTGTAGAGCAAGTCTCAAAGACTGACTACACCTTGCTGCAAAGAGGCCTGGCATAAAATTGGATCAGACTGTAAGACGATGCCTCATAGTATTGCCGAAAGTAATAGGAAAACTAGTAACATGGGCTGAATGGGATACCAGCAGAGGCAGTCAGGAGTTTAGCAGGAAGATGAAAAACCAAAGAGAACTCCTCTGGAACAGAAACCGTCCCTGGTTGTCAGACTGCATCTGAAACAAGACTGTACTCATAGACAACACTAGCTGTAGAGAAACAGAATCTACTGACCGGCTTCACCCAGATCACTGAATGACACCATGAAAGGAGTCCAGGGATTATTCAGAGTTGCTATCTTACCTAACATGCAGTTTTCCAAAAAGTAGGCAACATGAACTGTCTCTGGAGGAGTCCAGATAGTAGACTAAATGCACAATTTCAAAGGAGCTATTTTATTTGCCAAAGTAAATCATACTCAAAGACAGGGAAGAAGCCGGGGGTGTTGGTGCACACCTTTAATCCCAGATTAATTGGGAGGCAGAGGCAGGTGGATCTCTGGGTTGGAGGCCAACCTGATTTACAAAGAGTTCTAGGACAGCCAGGACTATTTGTAATGGAGGTTTGGATTTCTTTGGAAACACAGTTATGTTAAATGACTATGTAAGGACTTCTGAAAAACAGACTCTTAAAAGGGATATACAAATTCAGCCTTAAGACTTGTACCTGTGGGGAACACCTGGCAGAGCATGTGATCCTGGTCAACAGATGTACCTCAGGAGGAGGGCATAAGGTTGGCCAATGAGAAGACATTCATCCTGGTGTATAATTAGAGAGAGCATGTAAAAAAAGAAGGCCCAGGAAAGTTGAGAGGACTTTTTACTTGGCATTGCTTCACATCATTGCTCATTGCTGTCTCACTTCAAAAGACTCCAGATGGCTCCCTGCAGAAGGGTGTGTCTTCCAAAGCCCAAGACCCTGTGGTGCCGTGCCAAGTGAGGGGGCAGCGACTGCCAGCATCAAGGCTGCAAGAACAGAAAAGGCTTGACCATAATCAGAGGTATGCCAATGGGCTGAGCTTAGGCCAACGGAAGATGAAAAGACCACAGCTGCATCACAGTCATCGATAGTCAGCTCCTAGGCTGCACAAGTCCAGCACCACCCTCGAGGCGGCAAGCTCAGGTGGGCAGAAGAGGCAGTGGTGCAGAACCTGCCCAGAGAAAGTTCGGAAAAGCTGGACTGCCCGAAGAGACAACAAAAGCAAGAAGCGAGGTGGCGGCCAGTGCCAGGCCATCAGCAGAGTGTGGCACCTGCCCAGTGTATGTTTGGCAGTTTAGGACAGACAGAGGAGTCCTCAACCCCCAGTGGAAGTGAGGCAGCAGCCATCAGAATGCCAGAGCCAGACGACCCACTGCAGCTTCTGCTGACTACAGTGCTCCTGCAGACACATCGCAACTGTTCCTGTGTTCCCATTGGCTGATTTGTACTGACTGCTGATGAGCTGCCCCACGGAGCCACACCTGAGAACATCTTCATCTTGGTATATCCTTTATAATGTGCCTCAGGTTGGTGGGTCAGTAAGTGTTTAGAGATATTATTAATAAATAGCTAAGAGGTATGCCTACATATGTCACACAGAGAAACCCTGTCTTGAAAAAGACTAAAAAAACAAAACAATGGAAAGCTGGGTGTGGTGATGTAGCCCTTCTAATAATCCCAGCACTCAGAAAGCTGAAGCAGGAGGATCAAATTTTGAAACCATCTGGTGCTACATAGCAAGAGTCTGTCTCAAAAAGATATCTTTTTAAAAAAGATTTATTTAGGGACTGGAGATATGGCTCAGCAGTTAAGAGCACTGTCTGCTCTTCCAAAGGTTCCGAGTTCAATTCCCAGCAACCACATGGTGGCTCAAGATGTGTAAGGACCCAACTCACTGTGGGCAATGATACCCCTGGGCTGGTGTTCCTGGGGTACTATAAGAAAGCAGGATGAGGGCCGGGAGTGGTGGCACACACCTTTAATCCCAGCACTTGGGGGGGCAGAGGCAGGCAGATCTCTGTGTGTTTGAGTTCGAGGCCAGCCTGGTCTACAAGGCAAGTCCAGGACAGTCAGGGCTACTACAGAGAAACCCTGTCTCCAAAATAGAAAGAAAGAAAGAAAAGATGATGACTGGAGAGATGGCTCAGTGGTTAAGAGCAAATGCTACTCTTGTAGAAGACTGGTTCCCAGCATCCATATCCAGCCACTCATAACTGCCTGAACCTCCAGCTGCAAGAAATTCAACACCTCTAAGGGTACTTGTATGCACAAACCCATACACACATACACATAAAAATAAAAAAAGAAAGACAGGAAGGAAGCAAGCAAGCAAAACAGGCTGAGCAAGCCATTAGAAACAACTGGTTTTCGCTTAAATTCCTGCCTTGAGTTCCTGCCCTGACTTTCCTGGATGACAGATTCCAAGCTGTGAGATGACATCAACTCTTCTCTCATCGATTTTGGTCATGGTGTTTATCACAGTAATAGGAACCAACTGAAACAGTTCCTCTAAACTGACTAGCCCAAAGATCTCCATTGTTTCCTACAAAGTCCTGAGGCAGGAGCTCTTTATACTTTCTTCTAGATAAAGTCAGTCCTTCAGGCAGCTGTCCAGAATGCTCAGCCTGGCAGCTTTTTCCATAGGCAAAAACTCTTACCATGGACATAGAAACGAGAACACAGGACCATCTTTCATGTAATGACATCCCTGATGTACAAGTGGAATGCTCTGTAGATATTGTAGTCCCTGGTCTTCAGTCTGACTCTCACAGCTATAATACATTTTGATGCTTCATAATACTCTTCTTTCTCTTCCAAGACATGGCCTCACTACATGGCCTAGGCTAGCCTTAAATGCTCAACTCTTCTACCTCAACCTGCTGAGTTTTGAGGCTACAGCTATAATCTCAGATGCCATAATAGAAGAATATCCTCTCATCGTTATCATATGAGAAAGCAAGTACACTGCGGTTCTGGGTGCTTCCTTAGGTTTAACCACAGCTGCCTGCCTGTGATAATCACGGTAAATTACCACCTTCTTAAAACACTTTGATAGTATGATTTTTTTTTATTAGTCTGCATCACAGTGAATCAAAACAGTGTTTCTCAAGTTGGAAACTGGAAACCAGTCACCTGGAAAGCTCATTGAAGTTCAGACTGACAAGATGGATCTGGAGTTGCCCAAGTCTGCCTGCATATTTCTAACTAGTTCCCAGTGCCAGACATGCAAGGAATCCAAAGACGATCCTCAGTGAGGAGGATTCAACAGCTTGGATAAATCCATGACAGAAGAGCTTTTCAATTGGAAGTACCAAGGAGCTGCTTACCTCCCCTGCTTGTGAGGGACAGGCTATGATGTCCTTCAGACTGGCCTCAAACATGTATGTACCAAAGGATGAACTCAAATTCCAATCTTCCTGTCTCCACCACCCAGATGCTGGGATCATGTATGTGTTAATGCTATTGAACTATCTGCTTAAAACTGGTTAAAATAGCAAGTTTTGTTATGTATTTTTCTTTATAAGAAGACAGGAAAATGAATTGAAAGAGAAAACAGTCCTTAGTAAAGGAAAGAAAGAAAATAGGGAAGGAAAAGAAAGGGATGAAAAGTCTGGCCACTCTAGTGTTTCTGAGTCAGATGGAAACATCACAGTGTGCTAGAAGACCCCAGAATCTTGAGAGGGCCCCCATCCTTTGAGAATGTCACCTTCAGTTTTGGAACTGTACTAGGATGTGTGTGTGTGTGGGGGGGGGTATTGGAGCAGGAGCTCTCAGAATTTCTTGGACTAATGGGTTCTTCCTAACAGGACAGGGCCAAGGCCCATACCTTGAACAAGAAGTTACAAAAGCAGCTGGCTGAGTTCCGGGCTCCACAGGTGATGATGTATGTCAAGGAAAAGATCTTGAATGTGGACTTGGAGAAGACCATCAAGATGTGGGAGAGGAAGGTGGAGATTGCAGAGGTGAGCCTGTTGATGCTAGGCAGGATTGACTCTGCCTTAGCCCTGACCATAGGGCCGCCAAGTATCTCAAGCTTCAACATTTTTCTTCAGGGTTCTGTTTATAGGGTTGAGATTATAGGGAGGTTGGAAGCATTACGTCTGTTCCTTTAGGATTTGTTTCTCGAGTTGAGATGATAGGGATGTTGGCCATGTTGAGTCCGAGAAGTCTCTGCAGTCTCTAAAATGAACAGTGGTTTTTTTTTTTCCCTAAGCTCCCGCTTCCGATGGTTAGGGACAATGTACTTTAGGCTCTTGTCACATGGGTGTGTTTAGTTCCTTGTTTCCATAATTGAGTCTTCTGAACCTTCCATACCATGGATATTTAGTAACTGCTGCTTCTTACATGGAGAAGACAGTTCTTAAGAAAACGAGAAGCTGCATGTGGTGGTCACACCTTTAATCCAGCAGGAGGCAGAAGCATGTAGATCTTATTTGAGGCCAACCTGGTCCCTACAGTGAGTTCCAGGCCACTCAAAACTGTATAGTGGGATCCTGTCTCAATAAAGAGAGAGAGAAGAAGCCGGGCGGTGGTGGCGCACGCCTTTAATCTCAGCACTTGGGAGGCAGAGGCAGGCGGATCTTTGCGAGTTCGAGGCCAGCCTGGTCTACAAAGTGAGTCCAGGACAGCCAGGGCTACACAAAGAAACCCTGTCTCGAAAAAACAAAAACAAAAAACAAAACAAAACAAAAAAAAGAGAGAGAGAGAGAAGAAAAAGAGAAAATAGTGGCTTTTAATGGCTCTCAGAACCCAATTCCATTTACATGGTTGCTATGGGCCTCAGTGTTCATAACTCAGTCTAGAGCCTTTGAAATAGCATTAGACTTCATGGAGGCCTACCCACATAGGGAGTCATTAGTGTAGCTTAAAACTCATATGGTCTTCTGGGAAAGCTGGGCTCTTTTTACATCTTGACCCCAGCTCCATTTCCCTCATGTGATAACTTGGTGACAGGGAGGATATTAGGGTTCTAACTTGGGGTACATCATACCTGGGACTGAGCAGAGAAGCCAACAGGGGCTTGCACCATCTCATTTCCCTGGACAAAACACTCTTTAAAAAAGACAGTCTTTTGGGTTTTTGTTGTTGCTGGGTTTTTTTTTTTGTTTTGTTTTGTTTTTTGTTTTTCTAAGGCAGGGCCCCATGTATCCCCCAGTCTATCCTTCAGCTTCATTCAGCTTAATATGTGGGTGAGGATAGCCTTGAACTTCTGATCCCCATCCTCTCACCTCCTAAGTTCACCACCATTCCAATGTTTATAGGGTGCTGTGGACCCAGGATTTTGAGCATGCTAGGCACACGCTGTATGTACATCCTAGCCTTAGAAAGGTCTCTTGGGTGTCCATTGGCAGCAGGGTGCACCCCAGGACCCTAGCCCCCAACAGGGCCACCTGCACAGTCAGTAGTTTTAAAGATGGCAGGGCTTTCAGCACAGGTACACACTGTTTTCCCCAAGCAACCCTCTCCCCCCCTTTTTTTGTTTTGTTTTGTAGATGTCTTTAAAAGGGTACCGGAAGGCCTGGAATAAAATGAAAACATCGGATGAGCAGCTACAGATGATCCAGCCCCCTGGGAAATAGCTAGGAGCAGCCTACAGCTTGTAGATCAAGAAGTGACCCATTAAAGTACTCTGTTATTTTCCAGTAACAGGGGTCTCTCACTTGCTGCCTGTACCCAAGCTGGTGCCCCTCCCGTCAACCCCACTACCAGGCCACATCTTAGATGGTCATCTGCAGGGCCACATCTACCCATGGGATTATCTTCCCAGCCTGGCCCCTGGAACCATTAACACTGAAAGAACCACAGGGCACTCTAATGGTTTGACACTTGTTAGCCCACATTTAGTTCACAAGCATAAAGGAAAGTGACCTTCCCACATATGGGAGTGGGACAGAGGGAAGAGTCAGCCCGGGGCTGCCACGGGCCTGCCCATGGCCACCCAGGTGGCACCTATGGAGAGCGGCCACCAGAACAGTATGGCAGGTGCCCAGTTCCTTGCACTTTGAGCTTCTCTGTGGTGGTAGGTTAGCTCCTAGCTAGACACCGCTGCCCAAGAAAACAAGCACGAGGGACATCAAGATCCTTTCTTGGGACCAATGCAGCCTGTTCTGGCCAGCCATAGCCCCGCCTTCCCCTGCCTCCCCACCGTAGTAGTCGTAGTACATGGGTTGAACAGCCACCTTCGCAGGCCAGCCTGATTCCTGAAGTCCATTTGTCCTGAAGTTCTGCCCATCATCTGTTGGCTGGTCATATAAAGTGGACATTCTTTGTCCTTGGGAGTAGGATTGGGGCCACTCAGCATGGGCATACACAGAGTACATATTCTTTGTCAGGGCAGTATTTGACTTGTCAAAGAGGATCTTAGGAGGCAACTTTTCCCAGGTGCTGAGTGAGGACAGAGGAAAGCCAGCCTTCCTCGTCTTGGCCATGATCCAGTTACTGTAGTCTTCCACACTGACGTACACAAACAGGCCAGGACACAAGTCACCTCCATAGGTCAAGATTCCTCTCAGGATCCAGAGATCCATCTTTTTCACTTGGCACATCATAGGGCTTCCTGGTTCTCCCTGCAATAAAGGACAGAGGGCCTTAGGGCACAGAAACAAAACAACTTTTTTTTTTTTAACAACTTTTTTTTTAAGTAGATCCTCATGCCAGTGTTTGTTTTAGAAAGTTTTGCATTGATTCTCTCTGGAAATGGGGCAAATTATAGGCTACCATTTCAAATCTAGACAGCTACCTCCAATTACAACATGGACACACTTCCCCCCCCATCTCCTTCTTTTCCCTCTCTCCTTCTCCCTCTCTCCCTGTTCCTCTCTCCCTCTTTCTTGCCTGCTTGTTTGAGTCTGGATCTCATATAACCTACTCACTATGAAGCTAAAGATGACCTCGAGCTCTCACTTCCCATGACTCCACCTCCTCACTGGGGGAGTACGGACATGTCACCACAATTGTTTGTTTTGTTTTGTTTTTTAATTTTTTAAACATTTATTTATTTCTTCAAGTTACATCACAATCATAGTACCCTCCCACCTATCCCTCCTGGTCCCACCTTCCTACCTTTTTCCCCCTCACCCTCCTATCTACTTTTTTTTTTTTAATTTAAGGTGTATCTTTTTCTTCCCAACAGCTCCCCCTTTTAGTCCAATAAAAGGCTCTTTTTATTGTAACAGTTAATACAATACAATAAGAACAATTAGGCCATAATTATGAAAATTATAGGGTATAACATACAGTCCCAATGTCCAGTCCATACGTATTTGGCAACTGATATTAATATTCTATTATCTATCTCAATGAGTTTAGAGTTCTATACCTAATTTCCATCCTTACTTGCATTACCAACTTAAAAATATCTTCTTAGACCTAGAACATCTTTTTAATTCCTAAACAACTTAAAACTGTGAGATTGTAACTATCTTGTCTTCAACCACATCAGAGACCTGAGAAGGATAAATATATCTGAACAAACAGGAAGTGCAGAGCCAGCAGCTTCCGAAACTAAGAAATGACAGACAACTAGCTGGCTGCCTGGACAGTCCCCAGTTTCTCTCAATATATTAGAGCATCTATCTTCAGCCTTTTGGCCCAGTATCTCTGATAGACATTAATTGTAAAGCAGGAATTATGAAGGACTTTCCCATCCTGTCTTGGTAGAGCTAGGCTGTTGACTTACCTGCTTCCAAGTTCACAACTGGTTTTTAATGCCAGAGCTGGAGACCAAATCCCGGAAGCCAGGGCTTTCTGTAGGACAAGCACCCTCCAGCTGAGCTACTTCCCCAGCCTGATTTTTCTTTGTATTATGCAAATTACTAGTGGCCCTGGCACCCAGACTGCCTGTTGCTTCCTGACTACAGAAGGCAGTTTTTCAGTCTTGCCTTTTTTCTGGTACCCTGAGTCTTGCCTCTCTTTTGACTGCTTGTTCCTCAGACAGCATTATTTCTTTCCATTCTGGCTTAGAATGATCACACTTCTGAACCCTTCTCCTCTTTTTCTTTCTTCCTAAGGAGGAATTGCCTGGAAGGAAAAGAGGGCCAGAGTCCCCCAGGAACTAGAGCTGTGCTGAGCCTAAGCTTCGCTCCCTGTTCCACAGCTGCAATTACTCCCTCCGCTCACTAGACCGCTATACTGTAGCTTTCCCCTTTCCTAAAGCAGCAGTCCTCAGAGGCTTAGGAATGATGCTGCTGCGCGCGCGTGCACGCGCGCGCATGCACGCGCACACACACACACACACACACACACACACAC
>CAJQZJ010032284.1:7192646-7220589 GCA_907164525.1 Lophiomys imhausi
TCCCCTGGAACTTGCTCAAGAAGCCATAAGAATGTGAGCAAATGCATACACTGTGAAACCATAAAAAGGATTCAAAATGTAGCATCTGAGCAAAGGGAAGGAGAGTCAGGAGTGACAGAAGGCATCTGCTGCCCCTGACCTCAGAAGAAACTGAGTGAGAAGGTTCTCAGAAAAAGCTCAAGTTAGAATCATCATGAAAGAGAATAGAAACCACAATTAAAGACTTAGAAAGTAAAGCCAGGCATGGTGGCACATGCCTTTAATTCCAGCACTCCAGAGGCAGAGGCAGGCAGATCTCTGTGAGTTCAAGGCCAGCCTGGTCTATAAAGTGAGTCCAGGATAGTCAAGGCTATGAAGAGAAACCCTATTTCAAAACAAACAAACAAACAAACAAAAAAAAGACTTAGGAAGTAGGCTGAGGAAATAGAAGATAGCAAAGTTTTCTTGTGTATCTGTTTTCATTTTGTGCGTTTGTGTATTTGTGTGTGTGTGTGTGTGTGTGTGTGTGTGTGTGTGTGTGTTGGGGATGTGCATGTGTGTGCATATATGTGGAAGCCTGAGGTTGATATTGGGAATCATCCCCACCTGCTCTTTCATTTATTCTGAGGCAGGGTCTCATAAGCTCAGATCTCACACCCAGCTGTCTCCCTCGGTGAGAAGTGTTAGGCCAGGCAGAGCTGCATGCAGCTGGATGAGGGAGCCAGTCTGCACTTTACCTCAGGACCCTGATCTTACTCTCTCCTCTGTGGTCCATTGTCAGTGCATTGATGAAACCCAACTTGAACTGATGTGCAAGGGAAACCATCTGTCACCCACACAGGTCAACCAGGCTGGGGCCCACCAGAGTAGAGAGGAGTAGAGAGTGGATCATGAGTGACAGATGGGAACCATCTGGCATAGCTGGACATCGGCCCAACAAAAATGAAGTCATTCTAAGCTTGATCGTCCACTTTTTTTTTTCCCTCTAACTCATGAAACTCATGAAAATGAAAGGAAGGATGATGGCAGAGCTGAGCTAGTCAGGCATCTTCCCTGGTGTGTCAGCATTCAGAGCCTCCCTGTTTAGAGTCAGAATCACCCCGGACTTCTTCACAGAAATACTTAATGCCAGAAGCCAGACTGGCAATGGGAGGGGTAGAGTGACGCCTAGAAAGTCCTCAATGGAAAAGGAGTGTGAGCCATAAACAGGACATGAATTGGGAGTGCAAAGGTTCTACAGCAAAATGTTATACAACAAACTGTGATCTCCAAAAATGGGACCCTATTTGGTAGCAAGGCCCTTATTTTCATATTTGGAGACTGAGGTACCTACAGCCTAATCTGTTAAGACCAGTCCCTTAAAAATTTTTCTTCTTGGGCTGGAGAGGTGGCTCAGAGGTTAAGAGCACTGGCTGCTCTTCCCAGGTCCTGAGTTCAATTCCCAGCAACCACATGGTGGCTCACAGCCATCTACATTGAGATCTGCCCGGGCATATATGTAGAGCAAATACTGTATACATAACAAACAAACAAACAAACAAACAAATAAATAAATAAATAAATAAATGTTTAAAAAAAAAGTTTTCTTCTTTTCGTGTGTGTGTGTGTGTGTGTGTGTGTATATACATGTGTGTGTATATATGTGTTTGTGTGTGTGTGTGTGTGTGTGTGTGTGTGTAGGACTAGGGTTGATGTCAGGAATCTTCCACAACTTATTTTCTGTCTTATTTTCACACGGAGGGAAATAGCCATGTGAAGATACAGCTAGAAAGCTTCTGACTGTAAGTCCAGAAGGAAACAAACCTGCCAACACTCTACTCTTGGTCTTTCTGGGCTAAACCACCCAGTCTATGATATTTTGTCATGGAAATCTGAGTTGACTAGGGGAGAGAGAATTATGTATATTTTAATAGACATAAAAATCTATATAGAAAGATGTATAACTATCCATGAACACATCAGTTTTTTAAAAATTTTTAAAAAGATTTATTTATTATGTAGATAGTGTTCTGTCTGCATGTATGTCTGCAGGCCAGAAGAGAGCACCAGATCTAATTATAGATGGTTGTGAGCCACCATGTGGTTGCTGGGAATTGAACTCAGGACTTTGGAAGAGCAGCCAGTGCTCTTAACCTATGAGCTATCTCTCCAGCCCCCACATTAGTTGGTTTTGTTTTGTTTTTAAGAGAAACATCCAAGAAATTGATGACAGGACATGCCACAAAGGAAAGAACATAGTGGCTAAGGGGACATTTTCACTGCGTATCTTTGCTTCTTTGTGGACATTTACCTGTATACATGGATTTCCACTTAAACA
This sequence comes from Lophiomys imhausi, assembly GCA_907164525.1. Taxonomy (NCBI): domain Eukaryota; kingdom Metazoa; phylum Chordata; class Mammalia; order Rodentia; family Muridae; genus Lophiomys; species Lophiomys imhausi. The sequence goes on from CAJQZJ010032284.1 coordinate 7,194,943, forward strand.
TATACATTCTGGCTCTTTTGGAGACAGTACTTAGAGACACTCAGAATGGCCCAGTGTTTGACACACCATTGTAGTTTTTTCTACAATACAGCCCCTAACAAAACTAGGCTGTCTTGAACCCCTGACAATAGGACTGTTTACTTTTATACCGAGATGGTTGGGAAAACACCAAAATCTGCTTGTGGTGTGTGCCCAGGCAGACTTTGAGGGGTTTGTGCTGTAAGACCTAAGTCCTTATGAGATTGTCTAAAACAAAGAAACATATCAACAGGGTCTATGGTGGTTCCATGTGTGCTAAATGTATCCTTGGAGGATCAGATGTACTTTCTTATTGAGGAGCAGAAAATAGCTGTGACAGTGTCAAAGGCACAAGCACAGAGTCAGAAAGTGAAATAAATATGGAGTTTATTTTTAAATAATAAAAGTCAAGGCTCTATAATATATAATATATATTTATTTATATATATTCTGACCAGTGAGGGTGAAGGGTGGAGCATCCGTAATGAACTAGACATCTTATGCCACCAAGTAAACCTCCAGTATCAGGAGTGGGTTACATATTATTGTGTCATTGGCCAAAGGAGTCCCATGGAACCTCCAGACATCACAGACTATTGCCAAGGCTATTGGTTACTCTCCACAACTTGATAGTAAGATCCTATTATTGAAGACATCACTTACTTATGTCATTGAACAAGAAGAAGTTGATCTGGTGCCTAAGTAGAAGTTTCACTCCTACTGACTAGTGTTCATGGTACTGGAAGATACCCTGCACAATACTGGAGGCAAAAGGTGATCATGAATCACCCAGCTATAAAACCCTGAGCTACAACAGCAACCTGACTTGCAAAATATATGGCTTCAATAGTGGCACAAAGATTATGGGAGTAACCAACCAACTCCATGAGATAGGCCCCATACTTAACACAAAGTGTCCAAGAACCTGAGACTAGACAGGTCATGGGTCTAGGGGAAAACCTAATACTATTGTTCTGCTAAAGGAACACAGCAATAAAATGACTCCTAATGGCATACCCATGGATCAGTGCCTTGATCAAACCACAGCAAAGAAGCTTTTACTTGTAGTAGGTGGGAGTTAAGACAGACTCACAACTGTCTTACAATGTGCAGAGACTGGGAGTCTTAGGAGCATTCAGTCCTAAATGAGATGCATTCATTAAACTCCTCCTCTCCAGGCTCTGGGATCTATGAGGAGGAGGAAATCATAAGAGCCAGAGGTGATGGCTGACTCCACGGGACCAATGTCCTCAAGACACAACTGGACTGATGCTCATATGAACTCACAGAGACTGTGGCCTCACACACAAGACCTACACAGGCTTAAGCCAGACAGGGGGAAGAGGACACCGAGAGTCTAAGGTTAGAGTGTCAGCACGTTTGTTTTCTTCTGGACTTAGAGGCAGCAGCCCTAACCAAGAAGCGATTGATACCATCTGACAAAGGGAAAACCAGTTCTCTCCCGTGGAGTTACTGGATATATCAACCACACTCCAGGGAAGGCCCCATGCCCATGAGTATCTAGCCAACATAGAACAAATTCAGTGGTAATTTTGGGAACTTTTTGCTTCATTTTGTTTTGTTTGGCTTTTTTTTTTTAAATCTTATTGATCTTTTGCTTGTTTGTTTTGATTTTTGTTTTGTGGGATTTTGGTTTTTGCTTTTGAAAGAGAAAGAGAAAGAACAAAGTTGAGTAGGCAGAGAGGTGGAGAGGAGTTGGGAGGAGTTGGCAGAGGGGGAAACGTGATTAAAATATATTTTATGAAAAATAATTCATTTAAAAAATAAATAAAGCCAGGTGTGGTGGCATACGTGCCTTTAATCACAGCACTCAGGAGGCACAGGCAGGCAGATCTCTGTGAGTTCGAGGCTAGCCTGGTCTACAAAGTGAGTCCAGGACAGCAGGGCTTAGTACAAAGAGAAACCCTGTCTTGAGGGAAAAAAAAAAAGAATCTGAGCTTATGGTATATAACTTGGGGAACACAGACAAGCATAATTAGAGAAAAGAAGCCATGAGTGTTCTGAGCACCCAGAGAAAAGCTTTCTAATTTCCTTCGGCTTTTCTCTGTGCCCTTCTGTCTGTGGCAGTGACATCTGTGAGGAGGCCCAAGGTGTATTAGGAGAGGGCTCCTGAAGGTGAATGGGACCCAAGAGTCCACCCACACACATCTGTGACTGCGGCAAAATTGTAAGTGGCCTTCCGAGACACAACAAATGGCATCTCGCTTTTCACCGGTGACACCCTTGGTCCTCATAATACAGTCCCGTGAGCCACTGGTGATCTCAGGACCTTGGCTCTCCCACCGGTCCCCAGGCCTGCAGGAGAGACACCCCTGCCCTCCGCCCCCCCCCCCCCCCCCCCCCCCCCCCCCCCCCGCGCGCGCCAACCCTTCCGCAGGGGGAGCCACTAGCCTGTGTTGGAGAGCGTAAGCGGTGCTGAGGATCCAGAACTCGCTGAGAATGCAGCCGAACGTCAGGTGGGTGTACTGTAGGTCCTGTATGGACACCACCCAGGGGAACTCGTTGCTGCCCACGAGGTTCTCCTTGGGCTCGTCTATGATGTTGCCTTTCTGGATGCCGCAAACTGCAGAGGGAACATAAGCCTCACAGTGTGGCAAGGAGCCAGCCCTCTGTGTGCGGTCATTCCCCAGGCCTCGGGTCTCCTGTTCTGCTGGCTCTGTTTTGCTTGGGGCTCACTCTACCACCCTGATGCTTTGTTCATCGCTTGGTAGCATCTCTGAACCTTTTTTGGGGGGGCGCCCGCCCGGCTATTACAGGCAGCTGTGAACTGCCACATGGTGCTGGGATTTGAACCCTGATCCTTCCGAAGAACAGCCAGTGCTTTTAACCGCGGAGCAATCTCTCCAGCCCCTCTGAACCTTTTAAAAGTCTTACTAGACTCTGCTACTGGCATTCCTCTGCCAACTATTTCTGGGCCTTGTCTGGCTCTTAAATGCATGCATGCATTTTGTGTATTCTTGTGCTGAAGTATTTCTAGTTTAATGTCTACAACGGTAAATGTGAAGGATAATGCCTGTGATGGTTACTTTTAACTATCAACTTGATGCAATCCAGAATCACTTGGGAAGAGAGTCCTAATGAAGAATTATCTAGATAAGGCTGGATTGACAGCATGTCTACTGAGGACTGTCTTAATTGGTAATCGATATAAGCAGAACCAGATCACTCTGGGCAGCACCCTTTCCTAAAAGGGAAGGGGATCTTAACTGTATAAGAGTGAAGAAGCCCCAGGGGTGGTGGTGCACACCTTAAACCCCAGAACTCAGGAGGCAGAGGCAGGAGGACCTCCTCTGTGAGTTTGAGGCTAGCCTGGTCTACATAGGGAGTTCTGGCAGTCAGTGCTCCATAGTAAGACCTTGTTCAAAAAAAGAAAGAAAGAAAGGTAAAGAAAGCTAGCTGAGCAAACAGGCAAGCAACATGGGTTCATTCACTTCTCTCTGCTCTTGACTATGGGTATGATGTGACTAGTTGCTTGAGTCCCTCAGGTGGGGTGTTTAGCAACAGAAGTAAAACAAGGACAAAGCCCCCCCTATGCCAAACTAGGTTAGGGCCCCCCAATAATATGAAAGGTCTTGAGGCCCAAAGGTTTGAGCACTGCCAGCATTCACTACTTGGTACAATTCTCCCATAACCCTGAAGGTAGACACTGCTAAGGTGGATGGGAAACTCCAGCTTTAGGGCAGGAAGCACGTGTCTACGTCACACAGTGGCAAGTATATGGAGCTAATGCAGGGGAATCCAAATTCTACCACTCAACTTATCATCTGTGTTCCCGACACCCTCAGCCTCAGCCTCACCCTGGTGTTTCCCTGTATCCCCTGCTGGCTCCTCCTACTAGGTCTGTTTTGCTTATTAGAATGTCCCCAGGAGCTACCATGGTGCCTAGTACCTAGCTGGTGTTCGATATGTTATCTGGTGTATGAGTAAAATGACTGCCAGTTATCTACTCCCTGACCTCCTGTCATGAAGGAGAGAAAAGTCCTGGAATGCGGAGGCTGTTAGTTTATCCCTTCCCGATGCTGCTCAGTCTCTGCCTTCTAGATTGTCCAACTGAGCAGTCTCCCAGGAAGCCTGGATTTTGTTTTCAGGGAGAGTACAATGTTGTTTAAATGATATGCCCCCTCTGCCAGCCTGAGGTTGGATGGCCTTGTATTGTCCTTAAAGTTCTATATTCATTCAGGTGTGGAGACTGTTAGGACAGGAAAAAGATCATGGAAGTAAGAGAAGAGGCAATGGAAGACCAGGGACTAACTTCCTTATAGAACTGGGTAGGATGAAATGAGCCCTCACTTTCTGGGCATCATTCATAACAATATGGCAACTCCATGAACTATGTGACTTCCCCAAGCTGCTGACTCCCTCCATTGCCCCATGTCCTCCCCCTCAGCCATTGATATATCTTTGTTCTGTTGAATTCCAGTGCCCACAGGGCGTCTTAGCTCCTTATGGAGTTAGAGTATAAAGATTCTCCACCCTAAGAGCATCAGGTATCTACAAGAATCACTGGATACTACATTTGCTAAAAGCTCCCCAGGGTAGACCCTGAATTTGTGTATTTGTGAAGAACCTGGATGCAGACTTCAAAGTCAAGTTAGTCTCAGCATGCTGTGAGATCTTGGGCAACCCACTACTCTCACTGGTGCTATGTCCTCTTTTGAAGGGTGTAGTCATGGGCCTGGCTGTACACCACTTGAGACTGTCACAAGATCACAGGAGAGATTATGGGAATACACAAACTACAGGTCTGTAAACAACTGTGCCAAACCTTGGGGCAAAACTGGTAGTTTTGCTTATAAAACTGCAAACCATGTCCCTGCTTGCTCTCAAATTGATGCTTACTTCTGTGTTGGTGGCCATGCATGTACCAGGCACCCATAGCAGATCCTGTTCATCAGATCCTTTTCAGCCATTCACCCACCAGCATAGAGCCCTGCCTGGCACTGGGTTGGAAACTAAGCTTGGAGGAATGGACTTTGAGAGTCCATGACATGCAAAGGACTGAATGAAGGTCTTACAGAGGCATATGACCCAAAGTATGTGCTGAGTATTCAGAAGATAAAACATGAAGAATGGAAAGGCTTCTTCTGGTGGTGACCTAGGATGTTGGCAACAAAGACATTTCCAAAACATAGAATCCATTGTCATCTACAGTTTTGTCAAGAACTCACAGAGGGCTAGGTATGGCAGCATATGCCTTTAATCCCAGCACTCAGGAGGCAGAGACAGGTGGATCAAAGCCAGCCTGGTCTACCTAGTGAGCACCAGGCTAGCCAGTGATGCATAGGGAGACTCTCGCCTCAAAACAAAATAAGCAACAACATAAAAGAGCACAGAGGACCTCTTCATCATGGGGTACTTTGAGACCAAATTTCCATCTACAGACTTTGCTAGGAGAACAGTAAGACCACTAACTACTTCAAAAACACCAATGAGATTCCTTGTCTATGCCTTGGGTTTTCTCTGGAGACATTAGTGATCTGTAATGCAGGCATTAGCCAATCCTTCCCAAGCCAAGAACCTCTGTGTATGTGACGATATTCTGTTTTCCAAAGTGCCACTTGGGCACCAGGGAAGTAGCTCAGTAGTAGAGTACTTGAGAAGAGTCCCTGCCTTGTGCCTGATTCCGTCTCTAATGCCATGATGAGAAAATGTGGTCCAGAGACCAAGTGTTTGTTCTGGGTCTCGACTATGGTTTAGTGGGAGAGATGTGGTGTCTGTGTTTTTGAGCATCTCTTGGGAGGGAAATGTAGGGGGCTGAGGAAGAGGAAGGTGTGGAATATTTGCAAAGTGTGTGTGTGTGTGTAAGAGAGAGAGAGAGAGAGAGAGAGAGAGAGAGGAAGAGAGGAAGATCTCCCATCTAAACAATGGCAGCAAAGGTGGACAAAGCATACTTGAATCAGCTGTCCCCTCTTCACCTGCCCTTTCCTAGGCTGGACTTGTTAGTCCTGAGCAACCTACAGGCCAGGGAGGATGGGACAATAGCAGCCTCTTCTGCTCCTTGGGAAACCTCTGCTGCTGTGGGACTAGCCCTGATCAGGGTCACAGCTTGCAGAGTTCAATGCATTCCAGGTAGGCAAGGTTGAGCTGAGTGTGGGAGGCAGGGCTCACACTGACCCCTCTCCTCCACAGGCCATTCTGTGCCCCAAAGCTGAATTTCCTGTTTCTCACCTTTAGAATTGGACCCGCATCCACACCCTGACACTCCTGACACTCCTCACTACCTAGTTCCTGCCACTCACACATGCCGCCCAGGACAAAGTGTTGGGGATGGTCTTCTTTGCCAAGTGAGTCTCTCTCTGGGCATTAAGGGCCACTCTGTTTTCCTGGATGACCCCCACCCCACCCCACCCCAGGCTCCACCTGTCACTGAACGCCTTGGGAAGGGAGCTGCACACTCACTGGCAGATGACGAGCGGGACATGTACAGCAGCATCAGCAGCATCCCTCTCATCCCTGTCATCCCCGTCATCCCCAGAGAGAAGCGGAGCGAGCACCATGGGCAGCTGGGAAGACAGAAGACTCATTGATTCTATCCTCTACGCATAGGCTTCCCCTGCTTCCTGAAGGAGGTTCACTCCCACAGCAGAAGCTTGTTCCTTTTTTGCCATCAAGGTTCCCAGATGAGTAAACTGACCTGTTACATCCCCAGCTCTGGGTCCTGTGCAGACATGGGCAGGAAGAGGCTGTCTGGCTCCGATACTCAGCTCTCAGTTTGTGAGAGGGCCCAAGGAGAGAAGGTAGTTTGCTATTTCCAGTTTTCTTCTCAAAGCAACCTGGGGCCCTGGGTGCGCTAGAGAGTTGTTTCTCTAAAAAGGGTTGGTTTTGGATTTATGGAATTCAACCCTTGCTTCGACTCAATAGCCATAAAACAATGCTGAAAGAAAAAGGCAGGGCTTTGATGGGAGCTCCCCCAGGGTTTAGTGTCTTACTGTGATGTCACCATCCTATTGAAACTCACATCAGGGTCACGCGTGGTGACATATGCCTTTAATCCCAGCACTCGGGAGGTAGAGGCAGGCAGATCTCAGAGTTTGAGGCCAGCCTGGTCTACTGAGATAGTTCCAGGACATCCAGGACTGTTACACAGAGAAATCTGTCTTGAAAAATCAAAAAACAAACCAAAGCCAAAACAAACAAACACACAAAAAAAACAAACCAAACCAAAAAAAAAAAAAACAAAAAACCCCAAAAGCCCATTTCACATCAAGTATCGCTGGGGTGTCTTCACTAGCAACAGTCCCAGCATTTTGCTCAGTTCATCATATAGCCACCCTGGACACAGACACTCTCATACTCCCCTTCTTACAGACTCGGAAACTGACACCCAGAGGCATTGGATAACAGGCCAAGGTCACACAGCAACTAAAGCAGTGAATCTGGAATGTGAGCTCAAAAACTATCTGAACCACCAAGCCCTTGGGGGCTTCACCTCACATCCTAGTGTCTCAAACGATGCACCATGACCTAAGGAAACCGTGCACAATTTAAGTCACCATGTTCCCCACATGACATGAGATGTTTCTTTTGTCCTCAGGAAGCTGCTACGAGTTCACCGTGGACTATTCCCACTAAAGGAGAAATGAACTCACTGTGGCCTTATGCAGCAGAGTTCTACAATGGAGTTTCCTCAACGCCTTGGGAAGAATGTTCCATTGTGGTGTCATGGTTACCAAGGCATCTCTCAGCAAACATTTGGACCTGAGGACTTAAGAGGAACAGGAAGAGATGTGTGAATTATCTGGCCTTGCCAAGAGTTATTCTGGAAGATGCCTTCCAGACATGACTAGGAAGACGTCCCCTTGACAAGATGACAAGATCCTTGGTTGTAGCCACCGGCCACCTCCTGCTCAGTATCTGCCTCCACTTATACTGCCTTTCAGAGTAAGCGTGTCTCCATTCCCCCTGCCATGGTTACTTGCAGACTGAGCTCCGTTTTCTTTCTCCCATGCTCCCAGCTTGTGGGGCCAAGTTAAACTACTGGACAGGCTCTAAGAAACCATGTGACCAAGCAGGATCTGCTCTCCACTCACTGAGAGGAGCCTTGGCTCCATACAACTGCTGGGATTGGACGACTTCTGACACCACCGAGGTTAAGATGCTATTGCAGAAACACAGAGAGCTCGTGAGCTGCTGGCATGGGCTCTTAGAAGAGACCCACACTTGGTGGATGATAATGGCCAGAGGCAGTTTGTGGGGATAGAATGTGGATCCTAAGAAAGAGATGGCTGTTTCCAACTGGCCCCTAATGTCCTCTGGGGAATGGGCTTGGGCGGTGAGAACTGATCTGTCCATTGTTTGATGTTGAAAGTCCCCAAGACCTTTCCTGTTGCATCTCACTCCCAACCTGTAGCCCTGCTGGAAGAACAAAGGACACATTTCCCAGAGAAGGACACAATGGGCCACATTGGTCACTTCCCCTAGAGTCACCCACCTGGGGATTGACAGGGAGGGTGAACCCAGATGCTTCTAGCCTGGGGGTGGTGAGTCTGTTCTCACCCTGAGTTTCTCTGCTTAGGTCATGACAGTTTTTATCAGGGACAGAAGCAAAGATAGGAACTGGGACATAGCAATAGTTGCTCTGGAGGGGGTGGGGACGGTTAAGTGAGCTTTTCTTGAGGAATCTGTTTCTATTCATCTCAGATAGAGAACACAGCAACAGACTGAAGAAATTATTTCATTCAAGGCTAGCCTGGTGAACCAGTGAGTTTATTGGGTTATTCATAGGAGCATAAGTGAGGGGTTACTTGTAAAACCATGAATTTTTATTAAAAAAATGCTGTTTTAGAAAAGACCAATACTTCTGAAGGAAATCTTCTCTTTGATTATATTTATGAAGCCAAGAGACCACTTATCACTCCCACAGATGGATATCTGTCATCTCCTTCACTCTCCAGGAGATCTGATAAAAGATAATAATTGACTGGCCTTACAAATAATCAGCTCTCCAGTGCCATGCTCAGAGCAGACATCACTAATCCAGCACTTCACCCTGAGTCAGAACTCCCTCCTTAGCATGCTTCTCAGAGTAGATAGTCATCACCAATCAATCAGTTATTTCACAAGAAAAATCCCATTATCATAGGTCACAAAATTAAAATCAAAGACTCACTTTCTCCTTCAAAGAAAATACAGATTTATTCTGCAGCCCCCAGCACTTAAAATGAGAATATACAGTATACTAGTTCAACTAACTCAAAATATCAGTTTCCAAACTAATCTTTGTAAATGATTTGAAAAAAAAAGATAAAATTATGGCTATGATTTATGGCTTTTTTTTCTTTTTGGGTTTTTTTTTTTTTGAGACAGGGTTTCTATATGTATCCCTGGCTGTCCTGGACTCACTTTTGTAGACCAGGTTAGCCTTGAACTCACAGAGATCTGCCTGCCTCTACCTCCTCCGTGCTGGGATTAAAGGCATGCACTACCACGTCCGGCAATTACAGACATCTGTGAACTGCCATGTGAGTGCTGGGATTTGAACCCAGGTACTTTGGAAGAGCAACCAGTGCCCTTAACCGCTGAGCCATCTCTCCAGCCCCATGATTTATCATTTAAACAAAGTAGATGATACACTGGTACTTGAACAAGTATCAAGATTATAGTAGTTTGTCTGTTTGTCTTTGGTATTCAACAGTTTGAAACTTTTTACAGAAATATTTCAAGATTTTTCTGGCTATTTGCAATCCCATTCCTCCTGTCTCTCTGGCCCTGCCAACCACCACTCTACCCTACATCTTTATGCATTTCTCTACATTGAACATTAATCTGAAGAGAATTGGGTCCTTGGCGGGCTTCTGTGTCTGAAATCTTGTATGTAGCATGATGACTTAAGTGTTGTGGAGGCTTGGGTTTATTTGGACCTCTGAACAGCAAATTCATGAAAGGGGCAAACAGAATTAGCCTAATGATTTGCATCTGTGGGAAATGAGCTCCTGATCTTGGAGCAGGTGTACCTTGGGAGGAAGGCATAAGGTTGGCCAACAAAAAAAACATCCTGATGCATAATTAGAGCGTATAAAAAAGGAAGGCCCTGAAAATTCAGAGGGGGCTTTTTGCTTGGCATTGCTTCTCAAACCTGCTCATCGATGCCTCACTTTAAAAGACTCTACAAAACTGCCAAGACTTGTGGGCAAGGTTGGTTGGAGCTCAGGTGGGGCGGAGCCTAGGTTGGGCATAATAGCCCAGGTGAAAAGCAACAGGCTGAGACCTGCTTGGTAGATTCAGCAGGTCTGGATAGGAGGCCAAGGCCAAGAAATGCTGCAGAGTGGCACCTGCCCTGAGCAAGCCCAGGCAGGCAGAAGAGGCCACAGTGCAATGCCTGCCCCATGGAGATTCAGAGATGTTGGACTGGCAGAAGCCTCAGCACCAAGGCCCAGGCCAGCAGAGGGGAGCAGAGCCTTCCTGCCAGATAGGTGGAAGAGACCACGGCCTCAAGCAGGGATGTGGCAACTGAGCACCAAAGCCATCCACAGAGCATAATACCTGCCCAGAGACTGTGACCACAAGCAGGGTTGTGGGGGTGTCAGCGCTGGGGCCATCAGCAGAGTGCAGCCCCTGTCGTGTGTAAGTTTGACAATCAGAGGAGGCTGACCCCAGGTGGGGGTGAGGCGGCTGCCATCACGATGCCAGAGTCGGATGACCTCTCCAGCGACTGCCGATTGCTGTGTTCCCTGTGTATGTTGATTTGGATGGACGGCTGACCAGTTGTCCCCCGCGTACCTGTGCCTGAGGCTTGGTATCCTTTCTAGGGTTGGTTGGTTGGAAAATGTTTAGAATGATTAATAAATAGTTTAAAGTTATGCTTCACTTCAAGGCCATCCTTGTTACTGTGTGTATCAGTGCTCCATTATAAGGCTGGCTAGTATTACATGTATTTTCATACATGTAATATTTCCACCATTCATTCTCCACTCATGAGAGGCCTGTTTCTACTTTGGGGCTGCTCTGAATAGAGTGACTATTTGTATTTGTTTGACTTAAATTTATAGGGCTTCTTGCCTGTATGGAGTCACATCTTCATCATATCTGGGGCTTTCTGGCCATGTTACCATGACTATTTCTGCCCCTTTATCTCTTTCTTTTCATTACACATATGTTGATGCACTTGGTGGTATCCCAGTTCATTTATCTTTGCTTCTCAGGCCTGTTGATCTTGATCAGTTTAAGTTATCCTTTTCCTGACTATTCTAGTCTGTTACTGAAACGCTTTACAGAACTGGGGGTGTGAGGGGGTGTTATTATGTCCCTTTTGTGTGTTCTAGCTCTTTAGCTATTTATTAATATTCTCTATTTGTTCATTCACTGTTCCCATAATTTCCTCTTTTATATTTGATGTTTGACTATTCTGAAAATACTTAATTGGGCTGGGTTCATCCCTAGCACCATGTGTTGGTCCCCTGAGTGCAGACCATCCTTTCTTGGTTCTTTGTGTACCCCACAATTCTTTGTTGAAAGTAGCAGCAGGACACCACAGAGCTGACCTTCCTGTAAACTGGCTGGTTTTCTTTCTAGGTATTCATCTGGTTCCATTAAGACCTTAGATCCCTTAGAAAAACTTTATCCTAACCATTTTTCACTGGCTTTTATGGAAGGACAGACTTTTAGGGTTTCTTTTGCTGCTATTTTCACTGGCTTGCCTTATTCATTCATTTGTTCCTATCGTGATAAATACACAGAAACCCTCCTATCATTTAAAGCTTTTACACGGCAGGTTCGTGGTGCTGATGTTGTGCAGCAATCACAACTGTTCTTCTGCAGGGCATCCTTTCTCTGATGTAGGATCTCCCTATGTTGTGGTCCTGGAGGGCTGGCATGGAACATATGTAGACCAGGCTGGTCTCAAAGTGGTGGTGGTTCTCCTGGTTCTGCCCCTTATATGCTGAGATTACAGGTGTGCACCACTGCACCTGGTTCCAGAGGTTTTTCTTATGGAAATGTCCCCTATCAAACTGTGACCCTCATGCCCTCTGTCAACAGGCACCATTCTATTTTCTGCTGTGAGGAATCTGGTTACTTGTGGTCCCGCACATTCTGGCCACACAGTATTGTTTCCTTTGTGTCTGACGTTTCATTTAACGTGCTATTGTTAATGTTCGTTTGTGTTGGGGCAGGTGCCAGAATTCCATTCCTTATGTTAGGGGTGGGGGTAGGTGCGGTTGACATCTGGCGTCTTCCTCAGTCATTGTCCACAGTATTCATTGAGGCAGAGTCTCTCAGCCAAACCCGGAGCTCTCCAATAAGGCCTGTATCCACAAGTCAGCTTGCTCCAGGGACTCGTGTCTGCCTCTGAGCCTTGGAATTGTAAGTGGGCCACCACAGCACCTGGCATTATGTGGCTTTGGACCTCGTTTTACAGTGTGTACTTTATCCACTGAGCCATCTCCGCAGCACGTTTTATCCATTCACCTACAGGCACACTATGGGGAATTTCTATCCTTGGCCCATTGTGAACAGTGCTGCATGGAACCCTAGTGTAGAGCTCTCTCTCCAAATTCTGGGTTTTAATTCTGTATGTATGTACCCACTTTAATTTATTTGCCAACTTGCCTTGGAGTCAGGCTTTCATAATGCCAAGGAGAGGATGGCCTCAAGCTCCTCCTGATCCTACTGCCTCCACTTCCAAGGGCTGCCCCTTACCATGTTTATGCAGTGCTGGGGATTGAACCCAGGACTTGGTGTACACTAGGCAGGAACCCTACCAACTGAGCTATGTCCCCAGCCCTATGCTGGCACGTTCACAGACACACATACTGACATATACATACATATACATACACATAAATAATAAATCTTTTTAAAAAAGGGATTTAAAACCTAATAACCAATTCAGTAAAATTACAAGACTATAAAACCAACATACAAAACTATGGCTGAAGATATGGCTCGGTAGGAGAAATGCTTGCCGTTCAAGCATGGGTGCTTGAGTTTGGATCCCTAGCACCCTGGATACACTGTGCATGCCTCTTATCCCTGAATTAGGGTGACAGAGACAAGAAGATCTCCAAGGTTTTCTGCTTCTTCAGTCTAACCAAATCAGTAATCTCTGGGTTCAGTGAGAGACCCTGTCCCAAAAATCAAGGTGGAGATCACTTGAGGAGTACACCTGGCACCAACCTCTGGCCTGCACACGCACACACACACACACACACACACACACACACACACACACACACACTCACGCACGCACGCACATGCACACACATATTTTGACACACACCTGAATACATATATGGAAAAAAAATAGCAGTGTTTCTATAAAGTAACAACAAACCATGTGAACAAGGAAATCAAGAAAACAATCCTGTAACAGCAGTGCAGAAATACTCAGGAATACGTTTAACCGAAAAAGTAAACACTTCTCAACTAAAAGTCACGGAACACTAGTAAAAGAAGACACAAATGACTGGGAAAATATTCTCTGATTTGGAGTTGAAAGAATTAATGTTATTAGAATGTTCATAATTCTCAATCTACAGATAATATGCAACCCCTATCAAAAAATTAATGGCCAAAACTTAAAATAATGGCAGCAAGTGTGGCAACACACACCTTTCATCCCAAAACTTGGGAGGCAGAGGCAGATGAAACTCTGTGTTTGAAGCTGGCGTTGTCTATAGAATGAGAACCTGTCTCAAAAAAAAAAATCTGTGTCATTTTTTTCATAGAAATAGAAAAAAAGCAGGGCGGTGGTGGCGCACGCCTTTAATCCCAGCACTTGGGAGGCAGAGGCAGGCGGATCTTTGTGAGTTCGAGGCCAGCCTGGTCTACAAAGCGAGTCCAGGACAGCCAGAGATATTCAGAGAAACCCTGTCTCGAAAAACCAAAAAAAAAAGAAATAGAAAAAAATCCTAAAATTCAAATGGAACCACAGAAAATCCTGAATGAAACATTTTTTTGTCCCCAAATAACAAAGCTAGAAACCTTTTACAATATTATTTCAAATTGTGCCACAAAGCTATAGTAATCAAAACAGTGTGGTACTGGAATAAAAATAGATATTTAGAATAGAATAGAGACCACATGCATTTGTGGTCAGTTGATCTTCAACCAAGATGTCAAGGGAACACAGTGAGGAAACAATCCCTTTAGAACATGGTGTGGGAAAAATGGAATATCCACATTCAGAAGAATAGGCCTTTTTCTCACACTGTACTCAAAGGTAACTCTAAATAGACTAAAACTTTAACATAAGACCTGAAACCATAGACTGAAGTTTGACAAGGAAAGCATAGGGGAAAGTTGACATTTTAGGACTTCTTAGAACAGGACTCCAAAGCATAGTGGCCTACGCAAAAATAGACCAATAGGCTGTGAGTTTTGTGCAGTGCCAGCCTGTGGAGAAGGAAAACAAACTAAAACACTTTCAAAGGAACTAACAGAATGAAGAAGGGCCTTTGGAGTGGAAACATATATTTGCAGATGTGCATCTGGTGAGGGCCTAACATCCAAGGAACTCAACAGTAGAAAATATTTCATATTATCCAAAACAGGTGGATTAAGAGCTGGGGCCACGGTGTGTGCCTGCTATCCCAGAAAGCACTCAAGAAGCTGAGGCAGGGCTGAAAGCTTGAGGTTGGCCTGGGCTACACTGTAAGACCCCATGTTAAAAAAAAAGGATAATGTAATTTTTAAAAAATTGAAATGGTCAAAGGACCTGGGTAGATATTTCTCAAAAGATGTGCAAGTAGTTGGCAGGTACACAGAAACTACATTCAGCATCAATGACCATCTGTTAGACCATAGCTGTTTTCAAAAAGACAGAAGACAAGTAAACATTGGTGAGGGTGTGGAGAGACAGAAACCCCTGTACAGAGATGGAAGGGTTTTAAATGATGTCGCTATTTTGGCAAGCAACATGTAGGTCCCTTAAGAAAGGCTTAAAAGTAGAACTATGCCAAATAAAATTAAATCTGAATATAAAAGAGACAAATGCATTCCCCTCTTCTTATAGTGTGATCCAAAAATAATTACAATATGGAATCAACCTATGTGCCCATTTATAGATGAATAGGTAATGAAAGCATGGTTTTATGGAGCCTGGAATATTACTGAGCCTTAAAGAAGGAAACCTTGCCATTTGTGACAGTGTTGATGAATTTCAGAGAAATAAACCAGACACAGAAAGAGAGTTACTTCATAACATGGATTGTATGGATTCTGAAAAACCCACAGAAGCAAGGAACAGAATGGTGGGTGCCAGGGACTGGGGTGAAAGAGGGAAAATGTGGCACAGGAGGAACTAAGCTCCAGCTGGGCAGGAGATCCATTGTACAACATGGTGGCTACAGTGGTGAATCCTACACTTGAAAGTTGCCAAGAGAACAGATCTTTAGCAGGTGAAATAAAGGATAACTATGTGGAATTATGAATATGGTAACTAGCTTGTAATAATCCTTTTATAACAGATGTGTATAATAAAATATGTTGAGCGGACTCAGTGGGTAAAGTGCTTATCAGGCAAGCATGAGGACCTAAGTTCAGACCTTTAGTACCCATGTAAAAGCTGGACACAACCATGTGTGTCTGTAAACCTAATACTGAAGGATAGACACAGGTGGAGCCCAGGGGCTCACTGGTCAGCCTTAGGCTAAGTGGTGATCTCCAGTTTGATTGACAGATGCTGTCTCAAAAGCTACATTCAGATCAATGTCAGAAGACACCCAGTGTTGATCTCTGTCTTCCACAGATGTATGCACAGGTGAGCATACCTGCACACATGCATACACACACATACAACACACACACTGTAGTAGTTTGAGTGAGAATGTCCACCATAAGCTCATATATGTTTTAATGCTTGGTTTCCAGTTAGTGGAACTGTGTAGGAAGGATTAGGAGATGTGACCTTGTTGGAAAAGGTGTGTCACTATGAATAAGCTTTGAGGTTTCAAAAGCACACACCAGGCTCAGTCTCACTCTCTCTTCTGTGTTTGCAACTTGTAGGCCAGGTGAGAGCTCTCAGCTACTGCTCCAATGCCATTCCTGCCTGCCTATCACCATGCTTTCTTTCTGCCATGATGATAATGGACTAACCCTCTGAAACTGTAAGAAAATCCCCAATTAAATACTTTATAAGTTTCCTTGGTCATGGTGTCTTCTCACAGCAATAGAACAGTAACAAAGGCATACACTAAAAAAGAAACATCTTGTACACTCTACACACACACACACACACACACACACAATTTTGTCACCTTTAAGATGAGAGGAAGAGGGGCTGGAGAGATGGCTCAGAGGTTAAGAGTACTGACTGCTCTTCCAAAGGGCCAGTGTTCAAACCCCAGCATGCACATGGCAGTTCACAGCTGTCTATAACTGCTGGGCATAGTGGCTCATGCCTTTAATCCCTGCACTCAGGAGGCAGAAGCAGGCAGATATCTGAGTTCAAGCCCAGCCTGGTCTATAAAGTGTGTCCAAGACAACCAGGACTACACAGAGAAACCCTGTCTCGAAAAACAAAACAAAACAAAAAAACAAAAAATAAGAGGGGAAAAAAAGAAGAGGAAAAGGGGATGGCTCTAAGTTAAAGAGAGAAAAAAAGAAAAATTCACAGATGGTGAAGTTCCCAGAAAGTCTGACCTGTAAGAAAGCTCTATCCATTCCTTTGCTACATTTGTTACTTCTTGTCACTGCCATGAAAAGCTGCTTGATGGAGGAAGGATTTTCTTTCTTTCTTAATATAAAAGAGAGGAGGTTGATCAGTCATCTCTTATTTCCCTCTCTAGTATTTGTTGGTACTTGAGTCTGGGAAGCAGATCGACCAGTTGTCCTACATCCCCCCTCCCTTTCTTTATATTTTTGAGATATAATTCATGTGTATGCATATTTTAAAAAAATGATTATGGTAAAAGCGAGGAGGTCAGCCCTCTCCCTCTCCAGGACTACAATACCACATGACTGTGAAATAAGAATGGCTCATGGTTGGGCAGTAGGAGTGTGAGGCTCTGGTTCTGTCACATGAGGAGTGAGGAATCAGAGAGTTCCAGATGGAAACAGGGTCAGGCTATACCCCAGAACCACCTTCCCCATCCATCCAATTCCTCCAGAGAGGCTTGGCCTCCTAAAGGATCTACAACCTGACCAAATAGCACCACCAGCAGGGGACTAAGGGTTCAAACCCACACAGAAACACTTGTCCGTGGACATTTTAATTGTTACCAACTTAAAAAATATGAACAAACAATCCTGCAGCAACTATGGTCCCACAGGTCTTGGTGTGACCTCCATGTTCCATATGATGGCATTGTCTCACCAGAGAGACACTATCACTAGTCTGTACCAAGTTTGTCTTCCTAGGTGGAGCTCTTCCCAGACATAAACCTACTTCTGTTATATTTCTCAGTGGTAACAACTAAAGCCCTGAGGGAAATGGAAAGATGCCTAACCACACTCTCCCGGGGCTGTGAGCTGTTCTAAAGTGAGTCTATGACCCAGTGCCACCTCTGTTTCTCCAGGTCTCTAGGGTTGGCCATTGACCAGTTCCACTTTGGACCTCAGTGTTCCCAGGGGCAGTTTAGAGTTCCCTTAAGTGACAGGCTCATGGCATCTGGCCATCAGCTGGTGCTTTACAAAAGACAAAAATGGCCACCAGCTCTCCCCCCCCACCCCCCCCATCCCCCCCATCCCCACTAGGATCCCTTTGCAAATTAAGTTGCTGGCTTTGAGGCTAAACTTGTCACATTAAAGATAGCAGGGCTGAAGACCATAGTCCCTGTAGAAACCTTACACAGTGCTGCACAGAGAGGCAATCTGCAGCCACAGAAGGGGGTGCAGTTCAATGTCTGTGCCTCCAAAAGACCATCCATTGTGGAGACAAGCAAGCCAAGAAACAGGAAGTAGAAAGTAGAACTGATTTTTTTCCCCTAAACACATTATAGAAAGATATCTTTAGAAAATACCTGAAAGGCTATACATAGCCGCACCTTCCATGGCAGCAAGTTAAGGATGTGGGGGTGGCGGAAAGGAAAAAGGGATCTTTTATTCTTGGCTTTATTCAATTTTGTACTTTTTCTTTAATAAGCTTGTTCTGCTCTTTTTATAGTAAGGGACATTTACAGGACACAAGCTGTCATCCTGTCAGCCTCTCTGTAGTGTCCAAAGCAGCCCAGACAATTTTAAGAATGTTCTAGTATAAATAATTGGTAACAAAAATTAGTTTATGTTTCAGAAAATCTGTGATGTCTTTAGCATTGATCAGCCATAAGCATGTATGAAGAAAAGAGTCAGGGGCTGGAGAGATGGCTCAGCAGTTGAACGCATACTGATTTACAGACAACCTGACTTCTGTTCCCAGCACCCTCATCAGCCAGTTCACAACCTGGGGAACTCCAGCTCCAGGGGGACATGACACCTCAGGCCTCCATGGCACCCACTCACGCACAGACATACACACTTACATACAATTTAAAATAAAGATAATCTAAGAGAAGACAGAGAAGATATTTTAGGGAAGGAAGAGCAATTAGGATGCTACAGGTCCCTCCATGGGTCCCGCATTGTGTAATAAATCAGTGTAGGAGACTGCATACAGACTCCTGTCAGACCAGCTGCTGAGACGTTGTGTCTCACTGAAGAAACAGACATCTTAGAATGCCTACCTCACCATATTGAGACCATCAGGGGTGACAGGAAATTAGGGATGCCTGTGCCTCAACTGACTGTTGTAAGAAATGGTGAAAGGGAAGAGGAATATTAGAATACAGCTACTCTCAGCCAGGGGCTGTAGGCCCCTTCCCCTGCCTCCTTGCCTGCTACCCCCACTTCTGCCCCTGGTCACCCCAAGACTCTCGGTAGGTCCTTCCCCCTCGCTATATCTTGTCTATGCTGTGCCCTGTCTCCTTCAGCCACACTCCTCTCTGCTGCCAGGCACCATCCCTGAGCATCATGGTCTAGGACTTCCCTCCCCACCCCCAGGCAAGAAGCAACTCAGCAGGATCACCAAGTCCCCTGGTAGCATCAGCAACTGCTAGCCTGCCCAATATCTCCCTCCCTCATCACTCTCCTTTTTGGGGATTTGTCTTGTGCATTGTGTATTCATATGGTGAGTTCTGTGCTCCAAGTTCAGGTTGCAGTCTGAATATGGGCTTTGTATTGATCAATGTGGTGCAAAAGATCTCCCCAATAATCTCTGATTGGTTAATAAAAGGGTGGTGCCTATGACTGGACAGAGGAGATAGGAAGGGGGGGATTTCCGATCTAGTGAGGGGTCTCAGGTAGGGACCACGAGGGAGAGAGGAAGAAAGAAGAGGGAGAAGAAAGAAGTTACCATGAGATAGGATGGACCATGGGGATGGACCATGAGCACATTGCCAACAGAAGTTCACCCTGAGGACACACATGGAACAGAGTGAGCCAGGTCAACTCTAAGATGGCAAATAGTGGGGCATTTATCTGGGTATTAACAGCTTAGTCAGTTTAAAATAGCTCAGAACCTGTGCAGCATAATGCCAGCAGCCTGTTAATAAAATTCGATGTTTCTGTGCCATTTACTTGGGAGCAAAATGAGATAAAGTGAGGTAGAAAGTCCCTGCAGATATTTGGGACCAAAAGTGGGTGCAGAAAACCCACAAAAATAATTCAAAACTCCTTCTCAGTCATCCACCTTGCCACATATCACCAAGTCAGAAGTGCCCAATATGGCCTCACATTCCTTCCCTTCTGGATGATTCCCTTCCCTGACCCCAGCTCTTTGATGATGCTGTGTACTCCTTTTTTGTTGTTGTTGTTGTTTTGTTTTTTTGAGGCAGGATTTCTCTATTTAACAGCCCTGGCTGTTCTAGAACTCACTTTGTAGACGAGGCTAACCTTGAACTCACAGAGATCTGCTTGCCTCTGCCACCAGAGTATTGAGATTAAAGGCTTGCACCACCACTGCCAGGCTAATTCTGTGTATTTCTTAAAGTCGGGTCTGTAAGACTCAAATTCCATCATCACCACCTAAAAACAGCTGCCATTAACAACAAATATACAAAAAAAAATCTTTTTCATTTAATTTTTACAGCAAACTTGAAAGGCACAGGTACTATTATTATTGTCATTTTACAGATGAGGAAACTGAGGCACAGAAAGGCTGAGATCTAGGATCAGGTCCCAGGTCTTATCCCTTAAGTCTGGGTGCGGATAGTGAACGGCATCAGAACTGTGCATGTGTCTCTCTATGCTGAAGTGGGACAATCTTGAAGAAAGAGATTTGTGTGTGATCAAGAGCACAAGGAAGGGACAGAGAGGAAACTTGAGAGGGAGAGCAACAGGAGAGTGACTTGGGGGATAATAGGAGAGAAGAGTTCTCATAGGTTGGGCACTGACATCCCAATCACCCTCATCTTCTTTCCTCCAGCACATGGTAATTGAGTGGCTGCTGCATGTTGACCCAGCTCCTGATGAATGAATCAAATAGATTTCCACCTAGGAACTTCTAATAGTAAAGATAAATTTAAAACATACTTTGTGTGTCTGGTGACATGTGCTGTAATTCCAGCTACTCTGGAAGCTGGGGTGGGAGGATCACAGTTCAAGGCCAGCCTGGACAACTTAGCAAGATTCTGCCTCAAAATATGGGGACAGTGGGACTGGAGAGATGGCTTAGGGGTTTAGAACACTTGCTGTTCTTGCCAAGGACCCAGGTTCAGTTCCCAGTGCCAGTGTGACAGCTCACAACCATCTGCAACTCCAGTTCCAGGGGACCAGTGCCATCTATGGCCTCCATGTATACCAAGAAGACATGCAGTAAAGTCCCATATGTGCAGACAAAACACTCATATCCATAAAATAATTAACCTTTAAGATATAGGGGCTGGAGAGATGGCTCAGTGGTTAAGAGCACTGGCTGCTCTTCCAGAGGACTGGGTTCAATTCCCAACAACCACATTGCAGCTCATAACTGTCTGTGACTCCAGTTCCAGAGGATGAGACACCCTCACACAGACATATATGTAGGCCAAACACCTACATATATATACATATATGTACATATATATGCACAAGATGTACATAAATAATAAATTATTTTAAAAATATATTTTGGGACTGGAGAAATGGCTCAGTGCTTAAGAACACTTGTTCTTGCAGACCTGGGTTTGGTTTCCAGTATTCACATCAGGCAACTAACAACTGTCTGCAACTCCCTAGGATCCAATGCTCTCATCTGGCATCTGTGGGAACTACATGTATGTGGTGCATAGACAGGTAGCCAAAACACCCAGATACATAACAAAAAATTTTTAAAGTAATGAAAAACTGTTTTAAAAGTTTTTTAAAAATGGGGGGGGGATGTGCTGGAGAGAAGGCTCCATGGTTTGAGAGTGCTTCCTGCTTTTCAAGAAGAACCCAAGTTTGGTTCCATAGGTTGACATAAGAGCTCAGTGACACGTGACACGGTACCTACCTAATAAGTACAAGGGCCTGGGGAAATCTCAGTGCAGCAAAAACAAAACCCCACACACATGCAGGTACAATCTGATGTCATGGTAAGGGCGAGGAAGAGAAACAAAGCCCAAGCAGGGGCTGCATGCATGCTCTTTTAGATCATGGTGAGAGGGCGTGAGTGGCAGTGTGAACAGTCTCAAAGTGACAACTTAGTCTCTGACGTAATCCAGCTGATGGCAGAGGCTCTGACTGCAGAGGTCAAAGTGGGATTTATGGAGATGTGATTGGCTTTGAGATAAACTTAGAAGAGAAAGGACCCAAGGATACCAAAGACAGAGCTGCCAAAATTCTGTTTTCTTTTCTCTCATCTTGTGACACCAAACCTGGCCACCTCGTGTACTTGAAAATGATCTTGAACGTTGATGCTTTTGCCTCCACTTCCCAAGGGTTGAGATTACAGGTGTGTGTTATCAAGCTTGGATTTTGAGGTTCCAGGGAGCAAACCCAGGGTTCATACACACTAGACAACCACTCTAACAGTGGCTCCTGACCTGGTTCTTCACCACCACACACTCATGCTAGGGGTGTATGTGTGTGTGTTTCACTTAATAAGGTCTTGGATGATATCATTAAAGTTATTTTTAACTTTTTTAGGTTAGCATAGAAATAGGCTACAACATAGCTTACTCTTTTGTGTCATATTTGTTCTCATCCCCTCCCCTCCCCTTGGACCCTCTATTCCCCACTTCCATTCTCCTCCCAGTTAGTCCCTGCTTCCACTCTCATATTGCATATTTTCCATTTACCCTCTTCATTTCCCACCTCCCTTAAAAACTCTTCCTCCCTGCTCATGATTTCATCTAGTTTTGTGATTGACAAACACACATATATAAACACATGTGCAAGCCAGTGAAATCATGTAATGTCTGTCTTTCTGAGTATGGCTTGTTTTGTTTTGCTAGAAGGTGCCATACAAGCTTCCAAAGGATGGAGGCAACTAACAGTACTACCCAGACATGACACCTACGAATCACTTTAACAACCAGCACAGAACAATAACTAAGGGTGCAGGAGTGGCATGCATACTCTGGTAGTAACCAGCAGCTCACTCTCTAATTGAATTTAAGACCTGAACATGTTAAACTGGATGGAGAAAAGCTCATAAGGACTGAACTCTACACAAAGAACTATTGGTAACTAAGGAAAGCTGGGAGCAGGAGAAGTGGTCTCTCCCAGGAAGAGCTCACCAATTGGCTGTCCAGTTCCAAATGGTCACCCCTGAAAACATACAAGTAACATTATATGGACTGAACAGATTATATTTAGGAATATCTATATACATACATATATACATATAAACATACATACATATGAAACATTTAGTGAAAAAAAGAGACTATGCATTTGAAGGAGAGTGGGGAGGGTTATACGAGTGGATTTGGAGAAAGAAATGGGAAGAGAGAAATGTTATTAAATTATAGTCTCAAAAAAATAAAAGAGAAAAGCTGTGAGGGGAAAAAAATCACCAACTCACCTATAAAAGAAAAAGTATCAGAATAACATTAGATCACACATCAGCATTCCTTCAAGCCGAGAAAGCATGGAATGGTGTTTTTCCACCACTGAAAGTAATACCGCCCGCCAGCCACACTATACCCCACAAAGCTATCGGAAATCAGGACATTTCAAGACAGGCACTCTTGGAAGCTGCTCATGACCATGTGGCCAGAACAGCAGAAGACAAATCCATGCCACTGCAGAAAAAGGAAGACATCATTAGGACCATGTGATGATCTACAACGGTGCTTGCCTTTTAAATCAAACAAGTTTCAACACAGAGGCCATTTTCCAGCTCAGTATGATGGTTCACACCTGTAATCCCAGGATTTAGGAGGCTGGGGCAGGAGGATCAAGGTCAGCCTGGGCTATGTACATGGTGGGACACTGTCTCGAAAATAAAACTAGAAACCACTTTCCAGGGGACAAGTAAAATAAGACAGTGCTGTGGTAAGGGGGGTGAAGGGGTGCAATGTGCCCACAATCAGTACAGTTTCTACCTTTTGCTCCCCACTCTTTGTTGGGTAATCCACTGAGGGAGAGGCATGGGTCGGGCAAGGGCGATGGATCACTGAGATGGCCCTGGACCACTTTCTTCCTGGGACCTCCTTTTCGGGAGATCATGTGCTGAGATCAGCCGCGCCACCGCCCCCCCCCCCCTCCTGGGATGAAGGTGGGGTGCAGAGAAGTTTATTTTATTTATTTGTTTGTTTGTTTCTTTCTTTCTTTGTTTGTTTGTTTGTTTGTTTTTTGGTTTTTCGAGACAAGGTTTCTCTGTGTAGCCCTGGCTGTCCTGGACTCACTTTGTAGACCAGGCTGGCCTCGAACTCACAGAGATCCGCCTGCCTCTGCCTCCCAAGTACTGGGATTAAAGGCGTGCGCCACCACCGCCCGGCCTTATTTTACTTTTTTAATATTGTATACTTTTGGAAACTACAATCTAGAAAGGCCCAGTACACATCCCAGAGCATTCCAGAAAATACGTTTTTAATGATGATTGTCAAAACATGAGTTCATTAGACATGGTTCCTGGGCTCCTGTTTTGGCAGGAAAGATAATTAAGCTTCTGTTTTGTTTTGTTTTGTTTTGGTTTGGTTTGGTTTTTCGAGACAGGGTTTCTCTGTTTAACAGCTCTGGCTGTCCTGGACTCGCTTTGTAGACCAGGCTGGCCTCGAACTCACAAAGATCCGCCTACCTCTGCCTCCCAAGTGCTGGGATTAAAGGCGTGCGCCACCACCGCCCGGCAAAGCTTCTGTTTTAAAAGGTCACTTTAGCGGGGTGTGGTATTCAGGAAGCAGACAGGCGGATCCCTGAGTTTGAGGCCAGCCTGGTCTACAGAGGCAGTTCCAGGACAACCAGGGCTACACAGAGAAACCTTGTCTTGAAAACATACAAAGCAACAAACAACAAAAGGTTACTTTTTACCAGCCAACGAGGCAAATGGCATCGGTCACATCAGCCTCATTATCTGTGTCTATGGCAACAGACACTGAGCCATGATTAAACAAATCTAGGACTACTGCTCTAGTCTGCAACAACTACAAATAAGTATACATGAGAACCAAGAAGCAAACTACATGTCCTTTCAGAAATCTGACCCTTTACGGGGAACACAAAGCAATTAAAGCCACTGTTAAACCTGTCTGCTATGGGAGTGGTTCCCACTGGCTCTGGGGACTTTTGTTAGAAGAGGGTGGATCTCCATTCGATCTCCATTCATGTGGTGTTTGTAAGTCAGAGAGCAAAGACAATAAAAGAAAATGATCGCATCGGCTTTGGAATGTTATTTTTAATTTATGACTTTACTTTTGTGCACACACATGCACATGCACACATGTACATACACACAACCGTGATGTGCATGTAGAGGTCAGAGGATAACTTTCTGGAGTTAGTTCTTGTTCTCCATCCTGTTAGGCAGGGTCTCTCGTGTTTCTACTCCTGTGCAGTGTACCAGGTTAACTGCTGAGCTTCTGGAAGATTCCTCCACCTCCAGCTCTCAACTCACCACAGATGTGCTGTGATTACAGATGTGCGCCACCACATCCAGCTTAAAGAGCATGCGTGTGCGTGCGCGTGCGTGCGTGCGTGCGTGCGTGCGCGTGTGTTGCATGCCTGAGGAAGTCGTAGGACACTTTGCAGTTCTCCCTGCCATGTAGGTCCCGGGGATGGAGTTCAGGTCCTCGTGTTTGGGAGCAGGAGCCTTTACTAGCTACACCATCTCTCTAGCCCCACATTTGGCATTTTACTTGGGCTCTGGGGATCAAATTCAGGGCACCAGGCTTGTGCAGCAAGCACTGTTACCCACTGAGCCATCTCCCGGCCTGTAAATATATATATATATATATATATATATATATATATTTTAAACAATGGTTGTTTTTTTTAATTAGAATTTTTCTAAAATTCAGGGTAGGGAGGGGGATGGCTCGGTTAGGGTAAAGCACTTGCCTTGCAAGATGAGGATTTTAGTTGAATCTTCATAATGGGCTTGTGGGCTGGCGAGATGGAAACAGGAGGGTGCCTGGGGCTTGCCGGCCATTCAGTCTAGCCTAATTGGTGAGCTCCAGCCAATGAACAACCCTATCTCAAAGGAGGTGAACTGTGTCCCAGAGGAGGACACTCCTGTGGCCTCCATACCACACACACACACACACACACACACACACACACACACACACACACACA
>CAJQZJ010032284.1:7220599-7283756 GCA_907164525.1 Lophiomys imhausi
ACACACACACACACACACACACACACACACACACACACACACACACAGGCATGCACAGCATGACTACACATATGCAAAAAAAAAAAGAAAAGTTCGCCAGGTGCCTTTAGCCCCAGCAATCTAGAGACAGCACTCTAGAGTCAGGTGGATCTCTGAGTTCCAGGAGAAGCCAGGGCTACACAGAGAAACCTTTTGGGACAAGTCTCGAAAAACAAACAAAAAAAAAAAAAAGAAAGAAAATTTCTAAAACTCAGACAAATATCAAGAAAACAGAAGTACCTGAAATCCTAGCTGGATTCTTTGCTATATATTCAAATATTCATATTATATATATTATATATATGTATATATTAACATATATAATATATAACATTCTACTTAAGCATATGGTTTTATGTCCTTTCTTAATCATCTGCTCTGATGTTTAAACCATGTCAATATTTTTCAAAACTGCATCTTTGAACAATGCAAGTCCACTGTAAGTTATTTTTATACTTTAATTGCCTGCAGTGCTAACTTGGGTGAAACCTTGAGTGAAACCCCAACCCCAAAATAAGCCATTGTTTGCTTTCTCTGTTGCATGGCTTCTCCTGGAGAGATGTGAAAAAATGTCTCTTCACCCCAGATAAGGCCCCCAAAACAGAGCAAAGAGATGATTCCCCAGGGTCTAACTTACTGAGCCGATTGAGTTTACTGAGCCTGCTTCCATCTCCGCAGGTGCAGGTTACTTAGAGGAGCATGGCTCACAGGATGACTGAAAGGCCCACCCCATCACGGGTGATGACCTCCAGGAAGGGCAGGTGGTTTCCCCACTCTGTGTAACTAGTACCTCCCAGGACCTCTTGACAGCAGAGACAGAATTACATACAGCTAAGGAACAGGAAGAGTGTGTGGGGGAGGGGAACATAGGAATGAGGGAGTGGCTGGAATCTCAAAAGTCTAATGAGGGCCCGTCCTATGAGGGCCTATCAACAGGCCCTATCTTTTGAGGGGCCTGTAAGGGTCACTGCCACTCTAAGATGGTGACAGCTGAGCTCTGCTTGGAAAGCATCTCATGACCGCCTCTTATCATGTCTCACGTAAGAGGTCATTTATGTTTAACGTCAGGGGCTGGGGCTCTTGACAGCTGCAGCATTGATCATACCCACTTGAATCAACCTTCTTATCTGGCTGTGTGAAGATGTTAATACATTGCAGGGAGTAACTGAGAGAAGTCATGGGAATGCAACGGTGGTGGGTGGCTTTCAGCCATTTATTCCAGTCTTTTTCAGACCAGGTAGATAGAAAGAATAAGGCTAGACCAGGCCAGGTGGGATGTTGTGGCCAGAAGACTTTATCCCTCACTCAGTAGGTAGTGGCAGGTTGCTCTCTGTGAGTTTGAGGCCAGCATGGTCTACATATCCAGTTCCAAGACAGAGTCTCATAGTGAGACATTGTTTCAAAGAACAAAACAGTTGAAGAGGAGGAAGAAAAAGAAAGGAAGAAAGATGAGAATATAATTACTACATATTCTGTGCCCTGAATTGTCTTCCAGGAAGGATGGGTTTATTTTCAAGTATGAATGGAGAAAGTTGTTTAAGTGTCAACTTTTTTAAAAGAAGGAAATATAGTTACAAACTACAACATGGACGGTTCTGGAAGTCACTTTATAGAAATAAGACAATCCTGCCGGGCGGTGGTGGCGCACACCTTTAATCCCAGAGCACTTGGGAGGCAGAGGCAGGCGGATCTCTGTGAGTTCGAGGCCAGCCTGGTCTACAAAGTGAGTCCAGGACAGCCAGAGCTATTATACAGAGAAACCCTGTCTAGAAAAAAACAAAAAAAGAAAGACAATCCTAGCTGGGTATGGTGGTTCACATCTGTGTCCCAGCACTCAGGAGGGAGAGGCAGGATGAGTACCTAAGTTAAAGGCCAGCCTCAACTGAAGAATGAGACCCCCCCCTCAAAAAACAAACAAGACCACACACACACACACACACACACAGGCACGCACGCACGCACGCACGCATGCACACACGCACGCACACCACACCCAATAAACCAAACAATTTAAAATAAGGCAAAGGGGTGCTGGAGAGATGGCTCAGTGGTTAAAAGCACTGGCATTTTTCCAAAGACAGATTCAATTTCCAGCACCCACATGGCAGCTCACAACCTTCTGTAACCTCAGTTCCAAGGAGTCTGGTGACCTCTTGCAGGGAGTAACTGAGAGAAGGCCACGAGAATGCAACAGTGGTGGGTGGCTTCCAAGGGCACAAGCATCGTACATGCATAGACATACATGCTGGCAAAACATTCATACACAGAAAATAATAATAATAAATGTAAATAAAATGAAGTGAGCCATCCTCGGAGGACAAATTCTGCATGGTTCTACTTAGCAGAGGTATCTAAAACAACTTATAGAAACAGAATGATGGTTTCCAGATGGAGGAGATGGGAATTGGTAATTGATAGGGAGAGAGGCAGGAACTTCCTTCAAATTCATTGGCCAACCAGTATAGCCAAATCAATGAACTTCAGGTTCAGTGAAAGACCCTGTCAAAAAAACAAAACAAAACAAAAAAAGTCAGAGGGCTACTGAGGAAGACTCCTGATGTCAGGGTCTGCCCTGCACACACGTGTGCACAAATGTGTACTCACACCCCCACAACAAACATTACCATATGGCACGGTTCATGTACAAACGCCACACACAGGGTTGGGGAAGGGAGAAAGAGAGGGAGGGAGAGAGAGAATCTCTACTTATTCTATTAGCAGTTACTTCCCAAGTCTTCCTCAATTTTAAGCTCTCTGGCAGCTAGCGCTAGCATACCCCTCCCCCTCTCAGTATTTGTCTATTCTGGATATTCCGCACAAGTGGATGGCAGCATGGAAACGGAGGGCTGAAAGGGCCAGACTAGAGCATCTCCATGTTGTTTAAAGTAGCCATCTTGCTCCAAGAATCTCGTTAGCCAGTTGGCCCCCAGGCCTCAAAGCCACTCCTCTCCCTTAACTCGACCAATCCAAGTAAAGGACACATCTACCCCACCTAACCATTACCCCTGCACCTGTTTGTGGGTTTTTTTGTTGTTGTTGTTTTGTGTGTTTTGTTTTTGTTTTTCGCTTTAAAAGGCTTGTGAGACTCCTCAGGGTTGCAGAACCAGCTCCCAACACTGTATGAAGCCCTAGCTGGGTAGAATCGTTCCCCCCTGGTGAATAAAAGTTGCTACTGGTTGTTTTGGACTTTGGTGGTCTGACTCCCATTATTTGTGGGAGCCTGGACCCAACAGGACGACTTCACAATGTGTATGGGTGACAAAAATTTTTGTGCAGAAAGTTGTGTTGAACCCAAGAGGGGCGCCCTGAATCCTGACGCCCAGAGACCACCAATGTCCCCGATTCGCTGTAATAGACAAGAGGTTTATTTAAGCTGATGCACCAGGGTTCGACTCCCCCATAGAGGAATGAACCCCACAAAACGGTTCTCTGGCCCTTTAAATACACAAGCGGCTACAAAAAGGTGGGAGCACCAAGGAGTAGCTTTTTTTAGCCAGGCAACAGCCACAGGTGGTGATAAAGGAACAAAGAGTATGTTAAGTTAGGTGGTGAGTGTGTAGATGAGGGATCCGAGGGGAGTCTGAACAAACCAGCCAGCTATACAAGCTTTGTTATTTTCAAGGACTGAGTTCTGTGGAAGATTTCCAGAAGGAGTGAGGTCAGGGTCTCACCACAGAGGAGAAGGCCATGTATTTATTAATTTTTACAATCTTACAGTTGCACAACATTATGAGTGCATTTAACAAAATTGAATTGTACACGTTAAAGTGGCCAAAATGGTTGATTTTATGTCGTGGGGATTTTACTATAATAAAATTTAACCTGGGGACCGGAGAGATGGTTCAGTGATTAAAAGCAATGGCTGCTCTTCCGAGGACTCAGGTTCAATTTCCGGCACCCACGTGACTCACGACAAATTGTAACTCCAGTTCTAGGCAAATCAACTTAATTAAAACAAGTTTGGACTTTTTTTTTTCCAAAATCAAAGTTTGATTTTAAAAAACTTTTTGAGTTAGAAATGGTTTGGCTTGGGCTGGAGAGATGGCTCAGCAGTTAAGAGCACTGGCTGCTCTTCCAAAGGACCAGAGTTCAAATCCCAGCACCCACATGGCAGTTCACAACTGTCTTAATTGCTGGA
This sequence comes from Lophiomys imhausi, assembly GCA_907164525.1. Lineage (NCBI taxonomy): Eukaryota > Metazoa > Chordata > Mammalia > Rodentia > Muridae > Lophiomys > Lophiomys imhausi. The sequence continues at coordinate 7,224,777 of CAJQZJ010032284.1, forward strand.
CGTGGTGGCGCATGCCTTTAATCCCAGCACTTGGGAGGCAGAGACAGGTGGATCTCTGTGAGTTCAAGGCTAGCTTGGTCTACAGAGTGAGTTCCAGGACAACCAGGGCAACATAGAAACCCTGTCTTGAACCCTCCCCCCCCCAAAAAAAAAGAAAGAAAGAAAGAAAAAGAAATGGTTTGGCTATAATTATGAGTGGTTGGATGTTTTTGTTTTGTTTTTGGGAGTTTTTTGTTTTTTTCAAGACAGGGTCTGTCTGTGTAACAGCTCTGACTGTCCTGGACCCACTTTGTAGACCAGGCTGACCTCAAACTCACAGAGATCCGCCTGCCTCTGCCTCCCGAGTGCTGGGATTAAAGGCGTGCGGCACCACGCCCGGCAGTCTGGCTGGATTTTAACAGACGTTTCTAGGTCTTTCTGTGAAATGTTAAATCATGAGGCCAGCCTATGTCCCTCTTTTTACTGATTTACAGACTAGGAAAGAAGAGAAATCTTCAGCTTTTCCAAGTCCCTGAAATGCTTCATTTGTGAGGCACTAGGCTACATAGCGTGTATAAAGAAGGAATTGCTTCTGGGGAAGCTGACTCTCTCTTCCTGCCTTATGCCAATGGGCAGGTTAGAGGACTACCACCTCCAGGGCCTGGCAGAAGCTGAAGGCACCCAGGAAATACAGCCGATTCTGGAGTCGGTTGGCCGTGTCTGTCATGTGCTAAACATCCTGGTATTCACAAGTTAGGGGACTTACAAACAACAAAACGGTAACAACAAACCCAACATAGAGCTCCAAGCTTAGTGATCACGCTTTGTAATCTCAGCTTTAAAATCATCAGGGGAGTCAGAAGTTGGGTGTGAGGCTGGGCATCTGGCTTCAATGTTCTGAGGGTGTCTCTCCAGTGTTCAGGGTTCCCAGTGCGAAGATTAAAAAGGTGATTAAAGAGCCTGGAAACGTTGTCCATCTGTCAGCGGCGAAGCAGAAATGATGCTGCAAGAGAAGAGTCCTGCTCACTCCCCAAATCCTACTCAAGCTGTTACGAAAGCTCTGGGCAAGCAACCAAGATGGAAGGGACACTGTTGGGGACAGATGAGCTTCGTTCGCCTGCTCACTCAGGGGCCCTTGGTCCTGCACCGCCCAGCCAGCCATTCGGTTGGTTCGTTGGGTCTCGGCGGCACAGACAGCGCTGGAGCTTGGCGCGATGATCCTTTTAGACGATAGGAGGCGATGTTGCCCACAACACTCCACACGCAAGCTTTTCTCAAGGGGCTGACGGGTTTCTGCCTTAATAACCCATAGTGGAGAAGCTGTTCGCAGCAGGAGAGAGAAAACGTGCTCAACAGCAAACGTACACTAGTCCCTGGCCCCTGTTTTCAAGAGGAACCGTGGAAAAGAGAAGGGAGGGAAGCTTTGGTTCACTTGCTGATCTCTGTGTTTTTTCTTCTCTTCCCTTAGTGAGAGGTGGTTTTTTTGTTTTTTGTTTTTGTTTTTTGCCTCCTCCCCAGTGAGGCTGTGGCAGCCTCCAGCGAAAATAAACTCTCAAAGCAGACTGACCTAGGAAGAAAGCGTCTGCAGCAGCTGTGACCAGCCAAAAATGGGGGGGGTCTTCCAGCTGCATGCGGCTTCCCTTCTGCCTCTTGTAGACCCGAGTGAGCCCCAGCTTCGATTTTTGTATTGAGCTCAAAGGTTAAGATTTCATTTCGTGGGAATTCTCTGTTGGTATATAAACAAACCCTCTAAAAATTAGACACCCCGTGGCACAGGAAGGCAGCAGAAGATTAGATGCCAAGTCTCTAGAGAAATAAAGTTGCCAAAGAGAGAGCCCTTGACAGACAGACATGGCGTTTAAGCCTTGCTTTGCTTAATCGAAGTGTGTTCTCCAAAGCTGCTGTTTATAAGCTTGTTTTCTCAATGAAGCTCAAAGACAGTGGAAAGTGGAAGACTATAGTGGAAACTTTTGGAATGGAAAGCTTTTGGAAAGATGATCAGCACACGGCCCTTTCCACAGTAGAGAAATTATTCCTAGCTTTTTCCTTCCAGAAGGTGAAGATAAGTTAATATCAAGCACCCTGGGAAGCCATGAAGTGTGGGTCAGGAGAAGACAAGAGCAGACATCTGGAGGGGATGAGGCTGTCACTTGTCTGCTTAGATTTTTCCCTTTCTGTGGAGACCTTAATCTCCACCTGACTGGTAAGTGGACAACCCTCGTGGCTACTTGGGGGTGCTTTCTCTTGTTTTCTTACCTTTCTCAAGGTGACTCCATTCTAGCCCTGTGAAACCTAGTAAGCAAAAACCAGGGAGTATTTGGGAGCTAGAAAGGACAGAGCTCAGATGGGTTAACTCTCGTTTTCCAGGAGGAGGAGGAGCGACTCCTGCCTCATTTTGTGGTGGCAATGATGGTACCTGGAATTGGTATCTGGGGTAAATGGGGTATCTGAAATTACAGATATGTATGTACCACCGAATCAGCCAGCCTTTATTATTTATAATTGTGGTCCAGCCTTTAAAACAATATTTTATTTATGTATTTATTATTATTATTACTATTATGCATGTGTGTTTATATGTGTATGAAAGCAGGCTCACAAGTGCCACAGCCTGTCTGTAAATGTCTGAGGATAACTAAGCTGACCTTAGTCATGTGGGATGCGGTGGCCAAAACTCCAAATTAAAACCCAAACCAGCTGCCTTTGCACCACCAGTATTTTATTTTAATTGTTCAAGATAGGGTCTTGTTACGTAGCTATGTTGGTCTTCAGCCCCCATCATGCCTATGTGTACTATTCATATTTTTGTGGCTGCCAACCATACTGCCCTCCATAGAGCTGAGCCATCCACAGGGCTCCAATTTCTCCTTGGCCTCTCATGTCTTCTATATTGCAATTTATCAAGGAAAGGTAAGTAATATATTTCCTACCTGTAGGTGGCAGTATTTTAACACTGCGTCATCATTAAAAGTTTTCTTTAAGGGCTGGAGAGATGGCTCAGAGGTTAAGAGCACTGGCTGCTCTTCCAGAGGTCCTGAGTTCAATTCCCAGCAACCACATGGTGGCTCACAACCGTCCATAATGAGATCTGGCGCCCTCTTCTGGGCTTCAGGCATACATGCAGACAGAACACTGTTTATACAACAAATAAATAAAATATTTAAAAAAAAAAGTTTTCTTTAAAAAAGAAATCATGCAAAATTATAAAGTGTTTTCTTATTAAAAATGTCAAGTATGCACAAAGGTAGGAGTGTCACAAGGGAACTCGCTGTTCCCAGCAGCCACTTCAACCTTTGCTACCCTAACCAGATTTGTTTCATTAGCTTACTTTCCCTTCCATTTATCTAGGTTATTTTGAAGCAAATCTAAAACTACTACATAACTAAAACAGAAAAAGTCATGACATCACTTGAAAAGTGCCAAAAAAAAATCTGGTAGCATCCATGGGACTCTGATAAACAAACAAAAAGCAATATTCCTGCTACAAAGCTGAAAAGCATTGAACTCCATAAGCTCATTTGATAACCCTGGACACAGAGGTTTATAGAGACAGTTTTATGCATATAATAGAAGATGTGTTACTTTAATTTCATTAGGTGATTGCTAAGTTAGAGAAGTGGCAGAATGAAAAATGACTGCAAAGGGGATATATATACTTGGGGTTGAAAGAATAAGAGCAAGTTAGACGTTTCTGCAGAGGGAGCGGCTGGATATAGAAAGGGACTACGAACAAGCCAGGGGAATGGAAAATTACTGACTTGTTAGAACAAAGCCGTGACAGCTGCTGGCTCTAAAATTAGGAACAGAGGCGAATTTTCAGAGCACCCCCAAACAACTCACAAAGGCTCAGTTCACCCAGCACCTTCCAGAGCGAGGCTAGCTCTCAGAGTCTGTGGTCAGCATCCAATGGGTCTCATTCCGCAGTACCTCACTTGTCTGGTGCTTGCCGCCAAGTGCAGTAGGTGCTCACTGAAAGTCAACAGCAAGATGACCACGGCTCTAAAGATGTTTCGTGTTGTCTGTGCTTTCTTGGGGCTTTTGTTTTTCACGGGCAATTCAAACGGCTATAGCTATCGTCACTGTCCCAAGGTGGGGTGACCACAGCACCCCAGCTGCACCACAAGGACCATGAACTTTCAGGCAATTGGGTGATTTTTTTTTCAACTGTCTGATGCAGAAATTTACCCAAACAAAGGAAGAAAGAGCAGAAAAGGCAACAAGAAAGAAAATTTTAAAAGAAACCCTACATAATGTTCTGTACCCAGGGCACATTAGCCTTTGGGATGAAATGGAGGGTGACTGAAGGAGCCCATCAGTATCTTGGTGCACAGCACTTGGCATGTCGTTGGGAAGCCAACTACATCACTAAGCATCTAACTCACACTCAGGGATTCATTTGGCCATCGACTAGCTCAGAGATTTCGGATATGTTCTTGATTCCTTCAAAGTTAGAGATTTTAAGTAATGTCTAAAAGCCCTGTCATGCCCTCTTCTAGAAAGCCAGGGTAATGTCATTACAGATGCCTCTCACCTTACAATGGGGTTTATGTGCTGTAAACCTATTATGAATTGAAAATTCTTTTTTTTTTTTTTTTTTTTGGTTTTTCGAGACAGGGTTTCTCTGAATATCTCTGGCTGTCCTGGACTCGCTTTGTAGACCAGGCTGGCCTCGAACTCACAAAGATCCGCCTGCCTCTGCCTCCCAAGTGCTGGGATTAAAGGCGTGCGCCACCACCGCCCGGCCTGAAAATTCTTTTAATGCCCCTACCCTACTGGGCATTACAGCTTAGTAATGTGGTGTAGCATATCAGCCAACTGAGAGCTGCCACTCAGTGTCAACCCCTAGCATTGCAAGAGAATGTGCCACTGGCCCAGGAGAAATTTCAAAATACGGTTTCCACAAAATGTATAACGTTCATACAATTATAATGTCAAAAACTAATAAGTTGTTTGAGGGTGGTTCTCTCCATCAATACTTAGAAAACTGAGCCTGGAAGGACACAAGCTCAGGTTCAACCGTAGGAAGCTCAGGGCCAGCAGGGGCTTTTGAGTGAGACCCTGTCTCAGAAATTCCTACCCCCAAAAAACCAGTAGTCAGGAGCCAGGATGTTAGGATGTTTGTGCCTAGAATAGTAGCTTCCAAGCGGACAGAATTATCCTGGCACTATAGAGTTCTCATCAACTACTGCGCGGTAGTCCTGGTATGGAGATAGTTGCTGTAAGAAAAATAGATAAATAAGTTTGTGGATTTCCATTCACTTTCTAGACCACCCAGGAACCAGGACAGCGTTCCTTCCTACCTGGAAGGAGTCATGAGTGGAAGCTGGAAGGCTATGTGTGATCTGTGCTTTGGGCTGTAAAATGACAAAGGGGAAGAAGGTTCTAGAAGCACCATGCGAGAGGAGGTTTTGGAATCAGCAAGCAGGAAGGGATGGTTTGGAAGTGATTTGGGGGTTGGTGAATGGAAGCGGTGGGAACCCTCAGTCCCTCTTCAGAGGGACAATATGCTTGCCAATTCCAATGTGTTACTAATGGTTCCTTCCTTGATTGGAAAATTGTGGTTAGTGAAGACCAGGGAAAGGTTACACCTGTGCAAATGAGGACTTTTCAGCTCTGGCAGCGGGGACACCTGGGTCTAGATGATTCTTTCTTATGTTCTTCGTAGTAGAAAGTTTCTCAATACTCCTGTACCCTAGGTACCAACCTCCCAGCTGTGACAGCCAGAGTGTCTCCACGTAGTTTCACACGATCTCTGTTAGAGCCTTGTCAACCAGAGTAGAGATGGGTATGCATGTTCAGCCACTGAAGCAGGGCTGTCACCAGTCAAAACAGCTGGTTACAGGAAGCAGAATTTGGGACACCATCTGGGACAGATGTTACAAAGATCAATGAATAAGCATCTCTGCCGTGACTTATTTGGGGGAATTCTTAAAGGTAAGCTGGAAGCTAAATGCTCTTCAGTGACCTAAAGAATGCAACCACAACAGATCCAGAGCTTTATAGACTGTAAGCAATGGGAGCTGAATAAAAGCTTTCTTTACACCATATGGCAGAGTAAATGTCAAGTGTCAAATGACATCTTACAGGACTCCACTGAAAAGTCAAACTGCCCCAGACAGACTGGGATGGTGGTGCCAGGAATCAAAGACAAAATGAAAAGTTGTTAATTAGTAGGTAGAGTTTCTGCTTTGTAATATGGAAAGAGTGTGGTGGGTTGTTCACACAACAGTATAACATGCTGAACACTATGGGGACTGTACAATTAAAATGACTAAGATGCTAAGTCTCATAGTACATGCATTTTACCACAGTCTCTAAAAAACAATGTATTGAGTTCACTCCATTGGTTGGGGGGGGGGAGGTGGTGAACAGTCTCCAGACATTTAATCATCCAGGCTGGTAACCCCAGAGAAGGGCTCTGATTGGCTGGCTTTAGACCCATCTGTACCTAGAGTAGTCAGAGATGAATAGGATGGGGGGGGGGGGGTTGCCATGATTTTCAAAGGCTCTAGGAGAACAGGAAAGGGAAGATTCACACTTCTGACTCGGTTAACTCTAGCCAGGAGTATGGAGCCTGCAGTGCCAGCTGTCATTCAAATCACCCGGCAGGTATGGACGGAGAAGCATAATCCAGAAAAATGGAGGAGAGGGAAAGGCACGAGGGCCAGGCAAACAAAACGGTGGCAATAGCCCAGCAATCCGTCACCATAAATATGATGCAGCACTTTGCCTTCATTGTCCCCTATTATCACTCTCACCAAGTTTTGGAATGGAATTGGCTACATCCTCCCCGGGCTTAGCGAGCCATATGCACAGTCATCATGGAGTTTGCTAAATAATAGCTCAGGCTTCTGCAAAGGCAAACCTATGATTTAGAAAAGCGAAACCTGTTCTGAGTGAGAGCCTGTACTTCATGAATGAGGAAAGGGCTGGGGCTGACACAGTTGGCTCTGTTCATCACCCTAGTAATAATGGAATTAGATGTTAGAATGCCATGGGCAGAATCACTCTCCCACCTCCCGTGGAGTTCGAAGCTAATGAACCAGACTGAGTTCATGGCACAGTTCCGCCATTTTTCAGGGTCATCCCACCTCTGGGAGTCTCCAGTGCCTCGTGAAAAATGAACGAAGGTGGCAAGCTCAGCCATCTGTATCTGGTAGAGGACCAAAAACACGGTTAAGTTTTCTCCCTCTCCCTTCCTTCTCTCTCTGTCCCTTTCCCTCTCTCATTATTTTGAGAAAGAGTCTTACTACATAGCTTAGGCTGGGCTCAAACTCAGGATTCTCCTGCTCAGCCTCTTGAATACTAGGTTTGTAGGAGTTCACCGATGCGACAACGGCATTTTGACTGCGTGTGCATGTGTGTGTGTGTGTCTGTGCGCGCGTGTACACATGCACATGTTCCTGCATATGATAGCTACAGGTCACCTCCGACATCATTCTTCAGGAGATATCCAGCTTGGTTTTTAAGACAGGGTCTCCCACTTGGCCTGGAACTTGTCAGTCCAGCTAGGCTGACTGGCCAGAGAATCACTGTGTCCCCACCTCCCCAGCCCTGGGGTTGCAAGCATAGGGCCACGACACTTGGCTTTTTCCATGGCTTCTGGGCAATGAACTCAGTTCCTCGTTCTTGCAAGGCAAGCGCTCTATGACCAAGCTATCTATCTTCCTGCCCAGACTACCACACACACCCTGGTTTGTTTGTTTTTGTTTTTGTTTTTAGTACTCATGAAGCCATCTCCAGCAGGACAGTCACACTCAGCGAGGCAATCCCAACTGCCAGATGTCACAGACCCAGCCACGCCTGAACATGATAAAGAAAGAATGCAACTGGTCTTTAGAACGAGACCTTCTGTTGTCTTCTGTGCTGGATGCACCTTCTTCCTCAACATCACTGGCTCTTATCTGTCTCTGTCTTTGCTGGGGTCACCTCCCACCCCATTTCCCCTACCAGCTTGTTTTCCACATGTGTCTTTTTTTTCCTGCCTCTCACGAGTGTTCGCTATCCGCCATCATGCCTGGTGGCCTCTTGCCATCTTGGACCTTCTGCTTTTGCTATTGAGTTGTCCTTGAACTTTCCTGCGACATTCCCAGGAGAGACTCTGATTGGGCTCGCTAATCGACCCCGCTGAAGGGGGTGTTTTCAGTGAGCTTCTTCTCAGCCTCCTGATCCTCTGTGGGCGGGCTAATCTCCAGTCATCTCCTCTTCATAATTTAGGCACCAGCAGTCCCTGGTGAGATTTCATGGTGCAGAAAGGGCCCGCCTACAGCTACTGCCAGTGCATGACTAGAGCAGGGCTTTCCGGCAGGATCAGCAGAGATGGAGGTGGGAAGGCTGCTTGAAGCCATGGAAAAAAAGTCCTTCTCCCTAAGACATCCCTGTGCTATATTGTAGTCACTGCACTTGGCCACTTCAGGGACACAGGTGGGAAAGAGTAAGTCCCTGCCTCCCCGAGCACACTATGCGCTAGGGAAACATACTAAGTTCTATACAGCAACTGGGAGGGTGGATGGCAGTGATCTGAAGGGCTGGCAGGATGGGCCACAAACTAAAACATTAGATGGCTTGCATGTGGTGCACAGCCAGACATGCAGGCAAAATACTCCTTCACATAAAGATAAATCTTTCATTTTACCTAAAGAAAGTGTTAGAGGGGGCAGAGCAAGATTAGCAAGGACATTCTAGCATAGCTAGGACAATGTGGATCCAGATTTCAGCACTTTTGGCGGTGGGAATTAAAGGCGTGCAGCTACTGGTAAAGATCAAAGGAATTATGACAGAGAAGGCAGAATGAGAACAGAGCCCCTGGCAGTACTCGGAGACTGGACAGTGACCAAAAAGGCATAAAGGCATTTTATAGAGTGAGCCCATGCTCACCAATGGCCATCTTTACAGTGTTCCTGGGTCTGGCTTCCCTGTAGTTCTGGCTGTCTTCACGGCCCTGCCCCCAACTCTGGCAGCTTTCTCCCCAGAGCCCTTGAACTTTTTGTCAGCCACTGCCATGTCTGATGAAGGCATGGACCCCAGCTTCAAGATCACCACCCAGGACATGAAGGAGAAGACTTTGTGGAGGAAGCAGAGAATGGAAGACACGCCCCTGCCATTGGGAATGCTAATGAGAAAAGTGGGGATCAGGAGGCTTGAGGTGAGACAGATGGGGAAGAGGACAGAGAGGAGGATGAGGCTGAGGCAGCCACAGGTCAGCAGGCAGCTGAAGATGGTGACAGTGACAATGCTGATATCGTGAAGGTGGAGATGGATGAGGATGACTGGACAGCGAAAAAGGAAAGGTTAAGCTTAAAAGGCTGCGGTGGCCTCTTCACCCTCCACTTCGGGGCTCAGCACCCGAATGCACTCAGCTGTGGGTAGAGAGGCTGCTTTCAGGCGGTCCCATAAGAAGATGACACACACGCTCTACCACACACCTAAACCACAAGGGGGGGGGGGGGAGGAAGAACCTAAACCTCACTGGGCGGTGGTGGCTCACGCAGGCGAATCTCTGTGAGCTCGAGGCCAGCCTGGTCTACAGAGTGAGTTCCAGGACAGCCAGGGCTACACAGAGAAACCTTGTCTCAAAAAAAAAAAAAAACAATCAAAAAATATATTTTTATCTCTTAGAACAGTTTTTGTTTCATGACAAAACTGAATGAAAAGTGCAGCTCTTTCCGATATACTCCTACCCTCACACGCAAACAGTGCGCATTGAAATCTCACAGCAGGGTGACCTGTTTCTTCCAGATCCTACATTAACACGCCACTATTGTCAATAGGATCCACTTGGGTTCTACACCGTCTGTGGTTTCTAATAGTATCATCCAAAGTGACTTCACCGCCCCAAACTCTGTTCTGCTTGGTTTCACTCGGACCCCTTTCACCCTTGGAAACTACTGATTTTTTTTTTTTTCCAGTTTCCATAGTTTTGCCTCTTCTACCCCAAATATCAGTTGGAACTACACAGTCCAGTGATTTCACTCTGCATTGGCTGTTTTTCCTTAGTTACATGTTTTTAAGGCTCTATCGTGTCTCCTCATGATTCCATAATGATCTCTCCTGAACATAGATCATAATCATATTCTCCTGGGTTGTTGGACTTTCAATATAAACTCAACAGGCATCGAGCTGGGGGGGTCCCAGCGTGTAGAACCTGGTGGAGTCTCAGGTGGGCGGAGAGGCTACCAGCGATGATGCATGGACTAGAAAGGGAAGGGGAAGCAAGGACAACCTTTACCTCCGTGGAAAGAGAAAGGAAAAACTGGCCCAACAAGAGTGGAAAACTTAGTGGGAAAAGACGAGAGAAGGAAACAGGGAGATTGTTCTCCCAGAACTCAGGAAGGGGAAATGTCAAGAAAAAACAGGCTGACAAATCACATCAAAGGCTACAGAGAAGACAACCTTGGTTCCTGTGAAGGCTGGAGAGGAAGGTCCCAGATGACATAGGGACATGAAGGGCTGAGTTCAGAGAGCACACTGCAGTGTGCAGACATGTCAGTGTGAAACAGGAGGCTGGCATGGCCAGGGCAGGCTCCACGTCTGAGGATTTCACTCAAGGAGAAAGCGGGGGAAAGCAATGGTTAAGGCCGTATGGGGTCCCAGAGATAATTCTGAACTTGTTGCTATATAGAGAGACGGAAAAAATAAAGTTCAGAGTATCCTCTTTAGTCTTATAACATCAAACCTGTCAAGTTAATGGAGCTTCCCCAAATGAGTCAGACCAAATGACATAAAGCATATGTCATTTGGCTCTTAGGTACTGGGCCACGACTAACAAATACTGACAAAGAACCACGCAGAGCTATGTGTTACCACTAAGCAGCACCTGTGCATTGTCAGACGGTGACTTAAGAGACTGCACAGGACACACAGCTGGCAGAACATCTGGCATTATAGAAATAACATTTCCCTTTGTAGAACTTTGTGAATCTGCATCTTTAAAATGCCTTGAGATTATGAATGTGAACCAGTAGATTTATGTATTACTTCCTTTATATTGAAATCAGGCTAGAGTGAAAATACAGTATTGGCTCAATTACACACATTCTCTAGCCCATGAAATGAATTTAAAAAAAAAAACTGTGCATATTGGTAAGAGTAGAGACAAGGGGACTGTCAAGATTGCTCAGTGGGTAAAAGTACTTGCCATGCAAGCTTGGTGACCCAAGTTCAATCCCCAGTATCTACATGGTGGAAGGGGAAAACAGAATCTCACAAGTTGTCCTCTGAGCCGGGTGTGGTGGCATGTGTTTAATCACAGCACTTGGGAGGCAGAGGCAGGAGGATATCTGTGAGTTTGAGGCCAGCCTGGTCTACAAAATGAGTCCAGGACAACCAGGGCTACACAGAGAAACCCTGTTTCGAAAAAAAAAAATGTCCTCTGACCTCTACACATGTACAGTGGCATGTTCTACACACACACACACACACACACACACACACACACACACACACACACAGTAATAAATGTTAATTAAAAAAAAGAACCAATGGGGGTGTACCTTGGAGGTAGAGCACTTGCCCAGTGTGCATAAGTCCCTGGGCTTGATCCCTAACATGAGGCGAGGAAGGGCAGAGACCATGAGAGAGCTCTAGCTTGAATTTTAAATCCTCTGCTGCCCTCTTAGGAACTGGGGAATCTCAGGCAGGTCACTTATTCATAATAAACAGGAAAATAGCACTGAGCACATCAGGCACTAACGCGGGTACAGGAAGGTCAAGAATATGCAGTGCTTGGCTCAGAGCATGGAGGTGTGGGCTGCATAGCATGACTGTCTTACAACCCAAAGAAAAACAAAGAAGAGAATGGGGAAGTGATCAGCTAAAAAGTTAGCAGATGCCAAGCAAGCAAATCCATACACAGCCTCTGTCCCCTATATCAGAGGTTGGAAATACTTTTTACATGTTTTGGATTTAGGAAATGAAGTGTTTGGCCAAATTCTTTTGCATAGTTTTAAAAAGCTTCCAGTTTCTCAGAGTGAGGTTTACAAACACAACTGACATTCTAAGCAGGGTGATTCCTCCTTATGGCCAATACCATCTTCAGCATCATCTGCCCACAAGTGCACGAAATGGCTACCTACTCCCTCCTGTTTGGCAACCCCCCCCCAAAAAAAAAAAAGAAATCATCATGTCCCTCCTGCTTGGGTGGGTGATTTCCCAGGTTTTGTGTGGTTAGTTGGCGAGTCTCGGTTTCATTTTTCTTTTTGTTTGAGACAGGGTCTCTTGTAGCACAAGATGGCCTTGAACTCTCAATATAGCCAATCCTGGTCTTAAGCTGTTTATTCTCCTGCCCCAGCCTCCTAAAGTAATTTGTTTCTTTCAACTGCTTATTTTACCCAGTAACTCAGCCACATACCATGTGTCAGAGTGTTCTTCTGGAAAGTGCAGTAACAGTCCATATTCTGTTTATCCATTTGTCTGTCTATGGAAACTTGGGCTGATTTCTATATTTTGGCTATTATGGATGGAACTGGGTCATTTTTTTAACACTAAAATTCTGTGCACCAAGAAACTTCTAAGTACTGGGAAAACTGGGACAGTTGGCCACACTCGACATGGATCCAGCGACCAAACCAGAAAGAGGCTAGGATGTCGGTTCTAGGACCATTCACCCAGCAAATGAGTTCTGTTAGCATAGAGCACAATTATGATTTTCCAGGAAAGATGGCCCTTGCAGCAGAGCCCCTGAGGACAGAGCAGGCAAAAGAGAGATGGTTGTCAGAGATCCCCAATGGACCATCCAGCTCTCAGTGACAGAATGATAGCATCTGTTGTCCAAATGGAGTAGCAAAGATAAATCTGCCCCCCCCACACACACACACTGAGACTCATCCATGGCACTCATTTTGTCCAAACCTTGCCTTACTCATAAATACCAGGGTATATCAGAGGTCAGACCTCTGCGAAACAGAAGGGTTTTCTTTTCATGGGCAACTTTATTAAAAAGTCCTGCATATCCAGTAAATGTGAGATCTGCCTATTCTCTCTTGTTTTTGTCCATTATTTCTTAAACACACTCAATGTTAAAGGTTCTGCTTTTTTTTTTTTTTGGTTTTTTGAAACAGGGTTTCTCTGAATATCTCTGGCTGTCCTGGACTCGCTTTGTAGACCAGGCTGGCCTCGAACTCACAGAGATCCGCCTGCCTCTGCCTCCCAAGTGCTGGGATTAAAGGCGTGCACCACCACTGCCCGGCTAGGTTCTGCATTTTTAATATAGTTTCTTTCACACTGCATCACTTGGAAGAAAACAGAGAGCTCAACTTCTGCCCTTCAGTGCAGGGGACTTTGGTATCACTGGAGTCTGCCAAGCCTGGCTTCTGTTTTCCAGTCTGTTGCAGACTTTGTTGTGTGGCACGAATGGGGCCAGTAGGTGTTGGGGAGGTGTAATGTTCTATTTTCATTGGTTTCCCAACTGCTAGGGCTAACAGATTTGAACCTTTTTCAGATCGTTGGTGACACCAGAAATGGGTGGAAGGAAGGGAAATTTTTTTTAAAGCACCTGCTCTACTTATTATGGAATTATACCATATTTTCATTTTTGAAACCTCAGTTTCAAAAATTCTTTAAAAAAATTTTGTCATTAATTTTGTTCGTGTTATTTTACCTGTTAATGTTTTGCCTGCTTGTATGTATGTAAATCACATTCGTGCTTGGTTCCTACAGAAGTCAGAATAAGGCTTCAGATCTCAATAGTAGTTACAGATGGTTGTGAACCATGTGGGTACTGGGAATCAATCCTGGGTCCTCTGCAAGAGCCACAAGTGCCCTTAACCACTGAGCCATGTCTCCAATCCCAGATTTTAAATATCAACTTTGAGACACTGTCTTTGGTTTGCTTGCAGTGTAGGATACAGGATTATTTTCAAGTATTTTTAAAAAATAGACTCCAGTTAATTTTTGTTTGCTTGCTTGCTTGTTTCATTAGATTAAAAAAAAAAAAAAACCCTTTATCGGCCGGGCATGGTGGTGCACACCTTTAATCTCAGCACTTAGGAGGTAGAGCCAGGCAGAGATCTTTGTGAGTTTGAGGCCAGCCTGGTCTACAGCATGAGTTCCAGGACAGCCATGGCTCTGTTACACAGAGAAACCCTGTCTTGAAAACCAACCAACCAAACAAACCCTTTATGTTATGCAGAGGGCTTAACAGGAAATATCAGGTGGGCAGGGGAAGCATAAAAAGCCAGAGTTTGCTGATAATGCCTCAGTTCTGACTGCCGTAACACCAGTGAGGTCCACATTTCCAAAGACCCCGGCAGCTCTGGGTAGCTTTGCTTCATGGCCTGGGTTAGTCACACAGGTGTTCCTGGGTTCCTTCTGGAATCTCGGGTCTACTTCCCTTCAGTGCACCCTCCAAGTCAGGTGTTAATACATAACACCTACGTGACTGAGGCTGAGGAGTGATTAAAAGTTCAAGTTATATGTGATGACATTTTAGAAGATAAAGACTCCGTTGGGGGACTGAGCCGCCTGGGTAGCTTGAAGTGGCATCTCGGGGCTGTCTATGTATCAGCAGCTGAATTACAAGAAATAGCTCAGATTTTCTACTCCTGAAATCTATCCCTTTTTAACCTTATTTTGGGACAGGTCTCAGACAGACTTTAAACTTGAAATCCTCCTGCCTCAGCCTCCTGAGTAGCTAGGTTTCCATGCCTGCTCTACCAGGTGGAATATAACACCTTACAGAGCTTTATACAATATCATAAGCAGAATACTAACAGTGCTATGATTCATCTCCCTTGTCAGAAACATTCACTTATACATTGTCCTATTTGTGCGTGCTCAGGTAGCTGTCTGTCTGAAGCTATTTTCAATAGTGCTTATGCATGCCTTTGGATTAGTACATAGATGGACTGCTTTGGGAAGGCCAACTACTGAGTCCTAGGGTAGGTGTAGTGGCATTGGGTGGTACTGCTAGTAGTTTTCCATAGTGGTTCACCACCAACACCACCACCACCACAACCCGCTCTTACCATTCCTATGGAGGAGTTCCACTTGCTTCAAAGCTGTGCAGGCCTGTCTGTCCTTAATTCTTTAATCATACTGGTGGGTGACATTGCCTTTCCCCTTTCTTCTTTTCAGTTGCTTGGTAGGCAAACTCTGTCCCTGACTATGTCCCCAGCTTAGTAGTTTGACTTCAATTGTATATCCTTGGGGACTAATGGTGTTGAAGATGTTTTTATAAGATTTTTAGAGGGGAGGGGGTTTTCGAGACAGGGTTTCTCTGTGTAACAGTACGGGCTTTCCTGGAACTCACTCTGTAGACCAGGCTGGCCTCAAACTCACAGAGATCCTCCTGCTGCTGCCTCCCAAGTGCTGGGATTAAAGGCATGTGCCACCATGCCCAGTATTTTCCCCGATTTTTTACGCTATGCTTTTTACTGTGAACACTTATACACACCAAATGTTGAAAGGATTATATAATGAGCTTCCATATGCCCACAACTAGACTCCAATAATTGACAATCTTATTTTGCAATATTCTCTCCTCTCTTCTCACCCCTCCTCTCTTTTGATTGTTCTGTTGACCATTGTTAAGTAAGTTTCAATCAAAATGACATTTGATTCGTTATTATCCCAGGAAGTTTTTTCTAGAAAAGAGGCACCAGTCTCCATAACTACAAAATTGTGAGTGCATCTAACACACAATTTAACATTAAAATCCTTAAAATGTCATGTAATAGTCTGCAAACTATTGATAATCATTTTTTTCCTTGAGCTAGAATCAAAGAGGGCTGGTTCACTGTGTTTGATTGTTATAACCTTTAAATGGACCCTACCACAACCACCCATAATATTGACTTTCTGAAGGGCCAGCCTCTGCCCCAGTTGTCTATAAAAAGATTTTCATTCTGAGACAGTGTCGTATGCTGTAATTCTGACTGTCCTCAAACTCAGACTTGCAATCTGCCTTCCTTGAGGTCCCAAGTGCTGTACCACTCAGCCTGGCTTAGGAATTTTAAAGTCTATATGTTCTAGAACTTTTGT
Organism: Lophiomys imhausi; assembly: GCA_907164525.1. Lineage (NCBI taxonomy): Eukaryota > Metazoa > Chordata > Mammalia > Rodentia > Muridae > Lophiomys > Lophiomys imhausi. The sequence goes on from CAJQZJ010032284.1 coordinate 7,240,734, forward strand.
GGCATAAAATAATGATATTTTATTTCATAATTTGTGGATCACAAGTTCTGCCAGGGTCCAGGTAAGCCACTCTTCTTTCTCTATGACATCAGTAGAAGTCATTGGTGAGAATTAGTTGTCAGAGGGACAGGTATGGAGGGTGCAAAACGGTGTCACTCTTACGCCTGACACCTGAGTTGGGATGGCAAGAAACATGGGACAAGCTGAGTCTGCTCATTAGAATAAGTTTCTGTAGCATCTCCAGCATGTGGCCTCTCACCTGGTAGCTCACAGTGCTGGGGACAAGCCTGTCAGGGACAGGGCCACCTTGGCCTCAGAACCCACATCACCTCCACCACTCTCCGCGATCTAAGGTGACCCAAACTCACCCCAATGCAAATGATTGGCAGCTATGTTTTTAAAACTTCTGTGTTCACCATCTGGCCATGAACGATCTGTCTTTCACTCAGATACAAAATTCACACCCTCTCGGTTGAAGAGATGGCTTAACAGTTAAGAGCATTTGCTGCTCTTATGAGCCCCCACATGGTGGCTCTAGTTCTAAGGGGCCTGACACCTTCTTCTGGTCTACTCAGGTGGCACACGTACAGGACATGCAGCCCAAACACTCATGCACATAAAATATTAATAAGTCTTTTGAAAACTCACAGCTTCTTTCACAATTCTTTGCAGTAGTTTGGACAAATGGCCTGCAAAGGCCCATCTGTTGAATGTTTGGTCCCTGCCTGTGGCACTGGTAAGGGGTGTTGCAGCCTGTAGGAGGTAAAGCCTACAGAGGCATCTTAGGTTACTGGGGTATAACGATTTCCTTTGAGTAATTTCTTAACGATGTCTTAATAAGATAGCGAGACCATGGCCCCTCTTCTCCCTCTTTTCCATGTCTTGACCACAAAGCCAGCAGCCTTGTCTCATTAAGGCCTGCTGTCTTGATGAACTGCCACTACAACTCAGAGCAACAAGTCCAGCTTGCCATAGACAAATCTCTAAACTGCAAGCCAAGATAAACCTTCTGTGTACGCTGATTATCTCTGGCATTAAAAAAACATAGTAACGGGAAGGTAACTCACATACAAGTCCCTTGGCAATATCAAGCTCAACCTTTGGGGACAATTCTTTTTTCCTGGGTCCCCTGTGAAGCTGCTGTATGACCACACCCTTAGACATCTTAGGAGCACCGCTGTCAAGCTGAGAAGAGTTATCAGATAATCCCTTAGGATTCTCCCCCAACCTTACTCCCACATACTCAGGATGAAGCGTATTGGTTTGTGTGTGGCTGACAAGCTTTCTGCCCCTGAGTCAGATCCTTGTCCCTTGATATGAGAAAGGATCCTACTGTATTGCTGAAACTGGCCTTGAATTTGTCATTCACTTGCCTCCACCTCCAAGTGCTGGAGTTAGACATGTACCACCATGCCCATGTCCTTTGGGGTCTTACAGAAGATTTTGTAAATCTGACCCAGCTGTAGAGGAGGGTACTGACCTTCTCAGAAGCCTCGATTGGGACATTGGGATGGCAGTGCTGGAAACATATAGAACTGACTTAATTGGCAGCCAGCCTGTGTCCTGAGGGGAATGAGTCACAGATGGGAGGGGACCACATATAGACCAAAGCAAAGATAGATCCTCAGGGATATCTTTGTGGCTCAGACAACCATGTCCTCAGCTCAACTTTAATGTAAGTTGGAAATCCTCAAGTTATCTAAGGCAGTTAGCATTGGATTCTCCTGTTATTTAAAGACATAGGGGAGTTAGGGAAACAGCTCAGTCAGTAATGTGCTGCCTGAGCAAGCATGAGGACCAGCACATATAAAAAACCAGGCTTAGCCGGGCGATGGTGGCTCACGCCTTTAATCCCAGCACTCAGGAGGCAGAGGCAGGCGGATCTCTGTGAGTTCGAGGCCAGCCTGGTCTACAAAGTGAGTCCAGGACAGCCAGGCTGTTACACAGAGAAACCCTGTCTTGAAAAAAAAAAAAACAGGCTTACAGTGTCAGCACTAGGGTGGGAGGGCTGAGACAGGAGATTTCCTGGAGCTTCTGGGTCAGCCTAGATGAATCAGTGAGCCCTGGGTCCCAGTGAGAGATTCTGTGTCAAAACACAAGGTGCAGGGGCGTCTAAGGACAAGACCTACCATTGACCTTTGGCCTCCGTATACACATGTAACCTGCATACACATGAACATGTGTGCACACACACCCAAAATGACATGGCAGTCATGAGCATGATGGTCATGTTGGTCAGGATCATGCAAAGCAGTGGGAACAGGTGGTTTGGAGTGGGAGGCGCTTCCTCCCGACCCTTCACTCTTTCCTCTAGGTTGATCCTTGGCTCTGGAATGACTGTCCGCTTATTTGTGGGCCTGTCAAAAAAAAATCCCACTTTTACTCAACAGCCCTCTTCTAGTGGTCTTTCTCTGAAACTTTTAAAACATTGTTTATTTATGTATTTTGCATGTGTGTGTGTTTGTGTGTGTGCATGGGTGCACACTCACGGACATGTGCATGCACACGTGCACAGGTGCCGTAGTGCACATGTGCAGGTCAGAAGACACCTTGCAAGACTTGGTTCTCCCCTTCCACCAAGTGGGATCCTAAGGCTGATGAGCCGTGGTGACAAGTGCCTTTACCTGCTTGGCCATCTCATTAAATGCTGATGGTCTTTCCTTAAAGCCTTTATAAATGAGTTAAAATTTAGGGTAGAATTCACGTTTCCTTCTGAGCCTCCTCATCATTTTAAACATGACTCTCATTGAGGTGACCACTTGTGTTGCTATTTTTTACACTGGGTACTGACAGATTCTTTAACAATCCAGAACTGTCACACCCATCCTTCTGCCCACATTTGCAGCCCTGGGGCAGCAACTGAACATCTTGATGAGCGAAGGCAGTCTCCCCCATTTTCTCCTCAAACAAATCTGCTCGACACCCGTCCCCTTTAAGAAAGTCTGGCCATCCCATAGACTAAACTCTATTGTAGGTTACCACAATAAGATGGATATATAGGGATGGTATTTTGTGTTTGTGTGAAACTATAAACACAGAAAAGGAAAAGTTGGATTAACGAATGCCTGTATTGTAGTGGTGGCAATAGCTGCTTCTTTGCCAAGTGAAGAGGGTGACACACAAAAATATCTCTGAATAAATAAGATGGGTTTACAATTTCATTAGCACTGCTGAAGACTGTGGGAAGGATCTAAAATCAGCACTACCTACATGTAAGGTCGAATCATGCCCATCAATTTATTTTGATCTTGTGGAAGGCGTTTTGGAGCAGGGCTTAAGAAGAAATAGCTCAACCAAAAGAACATTCACATTGTGTAAAAATGAGCCCCACTGATTCTAATCCATTAACCTTACATAATAAGATTTCAAACATAGCAACTGTAATTTCACGATACCAAAAAAAAAAAAAGCCTTAATACAGTAAATTGTCTTAATAGGTGGTAGACTCTACCTGATAATTTACAGGGGGGAGAAGTTGAACTTCCCACCTTGAAATACATAGACAAACTTGAGTTGAAGAGGAAAGAAGAGTAGAAGAGTGGCCGCCACGTCTAGAGCAATGACAATCACAAAGTAATGACAATCACAAACGTCGGTGGCCATTTAACAAGCATTCAGTGAGAGCTTGCCATGTGTCAGATGTCATTTGTGGCACTGAGGATACAGGGGTGAACAGATACAGCTAGCAACCAGTTTTGGAGCACTTTCTGTGGGCCTAGTCCTGAAGGTAGAGCTCGGTGTGAATTGGCTTGATTGTTCTGTCCTCACTACAGATCTCCAAGCTCATCATGAAGATCACCAATAAGATCATCATTAAGCCCATATTACAGACATGGGTGCTCTTACGAAGCAACTTCCTAGTGGTCACAAAGGTATTTCAGACACCAGCTGGTACTGACAAGTTCAGAAGCCGCCCAGCAGTTTGGTGGAAATGGGTACTGGAAATGTCCTCATCAGAAGAAAAGAGTCATTGTCACATGTAGTCACTGTCAGCTGAAGTACTCTGTTCTCATGGTCACTATAAAGACAATATTTGACATGATTATATCTAAGTTCAACTATGTAGAAATTGGCAGGGCTCAATCAGTAGACTGTCTTACAGCTTCAGCTTGTGGGTCCAGAGAAACACTTGGGACTTAGCCTGTACTCTGGGAAAATATTTTTAACCTCTGATTTCAGCATTTTCAGGATTTTCTTGCTCTAAGAACTACTACTCTTATTATTATTATTATTATTATTATTATTATTATTATTTTATCTTTTTTTAGGTTTGTCGACAGGGTTTCTCTGTGTATTCTTGACTGTCCTGGACTCACTCTGTAGACCAGGCTGGCCTTAAACTCACAGAGATCTGCCTTCCTCTACCTCCTGAGTGCTGGGATTAAAGGCATGTGCCACCACACCTGGCAGAACCGCTACTCTTAAATGTCTAAAATACACTTGGCAGTAGGGCTATGAGGATGAGGTTAGACTAAAAAGCCTCTCTGTCCCTACCCCTGTGGAACTAACACTCTGGGAAGGGTAATGGATTAAAAGTGCTATAAATATAGAAAGTACACATATAGTATATTGAGAGTGATGGTCCTGGGGGGGGGGGGGGAAGAATAGGGGTATCAGTCTATTTTGCCGTGTTGTAGCAGAACACCACAGACTGGGTAATTTGTAAGGAATAGAAATATATTCCTTCACAGCTCTGGATCCTGAGGGGTTCAAGGCCCCAGGGTCTGATGAGAGCTTCCTTGCTATATCCTCACATTGAAGACGACAGAAGAGAAAGAAGCCATGCCTACAATTCTTTTTATTCACTCATGAATCCATTCATGGAGACAGGCCCCTTGTGACCTACACACCTCTCAACACTGTCTCATTGGAAATTAAGTTCCAAGCTACACATTTTTGGGGACACATTTAAACTGTAGCAGGCGAATATCAAGTGTGAGCGAAAAGCAATTAGAATTGTAGATGGGGAAGGTTTAACTGAGGCAGTGACTTTTGAAGGAAAACCTGAGAAGTAATCAATCATGTGGAAATGCAAGAGAAAGGCAATCCTGACAATGTAGCAGACAGCTGCAAAGCCCTGAGAAGTGAGTATGTCTACAGGCTCCAAAGAACCAAGTGGAGGTTATTGTCAGAAGCAAGATGAGACAGATAGCTAATGGTGGCTTTGGACTAGGTTTGCAAGTATGTTCGACCTGCAGCCTGAAGCCCACATGCAGCCATGATGATAGCTACAAATGTGGCCCAACACAACATCATAAATTTATTTAAAAGTTTATGAGATTTATTTTTATTTTTTGCCATTATTTTTGTGACTCAAACTGTAAGGTCCTTTGGTGTAAATGTTGCAGCTAATAATGCCATTTTGCAGTGTCACAGGTTGGACACACCTGCTGGAGTGATGAGAATTGAGCAGATACTAGAACTTCTGTGAAGGCACAGGCAACTTTCGCGGATGGGCCAGTGACTGGGAATAAGCATTGGGAAGGAATCAATGAAACCCTGCCTAACAATAAGGACAGAGCTCAGTGCATTTTTCTTTCTTTCCTGACCCATAGATCCTCCATACCCCTTGGGTTTGGATTTTTTTCCCCCACTCAATGAAAGAAGTTTAGAAAGCTCTGGCATTCAAAAGAGGCAGCTTAGCTGTGTGTGGTAATGAGCATCTCCAATCCCAGCACTCTGAAGGCTGAGTCAGGAGGATCATGAGTTCATCAGCCTTGGATACATAAAAAGAAACCTGTCTCAAAAAAAAAAACTAATTAAAAAAACCAGGAACAGCTCTTCGGGCTTCAGTTCCGGCGACATGGCTAAATGCACCAAGAAGGTCGGGATCGTCCATACGGGACCGGCTATGGTGCCTCCCTCCAGAAGATGGTGAAGAAAATTGAAATCAGCCAGCACGCCAAGTACACTTGCTCCTTCCGTGGCAAAACCAAGATGAAGAGACAAGCTGTTGGCATCTGGCACTGTGGTTCCTGCATGAAAACAGTGGCTGGTGGGGCCTGGACCTACAACACCACTTCTGCCGTCACAGTGAAGTCTGCCCTCAGGAGACTCAAGGAACTGAAAGACCAGTAGAAGCATTGCCATCTGAGACTTGCCTAGCCTTCAATAAATGGGTTAATTTACATTAAAAAACAAAACGAACAAACAAAAAAACAGGAACAAAACACAAGCAAAAAGCAAATTTAGGGCCAGGGATGTGGTTCAATGGTAGAGTTCTTGCCTAGTCCTGAGTTCAATCCTCCACATGGGACACATATGCACATGCAAATGCACACATACATGCACACACACGCATGTGCACAGGAACAAACACGGACCCACAAGGATGATATGACAACTTGAAAATTGCTTGTGATTTTGCAAATCTAAAGGCTGTGACTTCTGAAGTTAGGCCATGGCAGATAGATAACGCAGCTCCTGTCCCGTTCGCTGTGGTCTAAAGCAGTGCTGTCAAGATTCTGTGATTCTGAAATGTTTACATAGGAAACACTGCTCTATTCTCAGGAACCCAGCAGACACATGTCAGAAGGCACCACCGAAGGTCAGTGTCACCAATATATTGAATGTGACGTGGATGTTTTAAGTAGACTGAACGTCTTCTCAGTGCAGTTCTAGTCTATTGACTAGTTGGCTTAAGAGCATTCTTGCCTCTTAGGATGTAGGACAGTTTCAGACTCAGGAAGCCATGTGCCGATCCGTCAAGGGATTGGCTGGTTTTAACATCATAAACTCAAACTTTCACTCAATTCACTTGTTCTAGTTTATTCACTTGTTTACTAGCTTAAGGAGAAGAAAGACTAAATGAAGCAATAGTACACAAGCAATGGATAGCGTCATCAGAAGCCAAGATGTTAAGTGAGAAAAGCAAGACCAGATGGGTTCATCTTAGTCTCTTTGGTATTAACATGGTGTTTGTATTTAGAGCCAATATTCTGATGCCTGCACAAAAGTGATACTCTTTTGTGATGTTGTTAACTCATTATTTTATCATTTCTATGTAAAAGTAGCTTACTGTCCTGAGCAGGGAATGATCCATATCGCTTTCAATTAGAAAGTATATCTGCTCCAATATATCCATCTCAACAGAAAAGTATACATTATCACTATGGGTTATGTTTACTTAATTTTTAAAGTTATATTCATTTGCTGTTTGTGTGCAGCGTGTGTGTGTGTGTGTGTGTGTGTGTGTGTGTCCCAGACTGAGAGGGTTCCTGCAAGTGAAAGGGAAATGAGCCACAAGGAGAGATAAGAATGAAAACCCTGGATCAGACTTCAGAGAGCCTAACGCCAGGCGGTTCACTGTCAGCATATTTAAAACAGTAAAGTTTGGGAAAAGGTTTCCCCAGCAACAATCAGTCCAATTCAGGTCCACAATAAAGCTTAAGGTGTGACTACATAGAAACTCTTTTACAAAGTACATGTGACCATGAGGGTGGGTTCTAGAGCTAAAAGGTTTAGAATCTAGTGTGGTTTCCGGCTGATAGCATAGAGGTCAGCAGCCCATAGAGTACGTGACATCTCCCCTAAGGGTGGGTAACTGTCTAGGAAGGGAAGAGTCTGGGATGATGGTTCTGGGGGGTTTGAGGTTTGCCTCCATAGCAAAAGGAGGGGAGGTCTGCCTGCACAGATAGCAAAAAGGTCCCCAGGTCATAACCAAGTCCTCTCTCTGCTTTCTGGATGGGATGCAGGTATTTGATTTTTATGTCCTCCATTGAGGAGACTCCCTGTCTGATTAACATTCCTGGTTCTCTTACTGCTTCTCTGAGTACAAGGCGCTCTGTGCCCCCCCCCACACACACACCATGCTGAGGTATGTGTGCAGCAGGCATTGGCTTTGTGTCTGCGCCAGATAAATGAACTGATTTGAGGCATAGGCTTAGAATGGCTGATTTCAGCCATTTATAAACTAAAGCCAAGTTCACAGGCACCTTGTGTGCTATCTCTAGGAATTAGCTAATGGGTGGGGGGAAGGGTTGTCTCCATGTCCCCAAGGGGCCACGGTATCAGAGCATCACGAAATACTGACAAGATGGTAGCAGCATCTCAAGCTGATGAAGCAAACCCAGCAGACTGGGCAATGGTTGGAATGTGTGGCTGCTAATGCAGGAAATAACTGTGATCTTGCTGTGCAAGAGAAACATGGAGGGATTCATACAATGTTTATGGAGACCAGCACGGAAAAAAAATGGCGTGAGGGAGATGAATGTAAATTTCCCTGGTTTTTATTAGCACTGCTAGTGAGAATTGTACGTTAAGTATGATAGGCACAGTAATAGATACCTGTAACCCTAGTACTTGGCAGCCTGCGGCAGGAGACTCCTGAGTTTAGTGCCAGCCTAGGCCGTGTAGCAAGACATCGTTTAAAACGTATGATAGGATTTATAGGACTGATGAAAACAGTTTTATCCCTTTCATCTCTAGTACACTTTTCATTAAATACAGATATTCCTTGATCTGCAGCAGGGTGACCTCTCAATAAACCCACCATAAACTGAAGACATTAAGTGGAAACATATTTGATCCTTTACCCTACAAGATATCATAGCTTAGCCTGGTTTGCCTCCAATGTCCTCACAACCTAGGCATGTGCCACAATGCTTGACATTACTGGGACTTTTTTAAAGTAGCTGCCTGGAATAAATCGTCTTAAACTGACTAGCAATGGTTGTTTAAAAAAAAAGAGACAGAGAGAAAAGTAAAGGAAGTGGTGTAAATACTTCAACCATTCATTTAACTCAAGTATTTTGGCAAGAAAAAAAAAAACCAAGTGACTGCTGCTTAGCATTATGCAAAGCTCTAGTCCATATTTAGAAGGCTACTGCTTAAATGTAGTGAATTATGTAAATACATTAACAAATTATTTCATGCAAAACTAAAAAAAAATGCAAAGAATGAAAACCAAGCACATCCTGCTTCCTGTGTACACACTGCTCACAAACTCCACTATCCCTGGAATGCCCTTCTACAGTAGGTAAATTGTGTAGCAGATCTCTCAGTGATCCACCTCAACATGTATCTGTCTGTGAGTAGTGCCACCAAATCCAGCACCAAGCAACCCTGATCTTTCTTCTGTTTTCCTCAGGTACTCTACCCATGATGATACGTGATACTGGAACTCTCACTTGTAGGGTGGCTGTCAAAAGACTAACTGAACTAATCTAGTTCCCTCTTTTAGGAACCTAAACTAAATGCCACGAGAGGAATTTCCCAGTTGACAGTAAAGCAAGCTGGAAGGCCCTGAAAAATACTTAAGACTTTGCCAGCCATGTATAAATCTACCATTCCGTCCAAACTCTCACCCCCCTGAACCCACACCTCAACAAAATACTACAAATAGTTTGTAACAAGTAGCTTGTACCACACAGTTAAACATTCAGGCTAGATCTTGCATTTTAGTTTCTTCTGTTGTTTTCAAAGACAAAAATTAACCTATTTGTGAAAATGCTATAATAAAAGTGGATTTAGTTGGGTATGGTGGCGCAGGCCTTTAATTCCAGCACTTAGGAGGTAGAAGCAGGTGGATCTCTGTGAGTTCAAGACCAGCTTGGTCTACAGAGTGATTTCCAGGATGGCCAGTGCTACACAGAGAAACCTTGTCTCCAAAAAAAAAAAAAAAAAAAAAAAAAAAAAAAAAAAAAAAAAAAAAAAACCAACAAGAACAAACAAAGGACTGGAGAGATAGCTCAGCGGTTAAAAGCACTGGCTGTTCTTCCAAAGGACTCGGGTTCAAATCCCAGCACCCACATAACAGTTCACAGATGTCTGTAATTGCCGTGTCCTTGGCAGTGCACGCCTTTAATCCCAGCACTTGGGAGGCAGAGGCAGGCGGATCTCTGTGAGTTCAAGACCAATTTGATTTACATAGCGAGTCCAGGACAGCCAGGGCTTGGTTACACGGAGAAAACTGTCTGGAAAACAAAACAGTAACAACAAAAAAGGATTTAATGAGGATTGGAGTACATAGTATATAATGGTTTTACTGAAGCCTCCAAAAGATGTTTTTAAATTTTATGTATGCATTTAGACGGCCGCATGAATACAGACCAGTTACTACAAAGGGATGCTGTCCCTTCAACTAAGTTCAAGCTTCTAGGTACCTTTCCCAGCCTGGTCCATAAGCTGCGGGAGAACTTCCGGCCGACTCATCGGGGCTTCCGCCAAGGGCGGTGACTCTGGGCCCAATCTGTGACCTCATCGATTGCTTTCGCCTGAGCAGCCGCAGGCCGGCCGGGATCGACCGATCGGGCCTGGCGGGCGAGGCGCGGGAAAGCCAGTTTGAAGCCGGCGGGTTCTCCGAGGCGGCGCGGCTTCCTTAGCCCGGACGGTGCTGCGCGCTGCCATGTCGGAGGCCTATTTCCCGGTGGAGTCGGGCGCTCTCGGATCCGAGGAGAACTTCCTGTCCTTGGACGACATCCTGATGTCACAGGAGAAGCTGCCGGTGCGCGTGGAGGCGCCCATGCCCCGCCTGGGCGCCTTCTTCCTGGAGCGGGGCGCGGGCGCCGAGCCGGACCACGCCCTCCCACAGGTGAGGCCAGCCCCGGGGAGAGGCTTCCAAGATCGGGAGCCCGGGACGCCTCTGGGGTCCCGGTTAGCTGCGCGGCTCTCGGAGTGGCCCCCCGCCGCCGAGTTTATCCTTACAGCTTCCTGCAGTCATTGGCTCCCCGAACGCTCCCTGAAGGGCTGGGAACCGCAGGTTGTGATGTGCCTGATGCAGAGTTAGGACAGTGTCTGCAGCCTGTTTGCCAGGACCGGTTATTGTCCAGCGTGGGGTGGGCGTGGGGGGTAAATTCCCGTCCTCTCACTTAGTGAGAGGCAACTTAGCAAAGATTGAGGACCTCGGCCAGGGTCCCATGGTTAAGTCCACGCCGGCGTAACCAGGTTAGCCCTCGGTAAAAGGTTGCTCATGCAGTTTTCAGTGTTCGGAAATGAATACGGCAACTGCAGCCTCGTGTATTAACTAACCCTTTTGCCCTCCCATAAACCTAACAAAGGCTGGGTAGCGAGGCCAGTGCCCTTCAGTAAGTGGTGAACTGGGATTCGAACCTAGTGAAGCCTAGCACTAGGAGTTTTGTCCCAAGACCCGCAACTTGAATGGTTACTTTCGTTTCTTGTTAACTCTTAAGTTTTATTTAGAAAGGGGTTGTCTGTTTTGTCTTTGTCAGTGTCTAGGTAATTTTTCTCAGAGTAAAGCACCAAATTTTGGAAATCAAATAGTACCAAAAGATTTTCAGCAACAAAATAATAGGCTCATTTTTGCTTCTTGGGCCACTTACCATACCAGCTTCACAGACCAGTTTGTAAATAGAGTCTTCAAAATTGCCCTCTATGATTTTGAAGAATATTCCAGTGCTGGGGATGGAAACTGGTACTTTGCACATACGAGGCAAGCATACGACCACTGAGACTGATTGATTTTTAAAAGTGACGACTTTACTGGCTCTCCATTATCATAGATAAGGATTTACTTCTTTTTTTAATTTTTAATTTAATTTTTTTTTCAGGACAGGGTCTCTCTGTGAAGCTCTGGCTGATCTGGAAGACAGTCTGCCTCTGCCTCCCTAGTGCTGGGATTAAAGGCATGCACCATCACCTGGCCAGGGTTTAGTTTAGTTCTTATACACTGCTGAACATAGGTATCCTGCCCGGACTTGGCTCTAATTTTCTTAGTTTACCTAATGTTCTTTTTCTAGTCTAGCATTTTAAAGAAGATTTAGAAAGTAATAATTTTTAGTAGCCATGTTTCCCTGGGTTCTTCTTGGCTGTTGTCAGGCTTTTGTTGTTGTTGTTTCTAATGACAGCTTTCTGGGTATTATAACGTTCCTCAGATGAGGTTTGTTTGATATTTTACTCATGATCAGATTGGTTTATTGGTTTGGGAGAGGTCACCAGGGTCAAGTTCTGTTTTTACTACATTGTATGAACTTAGTGTTGTTGATCAGGTTTTTTTTTTTTTTTTTTTTTTTTCTCGAGACAGGGTCTCTCTGTGTAACAGCCCTGGCTGTCCTGGACTTGCTTTGTAGACCAGGCTGGCTTCGAACGCACAGAGATCCGCCTGCCCCTGCCTCCCGAGCGCTGGGATTAAAGGCCTGCGCCACCACGCCCGGCTTGTTGACCGTGTTATAGGTTCTGATCACCAGGCTGAGTCGTGTGGTCGGGTGTGCCATACTCTTTGGAGGTTATTATGTACAGCCACTCTGAAGGGGTAGATAGGGTGTCTATAAAAAGTATTTGGAATTCCTCTGCAGCACAGAGTTAGGTTTGAAGATTTTTATGACATCTGATTTCACTCATAGATATTTAATTCCTACTTCTTTTGTTGATTTTGATATATGCTTTGAACTCTGTCCTGCCACTATAACAGAATATTTTTATTTATAAATACTTAACATCTATAAAATACCCAATCCTTATAACCTAAAACCTATAATCTAAAATCTGTAATCTATCTAAAAATACCTTAATACCTAAAAATACTCTAATATCTATCTAAAAACACTTAACACTATTTTAACCTTAATATTCTTAGGGTAGGTCTGTGCAGGATGGCTTGGTTTACAGCAGTCCCAGAAGGCAGTCCCTTCCAAAGCTTAGTGTTCCTTGGACCTTACTTTGCCAGTTTGTAAGGCCAGATTATTTCCACCACCAAATTGTGGCCGGTTTATAAAATCATTTTGTTCCAACCTCCAACTGAGGGAGGCTTTCTCAATCAGCTAAGACCTGCCTGTATGGTCTGTTTGCCCCAGGGAAGTCTCAAAGCTGAAAACCTCTCCAAGTGGCTTCTGAACTCCGCTTGCCTGGCTCACTTTTCTGGCGCTCTGGGGCCCCAAGACTTTCAAGGAACTCTCAGCAGTTTCTATAACAATCTAAATTCTGTTAATGGCGTACCTTGCTGTGCTCTTCTTCAGCGTGACGTCTCAGTCCATGAGGACAGGAAGGAAGAGAGAGACCACGTGGAGAGACCTCTGGCTTATATAACACATTATCTTGCGATCCTTGACAGTCTCGAGGGTCCACGAGGTTTCTCAAGATGTCCAGCAGTCCTGTTGCTTCTCAGCACCAGCTGACATCATCTGTGTGGCTTGTGCGGTTTCTTAGCCACGCCCCAACAGGGCACATCATGTGGCCACAACTGGCTCTGTCTATATCAACAAGTAAAGGACGCCAAGCTCCTCCCCATGCGCCGTCAGATGCCAACCCAAACTGCACGCCAGTTTCACCAGAGACCCAACTTCCACCACATGCAGTCATCTTCACAATGCTGGGATTGCATATATGCCCCCACGCTGCTTTATTCTTTCTTTAAAGGCAGAGTGAGCTGGGCCTGACCAGTTCTGTAGTACTAGCTCCCTAAGAGGCTGAGGCAGGGACTGCAAGTGCAGAGCCTGCTTGGACTACAGAGTAAGCCTATGGTGTTTAAAAATAAAAAGTAGAGGGCTGGGGGATATAGCTCAGGGGGAGAGTGTTTATCTCCAGTACTATGCAAAGACCAAACAACAACCCTACCACCACCTGCTTTTTAAGTTATTTTCTTGCTCAATTCTGGAGTTTTCCGTTTGATATTTTTAATTCACATTAAAGTCAGTACCTAATTACCCTGCTACTTGGTTGCAGAAACCTTCTTTCTCATGTCTTGACCACTCAAGTCCGCTGCCAAGCAACCTTAGATTGGGCATTTGTTGCCAGCCCTGGAAAGTTTGTTGGCTTATCCTACCACTGTACCCTAAAAATTGCCCCTCCTTTTATGGCAGGTTTGCTTTGTGAGATGCAAGTTTTCATGACTTCCTTTACTCCGGCTGTTTTTGCACTTTAAAAAATATTTTAATGATGTGTATGCATGTGTGTCTGTGTATAGATACTTACATATCAGCGCAAGGTGCCTGTAGAGGTCAGAGGAGTCAGATCCCCCTGGAGCTTGAGGTAGGGGCAGTTGTGAGCTGTCTGATGTAGGTGCTGGAGACTGAGCTCTCGTGCTCTGTGAGAACAGTGTGCTCTCAACTGCTGAGTCATCTTTCCAGCTCCCTTTGCATCTTTTTTATAGATTTCTTTTCATTTCTGGTCTATCAGGTCATCTCATTTGTCATGTTTTCCTTTTTCAAGACAGGTTTCTCTGTATAATAGCCCTGGCTGTCCTAAAAATCACTCTGTAGACCAGGATGGTCTCAGACTCACAGAGATCTGCCTCCCCTGCCTTCCAAGTGCTGGGATTAAAGGTGTGTGCTATCACGCCCAGCTTCTTTTTTTTTTTTCCCACATACACTGACTGTGCCTTTTGTTTTATGTTTTTATGTTCTTGTCTGATGCAGGGAACAAAACTTGAGCTTCCCTTGTGGCTGGCTAAAGGACTCTTTGACACCAAGCGGCGCATCCTTTCCGTGGAACTTCCCAAGATGTACCAAGAGGGATGGAGGACTGTGTTCAGTGCAGATGCCAATGTTGTGGACCTCCACAAAATGGGGCCCCATTTCTATGGGTTTGGCTCCCAGCTCCTGCATTTTGACAGCCCAGAGAGTGCAGATATCTCCCAGTCTCTGCTGCAGGTAAGTAGTGTGAAGAATTGGGCTGTACATACCTTGGGAGCCAGTGATGGCAGCCACCAGATGTCATTTTTACCCCATGTATTAGTCAGGGTTCTCTAAAGGTAGGTGTGTGTGTGTGTGTGTGTGTGTGTGTGTGTGTGTGTGTGTACACATGGGGAATTACAGCTGTAGAGTTGATTCTGTGGTTGCGTACATACTGTTCTTCCAGAGGACCCAAGTTCAGTTCCTAGAACTCATGTCAAGTGGTTTATAAACACCTGTAACTCCAGCTCCAGGGTGTCTGACACCCTCTTCTGGTCTCCATTAGACACCCATGTACATAGACATAGACACACATTCATAAAAATACATCTTAAAAAAAGTATTAAAGCCAGGTGTGGTGGCGCACGCCTTTAATTCCAGCACTCAGAAGGCAGAGGCTGGCGGATCTCTCTGAGTTCAAGGCCAGCCTGGTCTACAAAGTGAGTCCAGAACAGCCAAGGATACACAGAGAAACCCTGTCGCGAAAAAAACAAACAAACAAAAAAAAGTATTTAGGCATTAAAAAATTTTTAAGGTTATAATTTAATTACAACTTTTCTCCCTCCATACCCTGTCATATGTCCCTCCCTACTCTCCCTCAAATTCAGTCTTTTTTTCACTAATTGTTATTGCATGCATATGTATATTTGTGTATACTTATGTATTTCTAAATATAACCTACTCTGTGTAATGTTACTTTTAAGTATGTTTTCAGGGCTATTTCAAAAAATTAAAAAAACCCATGGGGTTTCAGATCAACAAAAAAAAGCTTTTAATTGGAGAAGAAAAAAAAAAAACTAAGGGGATTTACTAGATTGGCTTACATCATATGGTCTCGATAGTTCCAAATGGCCACCTCACACAAAAGAAACTAGGAATCCAGTAGTTGCTTAGTCCACGAGACTGGGTGTCTCTAGTCCTAGTCTGGTGCTGAAGGCCTAGCAGATATTTGGAGAGTGGCTGGTTCTAATATCAGCTAAGGAATGACACCCAACAGGATTGTGCACTTGCTGGCAAGAGTGAACAAGGCAAGCAGACAAGCAATTTCCTTCTTCTGTGTCTTTGCATCTGACCTGCCATCAGAAGGTGCTGCTTTTATTTGCAGCAGGTCTTCCATTTCCAATCAAGAAAACCCCTCATAGCAGTGTCTGGCTGCTGACAGTTGACTCCTGAGCCAGTCAAGTGGACAGCTAAGAACCTCACACTTAGGGAAGTGTGTGGTCCATAAACTTGGTCTGTTGGTATCCCAGGGTGACCTACACCTACACTGTGTCTCCTTTAACGTAATTCAATTGAACTGGGGCTGCTACAGTGGCTCAGCAGTTAAGAATACTGGCTGTTCTTCCAGAGGTCCTGAGTTCAGTTCCCAGCAACCACATGGTGGCTCACGACCATCTATAAGGCAATCTCATGTCCTCTTCTGGCCTGTAGGTATATATGCAGACAGAGCACTGCTACATTTAAAAAAACAGATAAATAATTTAATTGAGCTAGGGATGTATATCAATGGTCCAGTGCCTATGTTTTATGTGTGAAGCCATGAGTTTAAACCATAAAAATACAACCCATAAAGGTTTTACATGCTATATCCTGGAGGAGTGAAAGGGGGTCATGGAGGTGGTTATGATCAAGATACATTGTTTAAATGTATGAAATTATCAAGGAATTAATAAATAAAATATACTGTATTTTAAAAATAAAAACAGTTAATCCAACTGCTGTCAGGAATACACCCCAGAGGAAAGCTTGTTCACCTGAAGACATGTTATGGAGAAGGGGGTAATAATAAGTTAATGTATTTATCTTTCCCAGATGTCTCCCAAGTGCTGGAATTAAAAGTATGCACCACCACATCTGGCGTTATTGTTACTTTTTAAATTATGTGACATGCGTATGTGGATATGAACGTACGTGTCCTCATGGATGTGGGGACCTGAACTTGGGTCCTCTGCAAGAGCAGTGTGTGCTCCTAGCCACTGAGACTTTGTCAGCCCCGTACTGAACATTTAGATGGCTTCAAAAAATTTGGTCTCAGGACCCACCCAGAAGGCTTGAGCCTTTGTTTCTCTTACAGTGAAACAAATCAAAAAAACCTAGCTTTTACATGGGTTCTGGGAATTCATACTCAGGTCCTCATGTTTGCATGGCAAGTGAACCACCTCCCCACTGAACCATCTTCCCAGCCTCTTAATCATTGCAAGAAAATTTGAAGTACTTTCTTTTGGCATTTTGAAATGCACAGTTCATTATAACCACCTATCACCACTTTATTGTATGGTAGCACTCCAGAACTTCTTGTTCTCCGATACATTTTAAAAATATATGACCTGCTTGCTCCTTTTTGTATTTATTTCTAAGAACTGGAACCATCAGGAAATTGAAGACTATAGGTGAGAGACACATTGTTAAACTGTTCTGGCCCATTTGCAAGTCTGCACTGGAGTTCCTTTTGGAAATACTTGAGTTACTTGTTTGTCTGTTAGTATCACTTCTGCAGTTAAAACATGGCTCCGTTCTCTCGTAAATTGTATCTGTGATTTACTGAAGCTGCATGGCCTGTCTTAGCATCAATTTTTCACCTGCTTGACATGTAATAATAACATCAAAATCATGGTTACGGTAAAAAGATGTAGCGCCATGTCATTTAATATTTAATAAGCAGTACAACAGTTACTTTTCTTTTTCTTTTTTTTTTTTTTTGTTTTGTTTTTTGAGACAGGGTTTCCCTGTATAACAGCACTTGCTGTCCTGGACTCCCCTTGTAGACCAGGCTGGCCTTCAACTCACAGAGATCCGCCTGCTTCTGCCTCCCAAGTGCTGGGATTAAAGGCATGCGCCACCACCGCACAGTTACTTTTCTGTTGTGATAAAAGATCATGACCAAGGCAGCTTATAGAAAAAGGACTTTCTTTTGGAGGGATAATAGTCATGGCAACAAGTAGCCAGCATGGTGACTGAAGCAGGAAACTAAAAACTCAGGTCATTTATAGTAAGCACAAAGCAAA
Organism: Lophiomys imhausi; assembly: GCA_907164525.1. Classification (NCBI taxonomy): domain Eukaryota; kingdom Metazoa; phylum Chordata; class Mammalia; order Rodentia; family Muridae; genus Lophiomys; species Lophiomys imhausi. Next base: position 7,258,303 of record CAJQZJ010032284.1, read on the forward strand.
GAGAGTACAGAGAATGGCACAAGGCTTTGAAATCTCAACCCCCCCCCCCCCCCAGTTACATACTTCCTTCACCAAGGTTGCACCTTCTAGACCTCCCCCAAACAGTAGACCAGTTGGATACTAAGTGTTCAAATACATTAGCCTTTAGGAGACATATCATTCAGACCCTGCAAGGTGTAACTATATATATATATATATATATATATATATATATTTACAGACAAAACAATGTTATATATAAATTATCATCCTTTATGGTGTATCCTAATTTAACTTCTTAATTATTTATTCTTTTAATATCAAAAAATGATCTTTTGTGCCTCTTTAACAATTAACAGTCAAAGACTTTAATTCTTTTTTTAGATTTATAAGAACTGTTGGCTTAAGGGCTGGAGAGATAGCTTACATGTTAAGAGAGCTTGCTCTTGCAGAAGAAGACTTGAATTGGACTCCCAGCAACCACATTGGGTGGCTCTCAGTGGCTTGTAACTCTAGCTCCAGGGGACACAATGTCTTCTTCTGTCCTTTGTGGGTACTTTGGCAACACAATGAAAACCTGTCTCAAAAAAGAAAAGCTTGAGGTTAGTGGGTATGGTGGTGCACACCTTTAACTCCAATAGTGAGGAGGCAGAGCAGGTGGAACTCTTGAGTTCAAGATCAGCATGGTCCATATAGTGAGATCCTGTCACAAAAATAGCAACAAAACTTTGGGTCTGGAGAGATGGCTCAGCAGTTAAGAGCACTCTTCCAGAGGACCTAGGTTTGATTTCCAATACCCATATAGTGGCTCACAGCCTTCTGTAATTCCAGTTCCAGGAGGATGTAGCACCCTTTTGTGGCCTTCACAGGTACTGCACCTGTGTGGAACACAGACATACATGCAGGTAATACACTCATACATATAAAAAAGAAAAAATGGAGCCGGGCGGTGGTGGCGCACGCCTTTAGTCCCAGCACTCGGGAGGCAGAGGCAGGCGGATCTCTGTGAGTTCGAGGCCAGCCTGGTCTACAAAGCGAGTCCAGGACAGCCAGGGCTGTTACACAGAGAAACCCTGTCTCGAAAAACCAAAAAAGAAAAAATGGAATCTTACTTATTCTGTAAGCTGCCTGATATCAGAAAATTAAAAAAGAAAATGTTGCTGTCCATTCAGTAAAAGAAGCTCATACACAGACTATAGACCCGAAAGTTGGACTCACATTCGTGAAACTGTAGAATAGAAAGCTAAAAAAGATGTTTTACATCTTGTTTTACTAAGATGTAGACTTCTTGTTTCTGTTTGTTTGACATGGTTTTCTCAGTTACTCAGGATGGCCTATAACTTGCTCAAATATTCTAGGCTGCCCTATTCTAGGGATCCTCAGCCTCCTAAATATTATAGACCAGTAGGCCCAACTCTCAGAACTTGTTGTTGAATTAGTTTTTTTTTTAATGTGTATTTTCTTTTTCCATCACTGCTTTCAAGTGTTTTAGAGTTGCTTCTAGATTAAATGACTTAGCTGTGAGACAGATGGGAAAACTGCAGTAGGGACTTGTGGTTTTTGCTCAGAGCCCAGTGGTAAAGTGATGTCTTTTGGTCTTATACATCTCTACCCTGCTCTTAGACTGAGAGAAAAAAAAAACCAAATTCGGTTAAATCCAAAATCCCATCTGGTCGAAAGCTTTTGGTTATAATTCTTTTTTTTTTTTAAGATTTATTTATTACATATACAGTGTTCTGTCTACATGTACTTACAGCCATCGTTACAGATAAAACAGTGAGCGATGCTTTTCTAGAGGCTTACTAATGCCAGCCTCTTGCTGTGTGCTCTACATGTTTCTTCACTGGTTTTATAACAGTCCATTGGATTTCCATAGCAACCTGTTTCACTGTGAGAGAAACAAAGGCTCAAGCCTTCTGGGTGAGTCCTGAGACCAAATTCTTTGAAGCTATCTAAATGTTCAGTATGGGGCTGACAAAGTCTCAGTGGCTAGGAGCACACACTGCTCTTGCAGAGGACCCAAGTTCAGGTCCCCACATCCCCGAGGACACGTACGTTCATATCCACATACGCATGTCACATAATTAAAAAGCAACAATAATGCCAGATGTGGTGGTGCATACTTTTTTTAAAATTTATTTATTTATTATGTATTCAGTGTTCTCTCTGCAGTTATGCCTGCAGGCCAGAAGAGGGCACCAGATCTCAATATAGATGGTTGTGAGCCACCATGTGGTTGCTGGGAATTGAACTCAGGACCTCTGGAAGAGCAGTCAGTGCTCTTAACCTCTGAGCCACCTCTCCAGCCCGGTGGTGCATACTTTTAATTCCAGCACTTGGGAGACAGAGACAAGTGAGTTCCAGGCCCAGTAGGGATACATAGTGAGACTCTGTCCAAATAAATAAGTAAATAAATACATAAATCTTTAAATGTTCCAGTAAAAAGTACATCTCAGGGCCAGCAAGATGACTTCGAAGAGTAAAGGCAATTGCAGCTCCCCTCGATGACCTGTGTTTAGATTGGTGAAAGGACTGTCTCTCACAAGTTGTCCTCTAACCTCTACACACATGCGTGATGTCACACGTGTACCCTTTGTCTCCCCCAAAAAGTAAATTAGCAGAGGTTTTCAATGTATCTGACTTTATGGGATGTTATATTGCTCCTGATTCTCTTACTCTTCTTCAGACTTTTATTGGACGGTTCCGCCGCATCATGGACTCCTCCCAGAATTCTTACAATGAAGACACTTCAGCACTGGTAGCCAGGTTAGATGAGACCGAGAGAGGCTTATTTCAAATAGGGCAGAAAGGTCTGAATGACTTTCAGAGTTGGGAAAAGGGTCAAGCTTCTCAGATTACAGCTTCCAGCCTTGTTCAGAATTATAAGAAGAGAAAATTCACGGATATGGAAGACTGAAAGTGGAACACAACTGCAACTTGTTTATTTATCTCTATGTCTTTGATAAGACTTAGTTAACTTCACAGGAGACCCAACTACTGCTTCAGGGCTTTTGCCTTCAGCAGTCTCAAAGCTTGGAACTATCTGGTTGGGGGCAGATGTGGAAGCCTTTGTCTCTGTTGATCTTCCTGGACTGTAGCAACCAGCTGTTCTCACAGCATTGGACCCAGGAATGCAGCTGAGGAGGAGCCAGACTCCATGGCTTAAATAAAGGGGTATAATGTATATAGTCAAGTTGAAGCTGGAATTCCTCAGGTGTCTGGTCTGTTAGCTGCAAAGTGGGTCATCTCTGTGTGCTCACAACTGTCACTTAAGCTTATTTACCTTATCTTCTCATGGCTGGACAAAGGACAGCGCCCCCACCATGCTGCCCGCCTGCTGGGACTTACCCCAATTTCCAAAAGAGGAAATTGGAGAAAAAGAACGTCGGATGAATTGCATGGCAGAAAGGAGACATCGAGCTTTTGTGCCCTGTGATCAGGGCTTCTGACCTAGAATCACATCTCTTCAGTCTAGGCAGAGGGGCCATGTGCTTGTGTTTGTCAGTGATCTTTAGAGTACTGGCACACTCTTCCTTTCTCAGTCTAGAAAAGCTGTCAGGGAGGTGTTAGGAACTGCAAAGTAGTTATTAAAGGGTGTTTACCAGCCTTTGTAATATTTGCATCCAGAGCTTATAGGTTGTGAAAAGCCCCAGCTAAAAAACAGCCTGGCAAGTGTTAGTAGAGAAGACTTCTTTATATTCTTTTTCTCCAGGAAATACTGCAACATTAATGCAAAGAGGACCCCTGACCACTTACTGGAATCTGTTTAAACACGCACCAAACTGAGAGAGAGAGCACAGTTCTCCAGACCCTAAGCTGAGTAAAAATACCTCATTTCCTGGCGCCCTTTGGATTGTCTAGTGGGTGGTTTCTCCACACCACTGGCCACCCTTGGCATCCTATAGTTACTGGAAAATGTCTTATTGTAATTATGGAGAGATTTGGGTGTCCAGATAACACAGATGTTGTAATGGAAACTTAAAATAACAGACATGCATTTAAATGCCTGTGTTAGCTGTGTTGTTTTTTGTTTTGTTTTGTTTTTTTGGGTTTTTCAAGACAGGGTTTCTCTGTGTAACAGCTCTGGCTGTCCTGGACTCGCTTTGTGAAATTGTTTTTTATCATTTGATGTTCATTCTAAATAAATGATGGATGGACTTTGCATTTTGTACATGTTGTATCTGTCAGGCTGCCAGGAATCAGCAAACCAAGCGCTGGTTCCTCGATTGTATTGGACTGTTATGCTCAAATCTGTGTTTCAACAACTACATTTCTGTTTGTACAATAGCATAAACACCAGAAAGATTCTCTGGGAGTGTGCTGTGCCCTAGAAGATGACACTTCCATTCCTACCACAGCTTTTATGCATACTCAGGGCCCAGAAACCAGGGTGCAAAGAGCATATCAGCTTCCCTTTTGGCAGCTCTGCTTTTACGAGTGGTTTTGTTTTTACAGATAATACTGAGACTGCTGATACATTTTTCTTAAAAACAAACAATAAAAACAAATTTCCTTAGAGGCCACATAGACAGAATTTATTTTAAATTTTTGAACAGATTATATCATATGTGGGTTTTTTTTTTAACTGATTTTCAGTTATATATGTCCTTCAAGACTGTCAGACTATTCCTCATTCTGGAAATTACCCCACCCCAGTTCAGATTTTTAAGTAACTGGTTTATTCAAAAAGTTGATTTTTTTCTCCCTCCAAAAAACAATCAATGACTTGTCTCAAATATTAAAATGCTTCTAAAATTCAGGGAGTGAATGTGTGTCTTTCCCGCTTAAGGGCTCTCTTTAGGTAACTGACCATAATTCCAGACAAAAGACTTCACTCTTCCGGGTTTCCCCAGGGTCACATCGGGCTGTGAGAGAAGTGGGGCAAGACTCTCTCTAGTTCTGCTGTCCCTGACCTCTGAATTTTGGACAGCTCCAGGCTTAGGCTATCATTCTTTGTCTACCCACTAATGACTCCTAAGTTCAGAGCTCCAGCTCAGCACTTGCCCTCCAGTCCTAGACTGGTACCCAGCCACCTGCTTGGTGTCTCCACTGGAGCATGTGACAGATGAGATTGTAGTCAAGACTGAGCCTCCCAGGCTACTCTTGTGGTTGTTTTCATCTCTGTCAATGACAGTTTATCTTTCCTTGTTGCTCAGGACAAAAAAATATTAGTGTCTTTGGCCTTCCCTCGAATTCTCCATCTCTTCTAGGCCTACCTTTAAGTAACCACGTGTCATACCTCCAATGCTATCACCTTACTGTCTCCCCACATTCACCCGATGGTTTGCTCCAAACATCAAATCCAGTCAGCATTCCCATGTGAGTGGAAAAGGCAACCCCATCCTTGCCCTATTTAAAACACATACACACACCTCTGCCTTTAGCTCACTGATCCAATAATCACCTTACTGCTTCTGTAGCAGGAATAATCCCTTCCTTATTTTATAGAAATATTCCATTTTCTCCCTAAGAATTCTGAGCTTCCCACAGAGCTACTCATTTTGCCATCAGCACCACTAAACGAATGGACTGTTGTGAAGTAGTTGCACAGGAATGTAAAATGTTAAGCATTTCCCAAAGCTTATTAAGAGTTGGTTGGATCCATAGCTGTAGAAATGGAGCTCTTGTCTAGCAGTCAGGAGGCCTGGATTCAGTCCTTAGCACTATTAAAAGAAATTCTACATGGAATTTTGTAGGGATAAGGTTATTGTGTAATTCAAATACTGATTTCTGTACCTTCCCCCCACCCCCATACCTGGTTGTAATCCTTGAACTTAGAATCTCCTGTCTGAATGTTGTGTAAACACTGCTCCCCAGTTCCCCTGGTAGACCAATAAAGCAGCTTATAGCCAATCACTGAGCAGGGGAGAGAATAGGGCTGGACTTCCTGTCCTCCAGGGGAGGAGGGGTTAAAGAGAAGAAGTAGAGGAAGTCAGCCAGAGGAGAGGCCACATCAGGAGAAATTCAGCTGAAGCAGGAAAGCCACAAAGTGCAAGCGTCTGTGAGATTTATGCTGAGAGGAAGGCAGATTAGGGAGTTAAGAATAGAGTAGTAACTGCTCAGTTTTTGTGTTGTGGAACTTAACAAATAACATAATAAAGTCTCAGTTATTTAAGTGATAGCCAAGTTAAGAAGTAAAGTGAGAAACACAATTATATAAATTAACACTAACAGAATTTCTTGTTCCATCACCATCCTTCAAGGAACCTCAAGAGAGCTTTTTATCTGTATCCTTGAAACAATGATGTGTCATGTCAAGATTGACCTTTATAAAGAAAACTGGAAACCTTATGTGTGTTTCTGAAAATGAGTATTTTCATGTTGAAGAAAATGTGTACTTCAAGGATCTTATAGAGCAAAATGTAGACTACATGATATGAAATGACTGGGTAAAAGTGCTGTCTGCCCAGCCTGAAACTTGACTCCAGTCCCAGGATCCACATGGTGGAAGGAGAGAACATGTGCCCTCAGATTGTCCTCTGACCTCCTATGCACCAAAACTCATGTGTGTGAATACACACAAAATACATTTAAAAGACTTTAAAGATGAAATAAAGAATTACTCCTTGCACTGTAATTTCACCATTTGTTGTCTAGTAAAGGCAAGCCTTTTAACATCAAGTACATGTACAGTTTTCTAAACAGTGGTGAACTGGGACTGGGGAGAGAGCTCAGTAGGTAAAATACTTGCTTTGTGAATGTGAGAATCTGAGTTTTATCCCCAGAAGCCACGTGAAAACACCAAGCATAGTGGCTGCACACTTACAGTCCTGGGAAGGCAGAGACAGGGAGATCCTGGGGCTCACCCAGCACACAGCCTTGCCTGCTTGGCAAGCTATAGGTGAGAGACAGTCTCAATAAAGGTGGACAGTAGCTGAGGAATGATACCAGAGTTTATCCTCTGGTTTTCATATTTATGTGCACATATGCACACATACCCATATACCCAGGAATACACATACATATAGAAAAAGAACGAAATGCCCTAAACCAGCAGTTCTCAGCCTGTGGATCGTGACCCCCTTAACTGTTGAATGACCCTTTCACGGGAGTCACATATCAGATATTACATTACAATTCATAACAGCAAAATTACAGTTATGAAGTAGCAATTAAATAATTTTATGGTGGGGGTCACCACATGAACTGTATTAAAGGGTCACACAGCATTAGGAAGGCTGAGAACCACTGCTCTAAACCTAAAGAAAGGCCTTTTTGTCTTACTATTTCTTGTGCTGTGAAGAGACACTGTGACCATAGCAACTCTTATAAAGGAAAACATTTAATTGGGGCTTACAGTTCAGAGGTTTAATCTATTGTCATCATGGCAGGAAGCATGGTGGCATGCAGGCAGACGTGGGGCTGGAGAAAGCTGAGAGTTCTACATCTGGATCAGCAGACAGCAGGAAAAAAGAATGACGCTGGGCCTGGCTTGAGCTGAAACTTCAAAACCTGCCCTCAGGGACACTTCCTCCAACAAGATCACACCTCCAACAAGGCCACACCTCGTAATAGTGCCACTCCCTATGAGCCTATGAGAGCCATTTTCATTCAAACCACTATGGTCTCTAAAAGCTGGAATTCATTGCTATCTTTTGATACTGCCCCTTTGAGTGATCTTGTTTAGTAGTAGTGGATAAATTTACACTACACTGTACTTGCCATGTACAGTGAAGCAAGGGCCAGTCAGCAAAGTTACTGTACTGGTTACTCTTCTCATTGGAAGGTTTATTTTGACTCACTTTGAGGGGATTGGGTGTAGACATGGCAGCAGGCATGCAGCTGGAACTCACCTCTTCATGTCAACAGAATGGGAACAAAGCCAAGACAAGTAGAACCTCCAGTTAAAGCTCAAGACAAGCCCTCATTGTCATGCTTCCTCCAGTCAGTCCCTACCACCTAAAGATTCAATAATGTCCCAAAACAGCACCATCAGATGGGGACCAAGAGTCCAAAGACTCTTGTGGGGCATGGCACACTGAAGCAACACCATCTTACTGAGAGCAAATGACAACGGATGGAGCTGATGGGCCTGGCCTTCTTTGGTTGGAGCATTTCATAGATTTTTCTAGCCTTCTGCTTGCCTGCTTAGTTAACCAAGCAGACAGTGCAAACCAAACAGTTTGCTCAGCAAGTAATAGCACCCTCCATCCAGCCCAGAAGGCAGGATAGAAAGACAAGGAAACTTAAGGGGATGCAAGAGAAACAAGTCCCTAATCTTGGAGTTTGAAGTCCTCTGTCCACTGAGATTTAAGAACTAAGGTACAACCAACAAATTTACTATGAAGATTGCCTACAGCAATAATATTCCCTTTCTTAAGATAGAATCTCAGACAAGGATATTAAAAACTAAATAAAATAGCAAAGAAAAAGACAAACATATATCCCAAAACTGCCGTACAATTTCTTTTACAAAAAGAAAATGCTTGAAGAAAAATAAATCAGCTTGTATTTTTGTATTGGTTTTTAGAACATTGCTTAATCTTCAAATCTTGTTTAAGTTATTCTATGTCCTTTGAGCAATGTAACTTCAAAAGCCAGAATTATAGACCCCTAAACATGGCTTTCTTACAAGTTTACCCATGTATTGGGTGTGTACTGCCTGTGTACTGTCTCAGGGTCAGAGTCTGCTCTGTGTCTAGGATACATACTAATGTCATTTTCTTAAGCATCACTCTAAAATGGCCACACTTAAAGTTAAGCATGTCCTTACCTCTACCTAATAAACTCACTGACTTGCTTCACTCTTACTCATCCTGAAATTCTTTCCTGTTTGTCTCAAGGATCCAGCATCTGGATATAGTGGACATAGTCAGGCAGCAGTACTGGGCTGGTCTCCCTGTTAGAGCTGATAGAGCTCCACTGCCCTGTTAACTGCCTTTTCATCTGGGGAAAGGTGCATACATGGTCCTTTCTGGCTCCAGAAGGTTTTCTAAAATCAGTCAGAATAACTAAAGATCATTTCATTAAACTATTTGGAAATAATTTTGGATTTATAGAACAATCGTAAACATAGGACAGGAGAGTCTTCCTGTATTCTTTCCCTAACATCTTTAGTCATGGTACATTTTCAAACAAAGATGTTCACGTTGGTACACATAAAGACCACAGTCTTTATGCAGACTTCACCAAATATTCCACTGATGTCCTTTCCTATTTCAGAATCTGATCCAAAATCCTGTATTACACTTAGGGAATCTATCTTTTTTTTTTTTAAGGTAAAATAGCGTCAACATTGTATCTATATTTTGGAAGTTCAGCTTACTAGAGTAGTTTTATTGCATGAAGTGGGGAAAGGAGAGTATACAGGCCAGCTGACCCTATTAGAACTCATAGCTAGTGAACTTGCAAAGGAGAAAATTTGACTTTAATCCCTAGTGCTTACATCTGACAGAAAAGGATATCTTTGATTCTAAAAATTTCTAGCATTCTCTCTCCAACAATCAGTAACTTAATTACCTCTCCCTTTCTCTCCTGACTCCTCAATAACTTTCCTTGTGTCTAAATGAGTTTAGAAGGAACATAATTTTATATATCAACATTATTAATAAGTGTCGGCACAGCTCTGAAAATAGTGCCTGGGAATCACTTGCTTCAGAACTCAGAACAGACAGCCAGCTCCTGCTAACTCCCACCCATGGCTAATTACAAAAAAAAAAAAAAAAAAAAAAAAAAACCCAAAAAACTGAGTTCCAAACCCACATGACAACTTCAGCCCCAGTTTCGTCCTCGAGAAAAAAGCTGACTTGATTGCCACTCGATGTGCATGCTGAACTAAAACTAGCCTGGGGACATTTTCTCTGGACACAAAAGAATAAGCGAGTAGCTAAGAAACATCAGTCCAAGTGCAACAAAGGTGTGAAGGAGAAGTGTGGGGATTTGTTTTGAGGCTTGGAGGCTGATCTCTCTAAGTGGAACAGTTTTTAAACTTTCAAAGGACACTACAATCTTCTTGGCACTCATGGTCACTCTTGCTGAGGACTGAACCCCCCCCCCCAGCCAAATAAGCGCTAACTACTGAGCCATAGTCCCAGATCCTCCATTTCTATCTTCAATCCAAGATACCAGCTCTCAGTTTGGGAAGGGTTAAACCCTCCATGGCCTCCATCATCTTACCCCCACCCCCATTATTCATTCTCTTTGAGTCCAGAAGCATTTACATACTGTGCTGCTTTTCAAGTAGTGGACTAGTCTAGGAAGTAGTTTCTCAGGGTTGAAGATAGCTCAGGACTTGATTGATTTTTTTTTTTTCCAAAGGGTCCTGCCAGCTAAATTCCTCAACTCATTCCAAAGGATTTTAGTGGAGAAAAGAGCCACATATCAGTGATGAATTATGTTGGTATATGGCCAGCCATGACAATCAAGCCCTCTGATTTTTTAAGGCTTTTAAAAAGCCAATAAAAATTTAAAACCTGTTATTTCCATAGACCATTGTTATTTTAAAAGGCTTTTATGCCAACTTCATATAAAACAAGCCATATAAAAATCATTTGCCTTGGGTTAAAGTGTGTGTATCTGCAGAGAGAACAAAGTGTTCCGCTGAGCTAAATGGGGAAGAATGTATCACTGTGGAATTACAGCTCACACATACCCACCTCCTCCCTGTCATCCAAGTGGTATGGCAAGGTCCTTCATGGTCCCACACTGCCACATCAATCTCCTGAGAGAGGGGTTCTGTCTTCAGGCCATCAAGAGGGTCCTAACACTGAGGACTCAAAAAGAACTAATGTGTGGAGAGCTAAGATGATGGAGGCTGTGGAGGGTTTAACCCTTCCCAAACTGAAGAGTCACAGGGGAGGATGAGTCCAGATTGGTGAAAACACTTGCTATCTGGGTGAGATGATACATGCCTGTAATCCCAGCATTCAGGAGGCTGAGGCTGCAGGTTTTAAAGTTCAAGGCAACTTGGGCTATCCTGTCTCAAGAAAATAGTTTTTGTGTGTGTGTGTGTGTTTGGTGCATGCAAAAGAATATACATAACTCATCTGCATGTTGTGATGTAATAAGTGGATGCCCATGAACTTCCACTCATTTCTAAAACAAACATGCCCTTTCTGCGATTGCCTGTTACCCACTACTCCACAGGAACCATTCTCCTGGGTTTTAGGTTTCTCCTTGATTTTTATATCTGATGAATATATTGTTTGGTTTGTTTTTAAACTCTATGAAAATAATATACTCCCGGATATGTCACTGATGGTGATCTGGGGACTCTTTTGCTCTATCTAGATAGGAATGAAAGCTACATCAGGGGCCGCTCCCTCTGCTTTACCAGCCAAGTTCCAGAGGCTCAGGGCTGGGTCTTCAGTGCCATAGGTTTATGGCTGATATTGTCAGATTTTGGAAGCTGGAGGTGTATTGCTCTTGGAGCTCAAGGCAGAGGCTTGTTGAGGCTGGAGTTCCAACTCACAAGTTTTTGTGTGTTGGGAATCACAACTCTTTAAACCTTGACAACTCTCTCAATTCAACAAAGGGCCTCCTGTCCCCCTAGTCTCTGCCCTTACCTTTGACTCTTTACAGCCTCTTTTCCACAGTCTCTGCTTCTTGCAGACTCACCATTGCTCACTCTGTGGAACTCTTGAGCTGCCTGCCTAGTCTTACAGCTCAATTATTGAACCAGTTTAGTGTCAGGAAGTCCAGCTCGAGCCTGGGCCTCTTAGCTCTCCATTCACTTCTGTACCTCTTGCTGTTAACACTTCTGAGCTTTGGGTATGGGGCCCCTCAGTTCCTCTGATTCTCCAGAGCTGCTCAGTCATCTCCTCTCTGCTGTTGTCACTACCAGATCTGGCAACCCCAGGCTTTTGTCTGGTTTGATTCATGCAACCTGCTCTATCTTCTCTATGCATACTAAAGATCATTACTAGGAAAAGACTACTTGGAAGAAGCTTTTTATTGGAGACTAGGGTTGGCACACTGGGAACAGAGCACAAGAAAGAAGCATCTCAGACTAACAAAAAGACTTCCTCGTTGTTGTGACACTACTCAACAGAAGCAATTTGGTTTTTACCTTTTAAAGTATTTTTAAATTTTATGTGTATGAGTGCTTTGCCTTTGTGTGTATATGCACCACATACATGTCTGGAGGTTCGAAGATGGCACTGGATCCCCTGGAACTGAGTTACAGATGATTGTGAGTCAATGGTGTTAGGGATTGATCTGTGCTATGAATTCTTTTTTTTTTTTTTTAAATAAATCTTTTTTTAAAGATTTATTTTATTTATTTTATGCATATATGTGCTTTATCTGCATGTACACCTGCATTCCAGAAGAGGGCACCAGATCACATTGTGGATGGTTGTGAGCCACCATGTGGTTGCTGGGAATTGAACTCAGGACCTTTGGAAGAGCACTAGGCAGTGCTCTTAACCGCTGAGCCATCTCTCCAGCCCCTGTGCTATGAATTCTTAATGTTAATTATATTGCTCCCCAACGTCTGCTTGCTGTCCTTTACAAGCAGACACTTACATACCCAAAATCATGTTTGTAACCTTGCCTGTTAATCTGTCCCTGATTGGTTGAATAAAGTGGCCTCTACAGCCTGGGCTGGGAGAAGAGAGGTCGGGGGTGGAGATGGTGCCTGAGTTTGTTGGTCAGAGAAGCACTAGGAGTAGAGAACCAGGAGGAGAAGGAGAGGCACCATGGGTTATCTGGAGAATGAGAAGCACAATGTGGCTGGGAGCAGCCTGCTCAGAGGACCAGACCAAATGAAACATGTAACACGCGCAAGTACTATGGAGTTTTTCTGGGAGGTAGAAAGCTAGCTTTGAGGGTTAACATCTGTCCAGCCCCACTGCTTAAGGCTATATTAAAATCTTAACAGGTCTGTGTGTGTTCATTTACAAATTGTGGGCTAAGGAATACCATTGCCACCCTAATGATCATATGTATTGATTATAAATATTAATAATAAATGCAACCCAGTGGTTTGGGTACTTGGAAATGAACCCAGGTCTTCTGCAAGAACAACAAGTACTTTTAACAGTGGGGCCATTTCCCCAGCCTGTTAAAAGTTACAGGAAGAAGGACTTGCTTGGGCTTACAGTTTCATTATGGTGAAGAAGGCACGGTGGAATTCTTGGCAGTGGGAATGTGCAGTTCCACTTCCTTGCTTCTTAGTAGATCAAGAAGCAGAGAGGAAGACTACAAGTAAACCTGGGTCATATCTTTCAGGGCTCACCCATGTGCTAGTCCCTACATGCCAAATTTACCACAACTTCCCAAAGCAGTGTCACCAACTGAAAACCAAGTCTTCAAGCACAGGAGCATGTGCAGGACATTTCCTGGCTAGCCATAACAAGCAGCAACTCTTGTTTATGTGGTCAGAAGAAGCTGTGTCACACTAGTGCTCAGATTGGAATTCTGCCAGTCACAGCCTTGCTCACATTTGTTTTCCAATCCCACAGTCACTCAACTCCCACAAGGACCAATCACAAACTTTACATTTCACCAATCAAAGGCTGGAGTCGCTGGTGAGGAGTCCCCTTCTGTCCTCATAAGGTGAACAGGTCATCTGAAGCTCATTAAGACTTAGTCTACCTGGAGTAGAGCCTTCCAAAGCTGGTGTGAGCAGTCTGAAGTAGTTGTGACTGCTGCAAGGCCTCCTGAAGCAGCACTTGTGGCTTTAGCAGCAGGTGGGTGTTTCCTCAGATTGACAGTGGAGTGTCCTTTTTGTCAAAGGGCTGGCAGTTATCTGATAGTTCCCTTCAGAGCAGCGAACATAAAAGCAGAGTCTGTTAGGTTTGTCCAGGGAGAAGTTAAAGTTCCCAACAGTTCTGCCCTGCTAGAGAGCCTTGCTCATTAAAAACATCAGAAAGCACTTACCCCATTTGGAGAGCTCTTGCTTAAAATACACAAAGGCTTGGGTTTGAATCCCAGCATCACATAAAACCAGGCATGGTAGTAAACACCTGTGACCCAAAAATCGGAAGGTGGAGGCAAAAGGGCCAGAAAATCAAAGTCATCTTCGGCTACACAGTAAGTTAGAGGCTAGCCCAGCCACACAAGAGACCCTGTCCCTAAATTAATTAAATAATTAAACACCAACCAAAAAGCTTACAATAAAGACCTAACACAAAATGAACATTATTTTGTGACAGGGTCTCATGTGTGGATCCCAGGCCGGCCTTGAACTGGGGATCTTCCCACCTCAGCCTCCCAAGTTGCTTGGAGTATATACCTGTACACACAATCCAGGCTTATAGTTATTTCTTTTAATTTTCTGTGTCATATCTTTTGATGAATAGAAAAGTTTCTTAAAGAACTACTTTGGAGCCGGGCGGTGGTGGCGCACGCCTTTAATCCCAGCACTTGGGAGGCAGACGCAGGCGGATCTTTGTGAGTTCGAGGCCAGCCTGGTCTACAAAGCGAGTCCAGGACAGCCAGAGATATTCAGAGAAACCCTGTCTCGAAAAACCAAAAAAAAAAAAAAAAAAAAAGAACTACTTTGGGGTCGAGGAGGGAGAGAAGGAGGAGAGAGGCACAGAGTTTAAGGAACTTTCTCCAAATACAAGAATTACTGTTAATGGCTACTGTTTATTGAGAGCTTATTCTTTGTCTGGGTATTGCTTTAACTGCTATAAATATGTTTTCTCCTTACAACAACCCCAAGATCTAAACGATCGCTTAAACCAGGAGGTTAAGTGAATGTTAGAGATCTCGCAGCAAGTAGAGCTAGACTTAGCTGACAGCCAGGTGGTGCCTGTGTACTGACCAGTTAGCAATAGAACCAGGCCAGGGCAGCCCTTTCTCATGGTGCCACCTAGTCTCTTGTAGGACTCCTGGTCCTTCCATTTTGGTTCCTTCTACAGGGAACACCATACTGCCATTCTTAAGAGTGGAAATCCTGGTCCAAGCTGTACCTGTAAGGCTCAGCCCCAGAGGGGCTATCGCCCTGTTTACGTGGCAGCCCTCAATGAGAGATGGAGTCTGGATAAATGCAAGAAGCTTTATTGTTCTGACGCGCGTGGGGTTCTCTACACCTGTGGGAGAGGCGACCCAAACTCACAAGGCTTTAGGGACATATATATATATATATATATATATATATATATATATATATACACACACACACACACACACACATTCCAACAACAGCTTAGGCGTTGGTGTAAGTCCCTGAGGAAGGGATTGGCTTTGGGAATCAGGAACTTTGGCCATGGTTATTTGTTCAAGGAGTTTCCTGTCTCCGGGGCTTGGGGGGGGGGGTAGCTCAGGGGGCTTAACTCCTGTGGAATTTATTGCAAGTCATTTCCTAGCAACAGCAGTGGGAAGGGGTTGGTAGTGAAACAATGCTATGATAAGATTGTTGGCAGGTCAGGGCATTGGGATTTTACAAACTTCTGCTCAGCTCAAGATACAGGCCTGAGTCTAAAGTCTATCTTTTCACACCCATCGCATAACCATTATCTACGGTATAAATCTGCAGACTCCACCTTCTGTTTCAAAACTCTGCTCATGCTATTGACAATTCAAGCTCATTCCTGCGATCGCACATTGCTATTTTTGAAATGTTATTCTTCATGGCATTTTACCTCTGGGGTCTATGGCCTTATTTAGTCTGAATATCTCAATTGGCAGAACACTGAGGAGCCTCTGGATTCGATTGTGTATGTCTAATATGCAGTCCTGGCTGTTACCACAACTTCCCTGCTTACCTCTGCTCCATGCTCACTCCCTAATCCCAACACAATGAGAAAGGCTTGCTGTGAGGACCATTATAGAGAGAAAGAAGAGCCCAGACTCAGCTAGTTCCTTGTAAGGCAGGTAGGGCTCACTGGTATCTGGCATCTTGTATGGATTCTACTGGGAACAGAAACTGGTTCTAGTCAGTTACTCATCCATCTATCCATCCAGGAAGGGCTTCTGCCTGTGTCAGTGGTAGGTGTGGGGTCCACAGCTGAGGGGTGAAGTGGGGAACAGGTGGTGAGCCATCCCTCCTGCCCTTGTGCAGTTTGCATTCTGTGGGGTGAGAAAGATGGTAAACCAGACTGCAGTAAGATATGTGAGGTGAATTAAAGTATGTGTGACAGCAAACAGCTGGAGACATTCTTTACATGATGAATTCAAGGAAGCATCCCTCAAGGGAAGATGCAGAGCTGGTTGTGTGCAAAGCCCAGTGGGGGATATTCCAAGCAGAAAGAGCAGCCAGTGTCTGGTTCAGAACAAGAAAATGTAACCTGTTCTCTGAGAAGGGGCAAAAGCAGGGCTGGGTGGCAGGGTGTGGATGAGAGTGACAGCTGAGGTAGTGGAAAGGCAGCAGAGCTTGATCCCTGAGGGATAAACTGAAAGACAGGGCCCTGTGTCATTAGCTGCTATTTGAGAGGATGGTGGTGTTCTATTGTCAGAAGCAGGAGCCCAGCGGGAGCCATATCCCTGGCCTTGAGAACCTATAGCTAGGGCACCCTTCCTGAAGAGGGCTAAGATATGGGGATATAGCATGTAAGCAAAAACCCACAGCCACAGTTCTAAGTGTCCCTAGACCATTGCTACCTGTGAATGTATTGGAACTACAAATTCTAGTGCTTTGGCCCAAACCTCCTGGCTGCCCGGAGCACACAGCCTCTTACCAAATAGATATTCCCTGAAATCAGAATTGCAAGATGCATCGCTCCAATATACCTACAGTCAAGATTGCAGATTCATCTGGTAGGGCAATCACCACAGAATAAGGACAGGACTTGCCTCATATGGGTTGAGCTGATCTCAAGGTGTGAAAGTAGAGACGGGTCTGTGTCTCCACAGCTCTGACAAGATTTCATACTTAGCTTCTGTATGCATGGCAAGGTGTGAGAGAAACTTACATTCCTTGAAGCAAGTTGAAGCCTTTCAATTTTGAGCAAATCAGGCAAAAAAAAAAAGGGGGGGGTATGAGCTTATTTCAACCACAGTTATATCTAGACCAGCTGCAGAGGGGGTTATCAAATTATCTGCTCAGAAAACCTACCTTGGAGCTAAAACTAACACCCCCCCCCCCCTGGGGGGGGTTATCTTTGAAAACAGTTCTGTGCTTTCAGTAGCTCACAATGCAGCCCTCCTTCACAGCCTGCAGAACCACAGGCCCTGACACTTTAATTGTTCTCATAGAAACTCGCTAATGGGGTTTTAGTAAAAATAGAACTCAGATAGGCTTCAAGTCCCTTTTATTTGCAGCGAGAGGCACTGGCTAGAGATTCATTTCCACATGGTATGTATGGGCATATGGCTAAGGTTTCAGTGTTTGAGAGTGTCAACAAAATGCAGGGGAAGGTGATTGACTGCATCAAGGCCTGTCACAGAGCCACCAGGAAACACCTCCTGCTGTGATGGATCATTTCCCAGTAAGAGACCAGTGTCTGGCCTGAGAGCACCCAGGCTTAAATCCCAGATTTGCCATTTTTAGAGGTGCATGGTTTGGGTGTAGCACTGCTCCTTGTTCTCCACACTTGTAAGATGGAGACTATAACTGCATCTTTTTAAAAGTGCTCTGAGGAGACCTGTAACGTCAGAATGAATGATAAAGAAGCCCCAGGTAGAAACTGGTCTGGGCCAGGGTCAGACCGTCTACTTGACTGGCAAAGTTACTCCCAACCCTATCCACAGTTATCCTGGGCATATTCTTGTCTGGCAGGCAGCTTAGAAGCAATTGGTTTCCCACCTGACTTTGTTTTCGATTGATTGATTGATTGATTTAGAGTCTTACTTTGTAGCCCAGGCAATTGGAACTCACAATTGTACCTCAGCTTCCCTGAGTACTAGGATTGCAGGCCTGTCTCACAACACCCAGCCCCTCTTGATTTTTGCCACTTAGTTTGCTTGCTGTTCCAAGTTCCTCATAGTTACTATTGTTTGGGATCCATTAGTGTAGCATGCCATAAGGTTACACCAGGTTTATATGTCACATGACCTCTCACGAGGGACTGAGCCTGTGTCTACTTCTGACAGTGACTCTGATAAATGGAGCCTGTTTGCAGCCCAATGAGGGGACACTTTGGAGTTTGGGAGTTGGTTTGGGGATGCTGGGAATCATCTTACACATGCTAAGCAGGAGAACTCTTACTGAGTTGCACCGTAGCCCAAGGGTGGCTTTCTTATTTTAAAACTCATTAAAAAAAATACATGTACTGCATACTTTAAATTGGTTACATAAATAGTTTTTTTCTTCATATACAGACTTGTAAAGTATCTCAAAAATCCAGAGCAAAAATGAGACCCCTTTGCCACCACCTCTACACTTGGCTTTTAGTGCCATTCTTGGGGTGACTGCCACTTCCTTCCAATGCCTTTGTGCTTGAATACATAAGCCTGCTGCCTGTGTTGGAGTCTCTTCTGTACCTGGATATGTATCCTCAGGGATCTCACTACCTTGTTTGGATTTGGTTAAAACCGCTGCAGGGTGTGTTGTGGTAAGATCACCTTACTATACCCTCACTTTCTATGAAGGGTTTGGAGCCTTAATTATGGCTAAAATTAATACATAAATTTTCACAATGCTACAGTAACTATCGCTAGACTTACAGCAGAGTCACATGCAAGGCTTTCTGCTGAACACACCTTTGCAGCTAGAACTGACGCTCAAAGGATGTGTACATAGCATTTGGATGGCCGCTAACTACCAATTAATCTAACCAAAGGGCAAGCTTCTCTACTAAAACAAGTTCCTTTAGTTACAAAAGTAATTAATCTTCGTACAATTACGTAAAGAATACAAAGACCAGAATATTTTAAACATTTATATCGCAAACCAGTATGGTGGTACACACCTGTATACCAGCAGGTAGAGGCAGGAGGATCAGGAGTTCACAAGGTCATCCTTGGCTCTATAGCCAGTGTGAGCCTGGTGGTACCCACCAGTGAGTGATTTCATCACCTCGAAACGACAGCTGCTAACACATAGTGTAATGAGTCTTTAAATATAGCTGTAATGTGATTCTCTTTAGTAAATGACCTTTTGCGGTTAATATCTGTCACAAAGATTCTCCAACTCATTAACAATTCTTCCATCTTGACAGTCTAGACTCCCAACTTAATTTGAGAGAAAAAGAGGAAGCTTGTATGGAAAGAAGGATTATTTAAAAAGGGACTAGAGAGATGGCTTAGCAGTTCACAACACTGGCTGCTCTTCCAGAGGATCCAGATTCCATTCCCAGCACCCACATGGAGACTCACAACTGTCTCACACTGCCTCCATTGTGCACAAACATACATGTAAATAAAACACACATTAAATAAATAAAATGCTCACAGATTTTAAGTTTACTAAGTTTATTCATTCGTTTTATACCCTGATCATAGCCCTTTCTCTCCCCTCCTCTGGGTCCCGCCCTCCTACTCCCTTCCCCCACCCACCCCTTCTCCTTAGAAAAGAGAGCCCCCCATACCATACCACCCCAGCACATCAAGTGCCATAGGACTGAGTGCATCCTCTTCTGTTGAGGCCATGCCCCGCAGCCCCGATAGGAGGAAGTCAGGCATCAGAGTCCACCAGGCTGTCAGAGACAGTCCTCGCTCCACTTACTAGGGGTCCACATGATGACCAAGCTGCCCATCGATTACATTTGTGTAGGGGGACTAGGTCCAGTTCATGCATGCGCTTTGCTGCTTTAGTCTCTGAGCCCCCAATGGGCCTAGGTTAGTTAGTTGTCTCTGTTGGTCTTCTTGTGGAATGTCCCCTCAGGGTCTTTCTATCCTTCCCCCCATTCTTCCACCCGACACCTGTGCTCCTCCTAATGTTTGGTGGTAAGTCAGCCTCTGTTTGGATCCTCTGTGGCATGGAGGTTCTCAGAGGACAGTTATGTTATGTTCCTGTTTGTAAGCATGGCAGAGTATCATTAGTTATAGAGATTGGCTGTCTCCCTTGGGTTAGGTCTTGTTGGGCCTGTCATTGGTTGGATATTCCCTCAATTTGTGGTATATCTTTATTCCTGGGCTTCTTCTATACAGGGTAACTTTTGGGTTGAAGTTTTTGTGGGTAGGTTGGTGATCCCCTCCCTCCCCTAGAAGTCCTACCTGGCTGGAAGGAGGCCTCTTCAGTGTCCGTATCCCCCACTGCTAGATGTCTCAGATAGAGTCACCCCCATATCCTTCCAGGGGCCTACCCTGTTGCTGGTTTCCAGCTTGTCTCAGAGATGTACCCCCTTCAGTTTCATATCTTTCTCCCAAGCCTGTCCCTCAACCAAAGAATGGATACAGAAAATGTGGTACATTTACACAATGGAATTCTACTCAGCTATTAAAAACAAAGAAATCATAAATTTCACAAATGGATGGAAATAGAAAAGATCATCCTGAGTCAGGTAACCCAGACTCAGAAAAACATGCATGGTATGTACTCCCTTATAAGTGGATGTTATCCATAAAGTACAGGATAACCATGCTACAATCCACAGACCCAGAGAAGCTAAGCAACTAAGAGGGCCTAAGGGAGGATACTTGAATCACACTCAGAAGGGGAAATAGAATAGACAGTGGAAGTGGATGAAGAGAGGGAACTGGGTAGGAGAAGGGGGAGGAGGGAAAGAAGGTAGGAGGATTAGTTATACAGATATCTTCCTGGCTGTCGTGGACTCACTCTGTAGACCAGGCTGGCCTTGAACTCACAGAGATTCGCCTGCCTCTGCCTCCCGAGTGCTGGGATTAAAAGTATGTGCCACCACACCAGCAATTAGACATCTGTGAACTGCCATGTGGGTGCTGGGATTTGAACCGGGGTTCTTTGGAAGAACAGCCAGTGCTCTTAACTCCTGAGCTATCTCTCCAGCCTCCACAGAGAGCTTTTTAATTATTTTAAAGGATCGCAGAAGGCAACATTGAATCCCTTTCTGGCTTATTAAAGCCAACAGAGGGCAGCACTGAGAATTCATGCACGTTTTTTTGTTTGTGGAATCCTCTGCAATTCTGGTTCCTGGTTGTTTTCGACGTTTGGTAATGCTCACTTCTTCCCAACAATATCTATCAATTTTAATCAATGTAATTTGGGAGATATAATTTCAGAGCACACAGACAAGATGTTTAGGGACATATTCTCTTCTCTATGTCATTACTTGAAACAGTTGTACTGAAGGGTTAGGGATGACACACACCTTATTTTACCCACAGAACTTCTGAACTTGTACCAGGTGGCATGCTTGTTTTAAGACTGCCTTCCTATGCACTTCATGCTGACTTCAGACGCACAGCAGTCCACTAGTGCTGGGACTGCAGGTGTGAGCTGTCATGCTGGGCAAACCTGTATTCTGGACTCAGACTCAGGACTTCAGTCCTAGCTCCAATTCTGGCTCCAATCCCTTTGCCTGTTTCTGCATTTGGAAAACATGGACATTAATAAGAGGTTTCAGAGTTGTTGTGAAGTTAAATGTGTTCATATGCATAAAATGTTTGGAAGTGAGGCTGGCGCGGGGTAAGTGGTAATTAAATGTCAGCTCTTCTTATTTGCAGCATTTTGCCTTTGTAACATTTCTAACACATTATTTCTGAGAGATTAAATTCCTAGAGGCAGAAATAGCAAGGGTAGATTGTTAGCACACTTATAAGATTTTAGATATATGTTATAGAATTTCTCCCTGAATATTCAGATTCAGTCATATCTTAGGTCTGGGTTCACAGTGGTAACCAAACGGTAAAGCTCATCCTTCTGGAGTCTCAGCCTATTTTAGTTTCCCAGTGCTGAGGATGGAAGCCTGCCTCAGTGCTACCTACAACCAAGCCTGAGCCTCAGGCCCCTCAGAACTTTCACTGGAAAGGTGTAGCTGGTCTTTGCTACTTTGTGTGTTCTTCTTTTTCCCACCCTTTATCCCCCTGGTTTCACCCCCTTTCACAGATAGGTGAGAAAGAAGGATAGAGGGGAGAGAGAGACCCCTAAATCAAATTTCTTTCTTCTTTGAGCATGACTACTCACAAACCACATCCAAACCCCCTGAACCACCAATGCCACTCAGGGCCCTCACATTTATATATCCTCTGGAAAGTTCCCAGAATTCCAAAAGTCACACAATTGCAGAAACTTGCTTGAGAGTTACTGTCTCGTGCAGCTGCCAAACCATGCCTCTGCTAGAACACTGTATCACAGTCAGCTGCTACAGTCTGAAGCAGCCCCACATCCCACACCTGGAGTCAAGATGAAACCGTATTCTTAAACTATTTCTGTGTTTTTTAAAGAAACCAAAATTCTAGAATTGTCACTGCAGAAAGGGAAGACAATAAGCAAAGTAAATAAGTGACCAATGAGGTGGCCATCACTGGAGGGAAAACTAAGGCAGGGTTAGGTGAGGTGGCTGGGACAGCAGGGTCAGGGGACTTCCTGGGAAGTGCCATTGGAGTAAAGCCATCAAGGAGGCCAAAGAATGCAGAGGAGGTCGCTTGGGGGAGAGGTGCTCCAGGTGGAAGGGTCTGGGGCAGTGCTGGCCTGTAGGGGTGGGCTATGAGAAGACAGGGAGGCAGACAGGACTGGGGGAGGCCAGGCTGCTGAGAGCCTGGAGGACGGAATCAAACTACTACAGTTTTCTAACTTCAGCTCTAGGAAAGATGCAGCAGGCACTCAGGGACACAGCATAGCCTGAAGTCGTGTCTTCTGTGTTTAATCTGTTTTAAGAGCCCGAAGAAGGGGCAACGGTCACTGTCCTCCAGGAAAATCTGACATTCCCTGTTTTCTCAGTAAAATGAAACTATTCAGATTCTCACACCCCTTCTCTTTTTTTCCTTAGGACAGTAAAAGGGCAGGAGTAAAATGAGAAGGAAGACACAGCTTGTTTTGTTAGTCCCTGGCTGTGTTCCCAGACAGCATGAGACAGTAACTCTCAAGCATCTGGCTCTGAGATGACAGCATCCAGATGAGGAAGGGTCCCTGAACACACTTTTTTTCCCTGTGCCTTTAACCCTAGAGATGTGTGAGCTGGAGAGGCAGCCCACGAGGGGAGATACATGCTGACCACCAGCAGCAACAAAGCCAGTGCACTTGCGCACCATGGAGCCTGGAATCTCCATTGGTCCCCAAATGTAGAACCTGTGCCTTGAAAAGCTAGTATGTGCCAGGGGGCTGTGAAAGATGTGACATAGAACTGAATGGTTAAAATGAGGGAAGGTGCTGTGGTAAAGAGTTTTGAGGCAGGTGGATGTACCTGTTGACACAGGGGACAGAGCCTAGCCCTAGCATGGCGAGTTCTTCTGCATCTTGCTCAATATTCCAATGTGTGGCTCCCCTTGGTGATCTCTAACTGATCTCCCACTGAGTGTGGATGCGGGTGCCCAAAGGGAGGGTATACAGAAACTACCAAGAGGGGCTGCCAGTTCCTGTGGAGGAGGGGGAACAGCCTGCATCACAAGGTTCTGGCTGAGAGCCCACATCCTCCAGCTTCTCGACGTTTGGGACTTCTGACCTCCAGTACTATGACCCTGTTGTTTTAATCCACCTACTTTGTGGTAACTTGTTACAGCTGCAATGGAAAATGAATACAGAAAGAGAGAAAGAGGGAGACACAGAGAGAGAGAGACAGACAGACAGACAGACAGACAGACAGAGAGAGACACAGAGAGAGAAAGAGAGAGAGAGATGAAATTGGGGTTTTTCTTATTTTATTCAGGCTGCAATAGCAAAACATTACAGAGTGGTAACTTACAAACACGATTCAGCCAGTGAGACTGTTAGGTGAGCGAAAGTGCTTACTGCTGCCAAGTCCAACAACTTGAGTCCAATCCGCAGGCCCCACATAGCGGAAGGAGAGAACTGACTCCTGAAAGGTGTCCTCTGACCTCCACACAACCATTGTGGCATAGCTATCCACATAAATGGATAAATAAAATGTAGTTTAAAAATTATAAACTGGGGGGCTGGAGAGATGGCTCAGCGGTTAAGAGCACTGGCTGCTCTTCCAGAGGTCCTGAGTTCAATTCCCAGCAACCACATGGTGGCTCACAACCATCTATAATGAAATCTGGTGCCCTCTTCTGGCCTGCAGATATACCTGCAGAAAGAACACTGTATACATAATGAATAAATCTTTAAAAAAAAAATTATAAACTGCTAGGCTTGGTGGTGTACACACCTTTAATCCCAGCACTCGGTAGGTGGAGGCAGGCAGATCTCTGAGTTCAAGGCCAGCCTGGTCTACATAGGAGTTCCAGGACAGCCAGAGCAAAGTGAGACTCTGTCTCAAAACAAACAAAAAACAAAAATAAATAAAAATTATAAACCACAGAAATTTACTTCTTTTAGTTCTGGAACCAGTTCTGAGTCTCAGGTCAAGGCGCTGGCAGATTTGGTGTCTGGTGAGGGCCCCTTTTCTAGTTCATAGGTGGAGCCCCCTTGATACCTCCTCACACAGCGGAAGGGGTTAGCAGTTTAAATGTGAAATGTCCCCACAGGCTTGTGTGTTTGAACACTAGGTCTCTCTCTAGCAGTGCTGTTCTGAATATTGTGGAACTTTTAGAAGATGGAGTCTCAGTAAGGAAGTAAGTCAAAGGGGATGGCTCTTGAGGTTCAGTGGCCCTGTCTCACTTCCTGTCTGCAACTTCCTGGCTGCTGATGCTGTGTGACATTCTCCTCATTTCCTGCTGCCATGCCCTCCCCACTCGGATGGGATGTAGCCCCTTGAACTGTAAGTCCAAATAAACTCTGACCCTTAAGTAACTTCTTGTCAGGTGTTTGGCCACAGCAAAAATCAATCTCTTTTATAGGGGTTTTGATCCTGATCATGAGGTGAGTAGGTTTCAACATGAGTTGAAATAGGGGCAGGAATAGACCACAGAGGCCATAGCACTGACTCCAGGGGGAGCTTGTTTCTCCATAACTGTCCCCTCATAACATGTCCATTCTGCTCACTCCCCTCCAGATGCTTTCTAAGGGCCCATGACCATCTCAAATGTCAATCTCACCATGACTTGCCCCTCCAACCCCTGTGATCTAGGCAGAGGAAGCATTTGGTTGATTTGTAAGTCTAGGGACCTCAGAGTAATCTGAGTTGCTCAGCCAGAAATAAATATAACATCTACATCTTTAGTCTGTTCTCACATCGTTGGCACAGATTAGCTATAGTGGCTGGCCTTGAGTTTTATTCCTCCTGAACCTCGCACTGTCTGAGTAAGTATGAGAGGCTGGGGTATCCACACAAGCCCTAGCTGGGCTCTGTCACCCATCCACTTTTCCACTCTTGGAAGATGGAAAAAGAGGGTGGTTTTTTGAGCTCACACATGATAGAGACAGTGTGATAAATAATGCAGAGGTGAAAACCTCCAAATAAGAAATGGGTTGATATCAAGACTTTAGTGCCTGAGTGGGGCACGTGCACACAGCGACCTATGCGCAAAAGAGCCAGTTCAGCTCAAGGACGGCATTCATGGGTCCCTATGTCACTGCTGCTGGGACGGTCTAGCCACTGCAGAGTCAGCCTGGCATTCATGGGTCCCTATGTCACTGCTGCTGGGACGATCTAGCTCCTGCAGAGTCAGCCTGGGATTGCAGAGTCAGCCTGGCATTCATGGGGTTCCCATGTCACTGCTGCTGGGAC
>CAJQZJ010032284.1:7283766-7304050 GCA_907164525.1 Lophiomys imhausi
ATCTAGCCCCTGCAGAGTCAGCCTGGCATTCATGGGGTCCCTATGTCACTGCTGCTGGGACGATCTAGCCACTGCAGAGTCAGCCTGGCATTCGTGGAGTTTCCTATGTCACTGCTGCTGGGACTATCTAGCCACTGCAGAGTCAGCCTGGCATTCGTGGGGTTTCCTATGTCACTGCTGCTGGGACGATCTAGCCACTGCAGAGTCAGCCTGGCATTCATGGGGTTCCCATGTCACTGCTGCTGGGACGATCTAGCCACTGCAGAGTCAACCTGGCATTCATGGGGTTCCTATGTCACTGCTGCTGGGACGATCTACGCACTGCAGAGTCAGCCTGGGTACTGAGAGAGGTGGTATCACATAAGCCCACAGGCTGCATAGCCTCTGGCCCATGCCTCTGCCGGTCACCTTGGACCCTGCCCAGCACACTGAGAACAAGCTCTCAGGTCAATGATCCCTTGGCTCTTTATTGCTCTACAAAGCTGAGCAAGGTAGGGCTTGGAAAGAATTAACTAATGTGCCCCCCCCCCCCCTTCAGAAAGCCAAGGTCCTGCAGTCCTGCAATCAGTCAGAAGGGCCACAGTTCCTCTGAAGGTACCAGAGAAAAACTTCCCTTGTGGCCTGCAGCCTCCTAAAGCACTTGGAAGCCCTACCAAGCCCCAAACTTACCGCATCCTGTCGTTTATGTGGTGAGATCTGCCATCCTATGGAGTGCCACATGTCAAAGTGACTAACTCTGCAGAGTTTATCCTGCAGGACTAGGTGCTGGTCAAACCTGAGGCTCTGTCGCCTTCCTTCCTGAATCCCATGAGCCTAGAACACAGCTTCACATTAGCCAGAACTTGGTCCACATCTGCTGCATGGGAAGCATACAAACCCTCTCTGCTCTGCGGGCCACTTGGAAAATATCAACAAACCACAAAGTCAATGGTTTTTAAAGCTCAAGTTCTATTTTATATATCTATATTAAATTTTACATGTAATTACTTTATTACAGTTGTTAACTCAGATTTTGTTCTCTCTTCCCACTGATTTCTATTTTATTTTGGGGGGGGGGCCTTTAGGTATGGTGTTAAGTTTATAAATGTTCATCCCATCAGGTTCATAAATCAAGACTTGCCTGAGGCTTTGCCTAAAGGACTAGATTTCCCTTTATGAATTATCCTCATTTTTAATTACACATTACAGTAATTTTAGTCTTACTATTAAAATTATTCAACCGCTCCCTGTATTGAGGAGTAGAACCAGGGCCTTGTATATGCTAGGCAAGTGGTCCCTCACTGAGCTGTATCCTCAGCCCTCTATACATCATTAAAATTTTTTTTTCGAGACAGGGTTTCTCTATGTAGTCCTGGCTATTCTGGAACTCACTTTGTACACCAGGCTGGCCTTGAACTCACAGAGATCTGCCTGCCTCTGCCTCCTGAGTTCTGGGATTAAAGGGGTGCGCCACCACACCTGGCTGCTATAAATTTAAAACACTGGAAATTATAACTGCAAGAGAAGTACAAGGAAGAAACTAAACATCCTTTCAAGTGTAGCACCCAGGTAGAGTTGCTCTCAGCCTCTGGGGACAAATTCCTCCAGTTGAAGCAAGCTGCCTCTTCATTTTTTCTCTTTTTTCTATTATTCTTCTCTCATACAGTACATCCCAACTGCAGCCTCTTGTCTCTCCACTCCTGACTCCTCCCAGTCCTCCCCCACCTCCCCTCTCCCCCAGGTCTACTGCTCCTCCATTTTCCTTCTGAAAAGAGCAGGCTCCCAGTGATATCAACAGAACATGGCATAACAAGATACAATAAGACTAGGCACAAACGCTTATACCAAAGATGGATGAGGCAACCCAGTAGGAGGAAAAGGGTCCCGAGAGCAGGTAAAAGAGTCAGAGACACCCCCTCTCCCACAAAAACCCCAAGCTAAACAACTAGAGCATGTATGCAGTGGACCTAGCAGAGACCCATGATGCTGGAAACTGAACGTGAGTTCTCTGGAATAGCAGCAAGTGCTGTTAGCCACTGAGCCATAGCTCCAGCTGCTCAAGCTGCCTAAGCTGCCTCTTCTTAGAAGGATCTCATATAGTTTCCCAGGACTTGAGACTGGCCTCCATGCCCCACCTGGCTGATGAGCCTAGGCACACAGTCAGCCAAGGCCTGGCCCCTGCTGACCTAATACCATTCTCTCCCACCCCTCCAGCTCTGAAATCCACAGGTTTGTGCGAGTCTGAGTTTAAAGAAGAAAACAAAGATGGCAAACTCAGCCGGGCAGTGGTGGTGCACGCCTTTAATCCCAGCACTTGGGAGGCAGAGGCAGGAGGATCTTTGCGAGTTCGAGGCCAGCCTGGTCTACAAATTGAGTCCAGGACAGCCAGGGCTATACAGAGAAACCCTGTCTCGAAAAAACCAAAAAAAAAAAAAAAAAGATGGCAAACTCTGCACAGCAATCAGTCAGCCAACAGGTTTTCAAAGCACATACATTTTGAAAACAAAGCTGTTAAATTAGCCAAAAGGGACATGAGATCCAGCAGAGTGAATTCCAAATGGCTTTCTGAAATATTAACTCGGACAGCAGAGACAAGTGCAGTCACCATCAGCAGGAAGTTGTACAGGGATGCAAACTGCAGGTGGTTCTAGGGTGCGCAGAGAAGGGGGCTGGGAAGCCAGATGTGGTGGCATACACCTTTAATCCCAGCATGTAGGAGGCAGAGGCAGAATTAATTACCAATTCAAGACCAACCTGGATGATACAGCAAGGGCCTGCATCCAAAAAAAAGCTGGGGGAGTAACTCAGTGCAGGATGCTTGCCTAGCATATGCAAGGCCCTATTGATTGATTTCCAGTACCAAAAGAAGAAGAAGAGGAGGAGGAGGAGGAGGAGGAGGAGGAGGAGGAGGAGGAGGAGGAGGAGAAGGAGGAGAAAGAGGCCTGGAAGAAGAAATGGCGTGAGGAAGGGGCTGTTCCATGAAGTTAGGGTCTTTCAGCATGTCAAGACTGTGGACATAGGCATCTAGCCTGTCTTTGCTCCATCAAAGACTCAGCAACTTTCCTAACTTCCCCTTGCCTTGGGTTTCTCATCCGTACAATGGGAGTAGCAACTTTGTACAGGAGCACTGGCAGTACTGTGGCCAATGAGGTTTATCTGAAGCATAATTATTACTGATTAAATGGGACACTCTAAATTACTGTTTCATAGGACTGTGATAACAAATACATGAAACATTTCAGCAGATTAGCAACTTGTAGTGAGCTTGTAGTAATAATTGTGGTTGCTTCTATGAAGAACGGGATGGAATGGGCTGACAAGATGCGTCAGCCAGTAAAAGATGCCTGAATTTGATTCATGGGACCTACATGGTGGAAGGAGAGAACTTATTCCTGCAAGTTGTCCTCTGACCATATACAGACCATGGCACACATATGCTAACATACATACATACACTAAATAAATTAATTAAATGTAATAAAAATATTAAAGAATAAGGTGGGAGTGTGTATGTGTGTGTGTGTGTGTGTGTGTGTGTGTTTGTGGTAGCACAGCTTGATTTTAGAACAGGATGGTATTGAGCACTGCCAGAATTACTGGAATGATTTGGGACCTCAGAACAAGACTGAGACAAAGAGACAAAGCAAACAGAGGTTGCCTTAAGTGCCTCATAGATACAGCTGCACCTGGGAGGAGAAAATGATCCTGATTACACTCTCAGCTACAAGCTCAACCATGAGTGTTCAGACTCACCTCTACACATATGGCATGCACACTCCTTCCTAATACACACACACACACACACACACACACACACACACACATACACAGAGTATCTATGCATGCACTTACACCCTACCCTCTATACACAGGGGTGAGAGGACTTCCCTATGGTCACATCTTTGAAGGGAAGCAGGGAGCTTGCCCACTGTGCCACCTGACAAAGAAGGAACTGTGCTTATAAGGTGTATCTTGTGTGTAGGAAGAGGGGCAGATTGTACCATATACCAGGTGAGGAGTCATGAAGGGCAGGGGAGGCTGGCAGGGAAGGAGCTGCCCCTGGTCCTCTCCAGAGGACACAGAGAGGTCACAGCCTTTGGCAGGCAGCATCTGGTGCCAGCAGGAGGTGAATAATTAGCCATAAATAATGTATGTGGTATGCAGGGGTGGCTGGTGGAGCAAGGGGAAGCTAAGACTTAGATGCAGGAAAGGAGACATCTGAAGAAATTCCCACTTTTGCCTTGGAGGCATAGTGCCTCCTCTCAGGAGCTATTTCCCCAAATGATAACTGGGGCATTCATCCTAGTGACCAGCCACTGTGAGGATGGCCAGACACACTGGGAATGGCTGTCAATAAGGACTAGCCCAAAGTGAGGTGGTATTGTAAAGGAGAAAGAAAATTACTTTTCCTCAGCCCCCAGCCCCAAGTTCCCTGGTTGGAGTACCGTAGATTATACTTACAAAGACAGAAGATAGCTTAAAGTCCACCATAGGAAGACTTGCAAATCAGTGAGTAGACTTAGGCTCCCAGAGCATCTGACATGTTTTTAGGGAAGTGATGACACAAAGGGAGAGGATTCTGGGAGACACAGTGGGAAGGCAGGTGTATGGAAGCACCAAGGGATGACAGGGGCAGTTAGATTCACCATGACACCTTAGTGGCCCCACTGTGCTCCAGCTGTCTCCCTGGTTGAGAGGCATGAAGGGGACCTTTACAAATGCATATCCTTACTGGCTGTGACAGTGCATGCCTCTGATCCCAGCACTCAAAAGACTAAAGCAAAAGGGTCTCAAGTTCCAGGCCAACCCACTTCTACATACTCAGACCCTGAAAGAACAAAGACAGACAGAGTGAGCAAGCCCACAAATGTATATCCTGCTTTAGGGGAACCAGAAAGCCTTCTGTGTATCTGGTTCTTCTCAATCATCAGCTCAAACTAATCTATGTGTTTATGTGAAATGCTAAAGTGATGTTTGGAGGCAGCCTATTTACTGTTATTGTGGTACCCCTAGCAGACTGACATTGTCCTGGCTCCTGTGTGATGGCCAGTTGTGCTGGTTCTGTGGAGGGCTGATTGGAAGAAGTGGAGATTCAACGCATGGGGCTGTGACTGTGAAAGCAGCAGATGTGGTACCTGGAGATGGCATACAGACCTGAGGCCTAGTAGTGACAACATGCTGAGTCTCCCTGCTGGGCCTTACTTTTAACAGCTTGCAATGCCCTTCCTTCCCTTGACCGTTTCTGACCCCATGTCCTTTGTGATCCACCTGACCTGATCCAACCCAACCCATTGGCCAATGTGTTGGTGTCAAGACAAAACTATGGCCCTCCTTAGAGCCTCCCAGTTGGCTCTGGATATTAAAATGGGAGGGGGGGGGTGATCACTTTTTCTTATGTGTCTTTCCTGCTAGCAGTAACCCACTTTAAGTCAACCATTATTTAATAAGTGATGAGAATTATGATCCTTGGTATAAGAGTTGGGAAACTATCTTAGTTTTGTTTTTATTTGGTTTTACTGTGGCTCTAAAAAAAATTAACACTTAAGCTTAAAATAGCACATTTAAAATTTTTTATGTGTCAGTCTTTTGTCTGCATATATGTCTATGTACCAAGAGCACACAGTGTTGGCAGAGGCCAGAAAAGAACACCCAATTAAATTCCCTGGGACTGGAGTTACAGACAACTGTGAGCTGGCAATTAAACATGGAGCCTCTGTAGACACAACCAGTCTTCTTAACTGGTAAGCCATCTCTCCAGCCCCTGAGTACACATTCTGAAAAACAGTTTTGGAGGTCCTACATCTGAATGTTTTCTCAGGCTGAAAGCATAATGTCCCCTTCTCTGCTTTCCTTTTTGAACTCTAGGGATATTCCACATCAGCTCTTTGCAGCTTCCAAAGCCCACAACTTTGTCAAGCCAAACTCTCCTCAAGCTTCCCTCCCTTGTCCCATTCCTGCCTCTCCTACTTCCCAGGACCGCTTTACGGCCATCCAGAGAACCTAGGATAATCTCCGTATTTTACATTGTTATTAATGTGTTTATGTATGCGGGTACCACTGTGCACACATGGGGGTCAGAGGACAGCTTGTAGGAGTCGATTTTCCCTTCCACCATGTGTATTCTGGGAATTGGACCCAGGTTGTCAGACTTGAGTGACAAGTGCATCTATCTGCTGAGTCAGCTCTGCAGCTCTCAGACTCTCTGTCTGAAAGCCGATGAGCTGGGCTATGGCACAGTCAGTAGAATGGATGGAAGAAGCCCTGAGTCCCATATAAAACTGATGTGGTGGCACACTCCAATAACCCCAGCACTTGGGAGGAGGTACAGGTGGGAGGACCAGAAATTCAGCATCATCCTCAGTTACACAGCAAGTTTAAGGTCAGCCTAGACCACAAGACACCCAGTCTCAAAAATAAACAAATCAGCTGCTTGGCAAATTTTTTTTCTAGAACCTTCATTCCCTGATGTCAACTAACATTAAAGTCACAATTCCAGGGATTAGGGCATAGGATTTTGAGAGTGGTGCCTAACACAGCTATTTTGTTTACTGCAATGGCATGCCAAGCCTGCATGGCTCTTCACCCACTTATTCAACAAATATTGGTGGAAGTTTCCCTGGGGACAGGATTTGCATTTGCTTACTGTAAAGCCTCAGGCTATGAAGCCTGAACTGGCTATTGATGGCTTGACCCCTTGGATGCAGGCTGGGCAGTCAGAAAAACTGAATGAGATGGGACCTTAGGAGAAGAGCTGGTCTACACTAGAGTCAATTTAGGGGGATACAAGGCTTAGGCAAGGGCTTATGCAGGAGCCAGGGTACCAGTTAGACAGACTGCAACACTAACAAGGCCCAAGGAAAAAAAGGACAGTTTGGGTAAGAGGAGGCTTCCTAAACTTCCGATGGGGCTGTGACCCAAGAGCCTGGAGAGCTAAAAATGACTGACTCACTGAACCCACTGAACGCAGGAAGGCTGCACAGGAGAGCATCTTTGTTTCCTGAGAAATCATGAGGCTGGCATGGAACTGCTGCCGGTACCTTAAGAGAGCCTCAAACTTCCTATAGCCTGCCTGAGAAAATACAAACTCCATAGTGCATTGTCTAGTGAATACATACTCTTTCTCAAATCTTAAAAAAGAATTCACTGGCTGGAGAGATGGCTCAGAGGTTAAGAGCACAGGCTGCTTTTCCAGAGGTCCTGGTTCAATTCCCAGCACCCACATGGTAGCTTATAACCATCTATAGTGAGAGCTGACATCCTCTTCTCATGTGCAGGAAGAACACTATATTCATAGTAAATAAATCTTTTAAAAATAAAATAAAAAGGGGTTGGAGAGATGGCCCAGCAGTTGAAAGTACTAACTGCTCTTCCAGAGGACCTGGGTTCAGTTCCCAGCGCTTACATGGCAGCTCACAATTTTCTGTAACTCCAAGATCTGAACCCTCACACAGACATAAATGCAGGCAAAACATCAATGCACATAAAATAAAAATAAATTATATAAAAAAAATTCCCATCACACTCTCCCAAGTAGAGGACTTGATAGAGACCTGTTTCCACCCACATCATGGTGCTGAGAACATTGGGGTGGGGGGTGTCACTGTAGTACTGAAAATAGGTATGCTTGGCTGATCCATCCCTAGGACTAAATGGATCCCAAGTCGGTAAGTGACACTTGGCCGAAGCTCAGACCCGGGTGGGGCTGTGACAATAACAGACCAAGAAGGCTGAGCACATGGGATGGGGTTCCAGCTCCCAGTATCTCAAGGCAGAGATTCTGATGGGTGTGTATTTTCTCCTTGGGAAGGAAAATAGCTTGGTTCTTCTCCAGAGTGGCTCACACCTTTCACCTTCTTTCTTCCAGGTTCCCATCTGTTGAGGGTGGTTGCCTTCCTAGACTCACCAGGAGGCCATAGAAGCTGTGCTTCTGGTTAGTCCTTCAAGCTTATGCTCCAGCCAGTGGAGATGAAGGTGCAGGGAAGCTGCTATGATCACCAGCCATGATGGTGCTTTTCTTTGACCATGGGAGGCAGGAGCCTTCCAAAGGAAACGAAGGCAAGGACACCTTTGCTCCTTCTTGCAACAAAAATATCTATTTGTTTGACTCAGTTAAATAGTTCATCCACAGGTCTGCATCCGTTTTGTTTTTAATATTTATTTGAAATGATTAACAGGAAGTTACAATAACAGAAGAGAAACCTGGTGGGCATACCCCTCATTCAATCTCTGCCAATGGTAATACTTTCCATAACTATAAAACAAGATCAAAGCCCTGGGCTTTAACACCAGGTTGGCACACTTGGGAAGGTGGAGGCTGGTGACAGACACACCTTTCTTTCCCTTGGATTCTCCCCAGAACCCATACAGGTGTGGAGACAGTCATCCTTTTAGCACACATGGGCTTCCAGATGGGAGTGAGCAGCACCGCCAGGTGGTCAGAGAACACAGAACCAGACGTGGGAAGCTCCTGAGTGGTTCGCCAGACGTGTGTATGAGGCTTGGGTGGCGGGAGCTACTTGCAATATTGCTTCCAATTATGAAAAAATGAACATATCATAAATGTTCAAGTAATATGGAGTTGGCTAAGAAAATTAGGTGTACCCAAAGGGGTAAAATAATGCAGCTATTATAAGTACATTGGAGGAGAATTTTTGTTATTGAAATAGGCTCTCACTTGATAGGCCAGGCTAGCATGGAAAACACTAAATAGTCCAGGCTGGCTTTGAACAGAATTCTGCCTCAGCTTTTCCAAAATAATAATTTTCATCAAAATAAATATAAAATGGTAATTGTTATATCCTAAAAGGTCAATATTAACTTTAAAAAAAGTTTTAGATAAGTTCTTGATATCCCTATGTGTGTGTATATACATACACATGTACACATATGTGTGTGTATACATGCACACATAATTGTAGGTGTGTGTGTGTGCGCGTATGTAGATGGACAGATAGATGAGGGGACAGAGCTCTTTCCAGCCACACCGTCTGCTGGCCTTACATTTATCTGCAGGCTCACCTGTCTCTTCCTCCAGGAAGTCCTTCCTGAGTGCCTGCCCTCAGCGCACTGCAGTGACTTCAATTACACACCTTGACTGTGTCCCTCTGCTGGTTTCCTCCATCAGTGCATGAAGTTTCAAGAAAAGATCACTGTTGGGTCAACTCATGTCTCCAGTGGGTTCCACAGCACAGGACTCAGCCACAAAAGGTAAGAAGGCTCGCCTTTGGGTAGCTGTCTGCTCATGCCCATGGAGTTGGGAGGGGAGGGAGCACCTGCTCCCTGAGCACCCAGCTAAGAGATGAAGTCCCTCTGGCCCCAGGCTCATCTGTGCCCCCCCAAACCCACTACTTAGTTCTAACACTTGCTCCCAGTCATGGTCACGAGGGGACCAGAGAGGGATGATGACTCAGTCCAATTCATCACCACAATGGAAAAACCCAGTCACCTGTCCTCCTGGCAGCAAGCAGGACTGCCTCTGCATCTAGAAGGGCATCATGCCACATTGCTGTGAAGGTCCTTTTGTCTTTCACCTACTGGAAAAAAGAATCAAGATGAGAGAGCACCACTGGTTGACACCTGGGGCTCACACTGCAGGACAGTTCTCAGGGACCAGGAACAACATGTTACTCAGCACCAGTGTCCAAGTTAAGTGTCCCTGTGTGTCATCTCCTAACAGTGCTGCAAGCCCACTGTTCTCTGAAGTGCCTCTGGATGCTCATTTGGCTACCAGCATTTAAGGTAATCCTGAGGCAGAGCCTACTTCCTGCTGTAGAACATGAAAATACCTCTTCCTGGCTTCCCCTGCAGCTTTATCAAAGACCCTGAACAGGCTCCACCAGATGTTGTGCTCTGGGCTGAGAATTAGAAACTGATACGCACAGCATCCATCCACCTGGTGAGGATGGCAGCAATGGCAGCAGCATTCACGTTGTTTCAGAGGCAGCTGTGGTCCAGATGGCAATATCCAGTGTCTGTGTCCAGTGGTACTGCTAGTTGCAACACCCAGCCCTGGGGATGACACTGGATTATCTTAGCACCAGATCAAGGTTGCCTGCTGATGACACCTGGCTCCTGCCAACCAGAGAATTCCCAGATACTTTAACTAAGTCCCCTTGTGCCCCAGTTAGCCAGACTGGGTTGCTTCCTGCAGCAAACACCCTGTCTGACATTTCAGTCTGCTTACAGAAAAGGAAGTAAAAGCTTCCTTCTCCAGCCTAGGCATGGCATAACAGTGACTGATGAGGCATCTTCCAAGGAACTAGGAACAAGGCCAAGGACACTTCATAGGGGCACCCTGTCCCTGCAGGAGCTTGGCCCTCTGTTGTGTTCTGCTCCTCTCTGTTAAAACCCCACTATCCAGCTTGCTTTCAGGCAGCAGGCAGCCTCCACGGGGAACTGAAGATGAAGGAAGCCCCATAACACAGGGGACTGACAGTGGGCTCTTCTCTTTCCCTGGCTCAGCTATGACAATCTTTCAGTGACTAGTCCAGAGCAGTTGCTCCCCATAGGACCCATGCATGGCCCAACAGTCCCCTGGGGATCCTACAATCACCTTTTCCATCACCTAGCAAGTTGCCACATTCTGTGGGTTGAAATGCAAATCCTGACACAACAGAATGAGCACTTGAAGTTAATGGGTCATCTGAGCCAAGCAGACTGTATGTATCAGTTCAAGGCCCTTACAGATAAGGTGCCTCACACCGACAGATATACCAGAGCTCTTGCCAGGAAGCCTTTTCCAAAACCTAGGTCCTGTTTTCCTTCATCTCCAGGCAAGAACTCTAATGAACTGGACGTTACTAGGAATTCAAGAGACAGTGCAACATACACAACTATAACTTTATGTCAGGGAAATCTTTCTCATGTTGACAACAGTATCCTTCCTGCTGACAGAATTCTAAGTGGCTGTTAGATTGCATCCGCTGGGATTTGCTGAACATGTTTCTATCAGTTTATGAACCTTTCTCTGAGAAATGCCCAGAAGGATAGATGAAGAGAATGCATCCAAAACAAAGGAAGCTAACGGCTGTCTGAGTTCAGCAGTCATTCCCTTGGGTCCCTGAGCCCAGGGCTCAGAACTTCAGGGGGATGACAGGCCAGTACTTGGGCTTCTTTCTGTCATATTTCTTGTCAAAACTCAGCTGTATGGAAGCCTCCATGGCCAGGATCTTGGGAGCACTGTTCCCATATAAGCGCTTCATTTCCACCTGGCGCTGTGCTCCGGGCCTCTGTGACGGGGGCTCCACTGACGGGTGGCAGCTGTAGTAGAGGTCATGGTCAGCATTCACATAGCCACCCAGGTGCTCTGCGTCCAGCTGTTGCTGCCGCCTTCGCTCTTCTCTGTGCCTCTCTGTCTTTGCGAAGAACTGGCGCAGCTCCTCAGTGATTTCCATGTAGCTCAGATCACATTCTATTTCGTTGTCCGACTTGGACTCCTGCTCTTCCTCTTCACACGGTTCTCCCTCTTCTCTTGTGGCTGCCTGGGTCCCACTGCAGTCACGCAGGCGCTGCTGAGAGCTCTCACGATGTAAAGAAATATAGGGCCATTCCTGCCAGGCCATGTGCTGGGCTTGGAAGACTTCATAAGCATGAGAGCTCCAGGGAAGAGCTGCATAAGGACAGAACCATGGGAAACTGAAATAGAAGTCCCTGGACTTTCTGTAGGCATTCCAGTGGCTGTGCATCCAAGCCATGGCATGATAGTAATGCCGCCAATATTGTGCGTATACAGGGTGAGAATACCAAGAAGATTCAGCTGCTCCCCATCTTGATGCCATTATTGCTGTCTCTCATTGAAAAGTCCAACTAGGCACTGGTGGGCACAAAGGTTACAGATGTCAGGCGCTGGGATGTCAGGCAGTGGGCATTTTATCCTGTGACTCGTTCTGAAATTATTGAGAAGGGTAGAAGTTGGAAAGTCTGACTCTGCGAGGCAGTAACGACAATTTCTTCATCATCAAGAACAGCAACCACTTACTGAACACTAAAACCATATATTCTGGCACTACACTGATTGTGTTCTACCAGTTAATTGGGGGGGGTATGTATGTGTGTGGTACATGTGTATGCACATTTGCACTTGTGGGGGTGCCCATGTGTGTGCAAGCCTGTTCTTGCCTAAAGCTGGCATGGGGTGTCTCTGTTTTAATTACTGAGGCAGTCTCTCTCACGGAGACCTTTGCTCATCATCCTGCTGATCTGGACAGCCAGCATGCCCCAAGGATACGATCTCTGCCTCTTGAGCGCTGTGATTACAGGTGACCACCATGCCACCATGTGATAAAGGTGAGTTTATGTGGGTTCCAGGACTCCTAAATCTGTTTGCAGGGCAAGTGCTTTATCCTGAACCATCTCCCCAGCACCCTTCCCACTCACATCATTTAATTCTTACAGGAGTCTTCTGAGGTCAGCACCATCCTAGTTTCACAGAGTATGAAGAGGCTGGAAGAGAGTAACATGCCAAAAGTCATATGGGCGAAAAAATAAATAAAAATAAAGTGCTTGAACGTGCTGGCCCCAACTTCTACCTACAGTACCATAGCCCACGAGGAGAAAGACATCTCAGAGTATGTTCATTCTGTCATACTACAGAGTGCCCCACCCCAACTCCTTTAACGAAGGAAGACACTAAAAGGGAGGGCTTTCCCAAATGTGTGGAGACTAAACTTGCTGTTTTATCTCAAGAACCTCAGTTTGAAACCAAGTCACTGAAAGGATCGATATAGACTCAGGAACACCCCAAGACCAAGTTCTCAGCACAAAGGAGATTTATTTGTCCCAGAGGGACAAAGGGCAGAGAATAAGAGACAAAGACGGTAGGTAGAAGATGAGGGAGGAGGGGAAGGGAACAAAGGAGAGGGGTATTTGTCCCAGAGTGGGACACACACACACACACACACACCTTTGTGTAAAGGACTGCCTCTGGATAGAGAGGACACATACGTGACCAATAGGAAAAAGGCAACTTTATAAAGGTAAAAGGAGAAACCCTGTGCTAGGATGAGGTGTTTAATTTTAATTGGGCATGTTAATTAGGGCAGCCAAAAGGGGCTTTTGATTGCTGGACTTCAACACTTTGATAGCTGGATTTCAGCCTTGGGAGAAGGAGCCAAATAAGGGAATAAACAGACCTCAGTGGCTAGTTTTAGGAATGTCATCTAGCAGTTTTTTTAGCAAGGCTGGGAGAATGGAGAAGGTCAAGGCCTGTCAGAACCAGCTCTGACTAGCTATAGAGTCCCTTCAACTTCAAGCTGTAAAGAGGGGTGTGTGCCCCACCTTCAGCCGTCAAAATCTCAGCTGCCTCCTCAGCAGGCAGTGGGGTTAATTCACTGCCATTTCAGGCGCTGGCCACCTGGAGTCAAGGCCTAAACCAGCTCTTACTGAGTTGGCAGAAGTCTTGACACCCCTCTCTCCACAATCCAGGGTCTCAGAGATTTCCTGCTCTAGTATTTTCTCTGTGGGCCAAAAAAGGCAGGAACCTGGGGAAAGGGTGAGGGGTCCAAAGTCACCTTTAGAGCCTGAACAATACAGGTCTCCAGGAACTCTTATCTCGTCCCAATTTCAAGGTTTTTGATACTCACAAGCCCTTAGAGTGAGACTTCAGGGCCTTGGACCTTCCTTCTGAGGAACCAGGCCTAGACCGGAGTAGAGGGAGTTCAAAGACAATAAAGTCCTGTTCCTTCTCCCACTCCCAGTAGTGGAGAGTGAATTGCAGAGAGCAGGTTGGGGCCACAGTGTGGGCGGAACCCTCGGGGACCCAGAAAGAACATCTTTGCCGGGAAGTGGTCTGAGTTCCTCCAGGAAACCTTCAGACTTTGCAAACTGGGGAGCGTTGGCCCCAGGACCACTGAACTCCAGTGGTCTCCCCGATCTACCAGGGCCTCTCCCCAGCGGTTCCCAAGCCTAAGGGTGGGGCCAGACTGCAGGAGAGGAGAGGAGGCGCGAGTGGGCCAAGGTTCCCCGTGGAAGCCCAAACAAGGCCGGAGGCCAGCGTCTCTGCGCCGAGCGCTGTGCAGAGAAACCCTCGCTGGGAGCCCGCCAGGGGCGGCAAGCAGTTGTGCCAGGCCTCCCGCCCACTCCCGCAGCCCGTGGCAGCCCGCGTCTAGCCACCAGAGAGACGCGCGGCGCGGCGCACGCCCACCCACCCACGTGGACACGCCCCCAGCGGCGCGGCGCCCCGCCCCCAGCTCCGGGACTCGCTGGTGCCGGGAGCCTGCACCGCTCGTGGGCGGCGGCGTCCAGGCCCGGCTCCCGCCTGCGCGACCCTGTCGCTCCGCAGCCCGGGTGAGTCGCCGCGCCCTCACCCCTGGGATCCCCTCTCTCAGCGCAGCCACACCGCAGTCCCGCACCTTCTCCCGCGGCCACCTCCCGCCCACGCGAGGGCGACGCCCTGTCTCCCAGCCACCCTTTGCCTTCTCGTCCGGGACCCCGGGAGACCGCGGCCGGCGCCTATCCGGCGGCCGGGGGCGGCGGGCGTCTTTGTTCGCGCGGGGCCCCTCCCGCGGTGCTGCACTCCCCCTCACGGCGCTTACCACGGCCAGGTGGCGGCGGCGGCGGCTGCCTTTTGGGGTGCGCGGCTGTGCCATTGGTGGATTTTTTTAAACCCTGCTGGAGGGGGCGGCGAGCGCACCGCGCTACCGCTTCTGCTCCCGCCGCTCCTCTCTGCGGCTACCGCGCGCCTCACCCCGGGCGGCCCACCGCGCTCCTCCGACGCCAAGATGAAGGTGCTGGGACACCGGCTCCAACTGCTGACAGGTACCGCGGCTTGCCTCTAGCCACTGCCGCTTTCCGATTTTGAGCGGTCTCCGGGCGCGGTGGCCCGGGTTGGAATGCACGCTCACGCGTGCGCGTTCCTAGTGGAGCCAAACCTGAGAGGCACACCGGGCTCTACCGAGTCCCGGGAGCCGGCGTCTGGGAGGGTGGAGCGACTGCGCGGACCTTGGTGAGCGAGAGGCTCCCTGCGGGTGTTCCGCCGGCAGAGCTCCGATCAGCCTTCCCAGAGGCGCTCCTGAGTCTCAGTTTTCCAATCAAGTGTTGCATGTCCCCCGAGAAAGCTGCCCCAGGGCCTCCTAGGGGAGCCGGGAGAACCTGTGCAGGGGCCTCTTTCTACTCTCCTGTGATGACCAGAGCCACCTTTCTCTCTGGGGAGAAGTTTCTTGCTGGAAGTAGAGTCAAGTGGCCTGGGAAGATGGAGCTAGGTTAAACCGTGATGGCTGGAGCCATCCACCTTGGGGCCACTCTGGAGAAGAAACCAGATGTCCTGCTGAGGGCATCCTGGGGCCAGTGTCTGGAAATGCGTTGGAGAAGCAAACTGGGTGCCTAGAGGAGATGGGAAGGGGAGCAAGGACAGGGGCCAAGTGTCTGAAGGGGCTCCTCATATATGAAGCCCAGCAGCAATGGAGGCTTCTGTGTTCCCAGGGTGGAGGTGGACACCTGGGCTGGAGGTGACAGCCCCTGTCTGGACTCCATTGGACCCAGCTGGGTCTTTGTCAGGTGCTCACCCCATGTTTACGTGATGAACATAATCCAAGAGATGCCTTCCAGCACTTGGGGTCCTGGTAGAACACAGGACCCTGCTGTAAGGTGAAGGGGCTGTTCTGTTTGTGTGTGCACTCAGGAAAAGAGATGGGATCTGGGGCAGAGGGAGCTGAAAAGATGCAGAGATTACAGCCCGTGGCTGCGTTTGAAGGCACTGAAAGAACTTTCTGCCCATGGAAAGGGAGTTCACCATTCAAGCTGAAGGAGCAAAGG
This sequence comes from Lophiomys imhausi, assembly GCA_907164525.1. Taxonomy (NCBI): domain Eukaryota; kingdom Metazoa; phylum Chordata; class Mammalia; order Rodentia; family Muridae; genus Lophiomys; species Lophiomys imhausi. The sequence continues at coordinate 7,299,496 of CAJQZJ010032284.1, forward strand.
GTGGTCTGCATGTGCCCTAGAGTGTGAGAGACCTGATCTGCGTAGCGTTGGAGCTTTCCCCCCAACCCCGTGTGAGTGTGTGTGTGTGTTAGGAATGGTGGTGGTTGGAGGTACAGGAGGGAAGTAGGCCAGATGAAGGTCTGGGCTCTGAGTGTGTGAGAGCATGTGTGTGTGTGAGTGTGCATGTGTGTGTGGTAGGGTGTTACAGGAGGAAAGTAGGCCAGATCAGGGTTTGGGCTGTATGGTAAACCATGGTGGGCCATGCTGGGCTTATAGAGAAAGGCAGGTGGAGATTTCCTGGGGCCTTGGAAACCTCAAGGGCTGGGTGTTTAGGGCACTCACTTTCCTTTATGGCACTAACCTGAGACAGACCTGGCCACAGAGCTACAGCCAGGTTAACCATCCCCCCAAACACACAGACTAAAAGGAGTGGTCTGCAGAGCCTGGGATTTAGAGTCCTGCCTAGAGGGCAGAGCCAGGTCCTCTCATGCCCGTCTGGCCCTCAGAGGGATAAATGATGGCACCACCAGGGTGGTCTGGACACTGGGGTCCATGTGCAGTACACCCTCATTGTGCTGTGGCAGGCTTTCTGAACCCCTGACCAGGCTTCGACAGGACCCTGTCCCTGTCATAAGCTCCCAGTGGACCAGACCCAACTGTGGGCCACGCATGGTGGTGCACAACTGTAATCTCTGCACCCCAGGAGGCTGAGGATGGCGAATTTATGTGATGAGTTCCATGTCCCTCCCTGTTACCTCCTTCATGTGCCCTTCCTCTCTGATCACCATCCCCAACTCACCTCTGTCCTCTTCCTGCCTCATAGGCTTGGATTCAAACTCTAGCCACAGCTAGCTGTGATTTCAGGCAGGTTGTCCAGCCTCCATCTTATTGTCTCATCATAAAGACACCTAAGAGATGTTATGAGAGGCCTCTGAGACAGAGCAGGTGACATGTCTGGTTGGTTCCTCAAGGGTCTGTCACCTCTCTGGTAATGAAGGATTCTACCAACCTTGGCTCTTTGTCTAGTAGGGTTTTGGGATCTACTACACACATTCCACATTACCTGCTGACAGACAACTGGGAGTTTGTTTTTTCCCCCCCTCTGTGGAGGTAACAGGGTGATGGGTTTTATTGTGGTAGGGTACATCAAGTGCTCAAATCCTCCTTGGTTTGGTCCATGCTCTCACATCCTGCTCATTGGCTGTGCCCCAGGGATGATTTTGCAGAGGTCTCTGGATCTTTGCCCTTATCCGCCCTTAGGAAGTTGGTTCTAGTAGTTTTTATGGCTTCCATCTTACCATCATACCATCCTGCCAACAGCATTGGTTACTTTCCCACATCTGCACAGCTGAGAGTGGCTGATGTGTGTCCAGCCTGAGGGTAACACCTATGGCCTCCTGTCTGCTCAACTTCGGATCAGACTAAACCATTCCACACTTCATGTGAGCCCGCTTGTTGAATGTTGCGGCCCATAGCAGTGACCCACCTTGATCTCTGAGCTCGCTCCTCAGTGCCCTGAGGTCTCCTATCCCCTCTGCTCTGGTATCCAGTCCCCCTCTAGGGTATCCCAGTCCCCTCCCTGGGTTTCCTGCACAGTAGACTTCATTGTGATGCATTTCTGGGGAGCCTGCTTTGTTCTCAGTTCCCATCATATGAGGTTGGACTCTGCTAGGCTGGTGTCCACACCAGGTGCCCCTCCTGTGGGAACCAGAAGAATGCCCCTGAATTGTCATGCCTGGACCCAGTGTTCTAAAGGGAAGAAGGCACTGTGAGGGCCACCTGAGGTTCCCAGGTGGCTGGTCCTTTTGTGGCCACAGCTTCCTGGCTCCCAGGGGTGTCTTGCCACAAATGAAGGGAGCCGTCAGTTTTGATCATAGAAGATGTGCTCCTCTCTGTGTCTCCGCTCCTGGGCAGTGCTGAGCTCCAGACTTCTTCTTAGCTTGGGGAGGAGAGTCAGACCTCAAAAGTGGAAAACCGTGAGCCACAGTGAAGGAGGCTGGCCCAGGGTCAGTCCAAAGTGCTCCCTGGTCCTAGGGGCAGGCATGGTGGCTTGGTACAGTTGGTGATTTTCTTCTGTGTGTTTGATTTGGCAAAGTGGGACATCCGTCTGTTTGCAGACAGTCCAGCAATTGTTCTCATGTATTTGTATTCAAACAGTATGTTTCCGGGATGGTTTCAGAGAGCTCTCACGTGGCAGATTGGAGCTCTGACATGGTCCCTTCCTCCCCCCTCCCCCCTTGAGACAAGGTCTCACTGTGTAGCTCTGGCTAGTTTGGAATTCATTGTGTAAACTAAAGTAGCCTGAAACTCACAGAGATTTGCCTGCCTCTTCCTCTCGAGTACTGGTGTGTGTGTGTGTGCGCGCGTGTATGCGCACATCTGTCTCTGTAGCCCAGGTGACTGTGTACTTACTTTGCATTTGAAGATATTCATAAGCTCCTGATTCTCCTGAGCTTGTCAGTGTGTGCCATCACACCCAATTTATGTAATGTTGAGAATTAAACTCCAGGCTCTGTCCATGCTAGGCAAGCACTTTACCATCCTAGCTACATCCCCAGCCCAGTCCACGACCTTGGCAACTTTTTTTTTTTTTAGTGTTACTTGTGGATAGTTGCAGTAGTGCACCTTTAATCCCAGCCTTTGGCAGACAGAAGCCTGTGGATCTATGTGAGCATGAGGCCAGCCTGGTCTATAAAGTGAGTTCCAGATCAGCCCACGGATACATAGTGAGACTATATCTTTAAAAAACAAACAAAAAGCCAGGCGTGGTGGCACACACCTTTAACCCCAGCCTCAGGAGGCAGAGGCAGGTGGATCTCTGTGAGTTCAAGGCCAGCCTGGTCTACAGAGTGAGTCCAGGTCAGTCAGAGATATAGAAGGGAAACCCTGTCTCGAAAAAAACAAAACAAACAAACAAAAACCAAAACCACAAAAAAACCTAAAAATTGTATAATAATTTTGTATAATTAAGAAGCAAAGGTTTGGCAGTTCTGAGTGTAGAATTTGGGGTTTAAGTCACTGTCTTAGTTACTTTTCTGTTGTGATGAAACACCATGACCAAGGCAACTTATAGAAGAAAGGGTTTATTCAGGGCTTATACCCATTACCATGGTGGCCGAGAACATGGCTACAGGCAGGCAGACAGGCGTGCATGATGTGCCCAGGGCCAGAGCAACAGCTGAGAGCTCACATCTCCATCCACAAACCAGAAACAGAGAGAGGACAGAGGGAATAGACCTGAAGCCCATCCCACACTTCCTAATCCTTCCCAAACAGCCACCAGCTGGTGCTGGGGACCAAGCTTTCCAGTATGTGAGCCTATAGGGGCCGTTCTCACTCAAACCACCACAGTCCTGGAGTGTCCCCCACAGTTTTTTTTAATAGGATACATTTAAGGAGTGCCTGATTATTGTTGGGCCTGTTGAGGGAAACTAAGGCATAAAACTACGGCCTTTGGGGACTAGAATCAGGACCCTGAATCTTTGTCTCCAGGTCCCAGTACACACCGCTGTTTCACTGGTGTGCTGGACGGTAGCTGTAGGGTGCCCAGACAGGCAAGGGAGTGGGGTTTTCAGGTCCTCGGATGTGGTGAGACAGGTGCCCTGTCCCACGCTGAGGGTGAGAAGCTGGCAGTGGTGTATCAGATCTAACAACGTACGACCTGTGAAGCTTTAGAAACAATTAACAGTGAGTTCAGAGGCTTCAGTTCAGGGATGTCTGGCCTGTCACTGTTTGTTGAGAAAGTGGCAGCAGCCAGCTGTGGACCAGTCGAAGAGAGTGTATTCAGCTCAGGACACACAGGCACAGGCAGCTGCAAATCTCACTGCTCCTTCCAGCCTCATAGCATAAATACATACCTCAGTTTCCCCATATGTTTTTACGGGGGACTAGCTGGGAGAATGGTCCCTAGAACCTAGGAATAGTATCTTCCATACTAAAGGAACTTTGCAATGGGAGTAAAGATTTCATCTGGAGAAAGTTCCTGGGTTAGCAGGTGGGGCTCTCTGTGCAACACCTACTTCCCACCCCTCCACCCCCCTCTGTAACAGGGAGGCAGAAACTGTCCCGTTATAGAAGCTGAGGCCCCAGAGCAAGCTGCTCTGCTCTTGGCCAGGCAGTGGGGAGGGCCACTGAGCCAAGGATGTGAGGAACGCGGCCTGGGGGAGAGAGCAAGTCTGCCTCCCAGACCCCTTGACTTGGCCCTGATGGCACTGCTGATGGTGGGCCTTCCGGCCTCTAGAACCATAAGGGAGTTAAGTCCAGGTAATGAAGATTCATCAGACCAGGCTCTGGAAAGTGACCTGCAGAGAAGGGGTCCCTTCAGGCTTGGGGTCTGCATGGATGCTTCCCATCAGCCTTTGCTGTATGACCTGGAGCCGAGCTTGACTGTGCCCCAGTGTGGTCCTGGGCTCAGCTGAGAAAGCTCCGTAGAAGCCTGAATTGCCTGTGCTTCCACCCTAGCTGTCACACACTGGTGCCCTCGGGTACAGAAGAATGTGTATGTATCTACACACACACACACACACACACACACACACACACACACACACACACA
>CAJQZJ010032284.1:7308719-7375075 GCA_907164525.1 Lophiomys imhausi
CACACACACACACACACACACACACACACACACACACACACACACACGCCCGCCCCCACATGCATGTCCCTTATGTTGTAGGTGGCAATTCTAAATATTCTTGTACCTGCTCTAGGAATGATTAAAAATAAAACATTGTGGGTCTCCTTGGATGCACAGGCCCCACGTCTGAGCTTCAGCAGAGAAAAAGGATAACATAAGCTAGATTTCTCACCACTTGATAAAGTCTGTGGTGTCTGCCTGCACTTAAAGGAAGTCTAGTTCCAGGCTCCTGGTATGCACGCGGTAGGATGGGCTTAGAGGAGACGTTCCTGTTAGGACCTTACATCCCCTGGCTCTGCCTGCAGATCGGACCTACAGCAGTGACAATGGTCTCACCTGCTCCTACATCCTGCTCTCTTACCAGCTTCCTCTACCACAGCTACCAGGGACCCTGGAGAAGAGCGTGCCATGGGGCATGCAGAGAGCATACAAGAAGCATGTAGTGCCAAATTTGGCCAGACAGGTAATAGCTGACCAAAATCTGATGGATTCATGTTGAAAGGACAAAGTGCCAACTGAAAGGGATGTGGGGTGGCCAGATATGGACCACTCTGAGGAATGAAAAAGCAACAACAGAATGGCCCAGGAGTCTGTTTGTGGTATGATGAGATGATGGGATGGGTAGCCACATGGAGGGGAAAGGTTAGCCCTTTCTCACCCAGTCCCAACTAGTGAATGGACAGGATGACAGAAAGAGAACATTAATTACCCTTAGACAAACGCCACAGTAAGAATGTGGACAAGAGGGCTGGAGAGATGGCTCAGCGGTTAAGAGCACTGGCTGCTCTTCCAGAGGTCATGAGTTCAATTCCCAGCAACCACATGGTGGCTCACAACCATCCATAATGAAATCTGGTGCCCTCTTCTGGCCTGAAGATATACCTGCAGACAGAACACTGTATACATAATAAATAAAATCTTTAAAAAAAAAAAAAAAAAAAGAATGTGGACAAGAGTCATCAAGGGCTGCTAAAATTAGCCTGGGAAAGTATGAGAAGAAACAGGCTGTTGGTAGAATACCTTCCTGCATGGTAACCAGTTACAAAGAAAGGTCACTACCCCAGCAGAGACTCCTAGCAGGCACCACCTCCCAGCAGTGGTCAAGGTCGGTGGCCCCTGCCTCAGGACAGAGCAACACCGGGAGCCCACAGTGCTGGGCAGCTCTGAGAATGGCACGTGGCTTCTCCTCTGTCCTTGCCCCAAATGCCTAACGTTGAGGCTAATGGAGAGCAAGCACACACTGAAGGTGTTCAAGTTCACTGCCCAGTCTTGTTTCCATAGTATCACAGTTAGGAAAAACCAAGGATTGAGGGCCTGGGCCTGCCCAGCCAGAAAGTGAGAAGCTGAATGCTACTGGGTCCTCCTGAACTCCCAAATGCATATCATCAGGTCTGCCTGCTGACAGCTTTACACCCAAGCTTTCAGCCCTGTCTCTTCCAGCTGTATCTGTGCCTCCAAAGCATGAGTCCCTTGGGGGAAACTGGGCCAAAGGTGTGTGTGGGAAGTTCTATAGTTTGTGTCTATCTGTAAGATAAAGTGGGGAAATATTTTGATTCATCACAAGTGGGTTTTGTGCTTGTTGATTTGTAAGATGTGTCATAGATGAGATGAAATTTGATATATGGAATAGAAATCTGTCCACTTTCCAAACCAACACCCTTCCTGCTCAGGGAATTGCTTCTTTTACCTGGGGTCATATGAAGACTTCATTTTGAATTTGCTGACATAGGCGCCTGTTTGGTGCATATCTCTTACATGAATCAGATTTTTTTTTTAATAGTTGGGGCAGGGGAGTAGACATGCATAGGAACCCATTGAGAGAGCAGCAAAGAGGGTCTTTTCAGGTCTAGAACAAACCAGGGGGCAGCAGCTGCAGGGGAAAATGGCAAGCTCTCCAGAAAAGAAGCATCCTGTGTCCTCATGTCCAGCCTGCCATCTCCCCAGGGAGGTGGGACACTCACTACATGGGGACATTAGCAGGAACCCTTCCTGCATCTTCCCTGGGGTGTGCATCTCTTTCTATGCCATCAGAGATGTTGGAGACCCTCTGTAGTCAGGATAGAGACAGAGAATTTGGCTCCACAGAGTATGGCTCCAAACCCTTAATATTGGGGGGTCTTGGAGTTGAGGGTCAGGTGTGGGGGGAACACTGTTCCAGCTGCATCTGGAAGGGTGTTGGGGTGTTCTGTCTTGGTGACTGTCTTTGTGACATCATTCTCTGTGGTGGGGACCCCTCCCTCCAGGGTTGTTTACCTTCAAATGTTTGTTCATTTGGCTATTCTTGTGATAATAGATCTTGTCACCTCAGGAATACAGCACAGCTGGGCACTGGGGACTGACCTTGATCTTGGCTGGCTAGGCCCCCCTCAGAGGTCAAAAAACGGAAGCTATTTTTCATCCTCTCTTACTTGGCTTCTCCTGGCACAAACCTGGTTCATCTGGTGCTTCTGGGTTTGTGACCGTGACACTGATTGGGTCTTGTGTTTCCCTTCTAGTGTTTCTGGGTGGGCAGTTAATGGGCATCTTGGGGGCAGGGAGCACTTCTGGACACTAAATGTTGGTAGGAGTTCCACTGTGGAAACACTCCAAAATCCTCATGTATATACCAAACATCCCCTACCCATCCTACGGCTGACTGACTGATTCCCTTCGTTTGATAGTTGTCAACCTAGTGAAGGAAAGGGAGGACAGCCTCGCATGGCTTCAGGGACTTGACTTGACAGGGCTCAGTGGGAGAATGAGGAAAAGACACACACAGATGATCTGGCATCAGCTGCCTTGGGCTCCGTGATGGAGAAATCTCGGCATGTTTGTTACACACAGTTGAAGCAGGAGGCTCTTATTGTGTACAGCTAGACAAGAAGGCAAGGCATATGATGCACAGCTGGATAAGCAGACAGGTTAACTGGTCTATGTAGGAACGCTTTCTGATGGGCAGCAATCACCAAGTCATAAACACTCTGGGGAAGGGAATGTAGAGGAAGCCGCGGTGAACATCTCCTGTACCCACTATCACCATGCACACATGGAGCAGAAGGCGGCTTTGCCATCTCTCTGAGCCTTAACACTCCAGGTGGGCTCTGCCATTTTCCCATGGGTCTGAGGTAATACATACATGTTTTTAAACATTTTGTTTAAAACATTTTGTATTTGTGTGTATAAGTAGGTACACACACACACACACACACACACACACACACACACACACGCACTGTCATAATGTGTATGTAGAGGTCAGAGGACAACTTGTAGTAATCTTTTCTCTCCTTCTACCATATGAGTTCCAGGGACTGAACTCAGGTCATCGGGCTTGGCCGTTAGATGCCTTTACCTGCTGAGCCATCTTGCCTGCCCTAATTGCTATTTTTTTTTTTTTTTTTTGGTTTTTCGAGACAGGGTTTCTCTGTTTAACAGCTCTGGCTGTCCTGGACTCGCTTTGTAGACCAGGCTGGCCTCGAACTCGCAAAGATCCGCCTGCCTCTGCCTCCCAAGTGCTGGGATTAAAGGCGTGCGCCACCACCACCCGGCAATTGCTATGTTTTTAACCCTCCATAATCTGAGGGTTTCATTGACTCAGTCCCATCATGGAGCCACATTTAAAGATGCTGGCAAACGGGAGCACAGTCCTCTTTCTCCCACGGGGGCCCAGTTCAGCAGGTTTGACTTTTCCCTGAAATGGAGTCGGGAAGGAAACAAGCGTCTGAATGGACAGGGGAGGTGAGGAAGACTCTGCCCGGCTCTGTTAAAGTATTTTTGCCTCATTTTTAGGTATAGAACTTCAACACACCCAATCTTACCAGATTTCGGCAGCTAAGCGGGTCCGGCCTGGTTAGTACTTGGGCTGAACTTCCATTACAATTTTCCTTTCTTTGTGGTGCCTGAGTCGGGCCCAGCCCCTCGTGGCCTTTGTGCAGCTGTCGCCTTTGCGATCCTCCCAAGCTTTACAAGGTGGGCACAGGAGGCTCCTCCTCGGGACCTCAGCCGGTCCCCTTGTGATTTGCCTGCACAGAGCTGGGCAGTGAGTGATGCCAAACATTGCCCAGCACCGTAGGGACCATGACCATGGCCTGACTACTGTAAGTGGGAGGGTTGGGGGTCACCCCAGACCCAGCTGTGATGGAAGAAAAAAAATAAATCTTCCTGAGGAAGAATGTCCTTTGCTGCCCTCTGGAATGTCACTCTAGCCTCTGCCCTAAAGCCCCAGAGCAGGCTGGGATGCCCGTTTCCCTATGACAGAGGCAAGCTGGGTTCTCTCAGTGTCCTCCCTACCCCTTCCCTGCTACTGCCCCCCATCAAGGACCATTGGTCCTCCCACTGCCCACCCTCAACCATTTTAATAGCACTGTCCCTCTGCCCCTAGAGAGACCGGTCTCAAGGTGGCTTCACAGCAGGTGGGGGAGAACAGGACACCCCCATGCCTCCAGTTGAGATGGGTGTCAGGGAGGCAGGTGGCTAGGAAAGTCCTAATGAAGGAGTTTTCTCAAGTGGGGGCCCGGCTGAGCTCCCACTGGGGTGGATGGATGAGTGTGCACACAGCAGACAGGAACAGAAGAAAGGGCAGGGGGAGGAGAGAGGATGCCATTCTAAAAATACAGCCATCTGTGTTAGCTAGTTTCCTGGGAAACCTCTGGAAACAATGAGCTCAGCAGGGTGCAGCGTGTGAGCGTGTGGGGACCCAGGGCTTAAGGTGGTGGGTCCTCCTGCCTCCTGTGCTGAGGGTTAGGACGTAGGTGCAGAACTGCCACCTGGCCAGTCGTGGGCTCCATGGAGGCCTGGGCCCTTTCACTCCATTCAGTCACTGGCTTTCTGTAGGAGCAGCAAACAGGACAGGGTTAGATCTAGAAGGGCGTTGTGACCAGCCTAATGGAGGGGAGGAGGGAGAATCAGAGGGCTTCGCTGTTCAGAAGGGCTAGAGACACAGCTGGAAAGGGAGGGAGAAAGGAAGTAAGGCCTCCAGGAACCACCCCTTCATCCTGTAGATGATAATGGAGTTCCAGCTTGAGTGCTGAGCACTAGGCATCCAGCCAGGCCGTTAGCCTCACCTCACTTCCCACCAGGGTGAAATGAAGTGACAGAAGTAAGCACTTCACAGACTGAAATGCCTTACAAGAAGGAGGAATTTCACCCGGGTGGTGGTGGCACACACCTCTAATCCCAGCACTCAGGAGGCAGAGGCAGGCAGATCTATAGAGTGAGTTCCAGGACAGCCAGGGCTACACAGAGAAACCCTGTCCTTGGAAAATAAACAAACACACAAAGGATTTGTTTCTGATCTTCACAAAGACTCGTAAAAAAAAAAAAAATAAAAAAAAATAAACATTTGTCTTGGGGCTGGAGAGAGAATTTAGAAGTTAAGAGCACTTGCTGCTCTTCCAGAGGACCAGAGTTCAAGTCCCGGCATCCATTTTAGGCGGCTCCCAACTCTCTGAAACTCCAGCTTCAGGGAATCCAACACTGTCTCCAGGCCTTGGTGAGCACACGTGTGTATGTGCACACACATGCACTCACCCGTACATGAAAATACAATCTAAGCCAGCCTGTCTACATGGTGAGTTACTGGTTAGTCAAGGCTATATAAGTAATTAATAAAAATTAATTAAATTATTTTTTAAAATGTCTCACCCACATTTCAGACTGGACATCCCATTTTCAATTCTTACCCGCCCCTACAGGAGCAATATCTGAAACTAGCTGTTTGTTATGAATATTTTGTAAGGGTTTCACTGCGTATCTCAGGATGGCCTTGAACTCACTACCCACCTGCCGTAGCTTTCCCTCCTCCATGGTCCCTCCTGGGGACTGGGTAACATACAACCTTCCAGGCTCTTTTTGTGGGGCCAGTTGTATCTTCCATACCTGGGATGATACTGAATGCTTTTGTAGCTGCTTTGAAAAAAAAATTATTACCTTTGTTATACAAGCGCCACTACATGCATGTAGAGGTCAAAGGGCAGCTTGTGGGGGTTAGTTTTGTCCTTTCACTATGTGGGCTCTGGGAATTGAACTCTAGTTGTCAGATTTGGTGGCAAATGGTGGCAAATGACTACACCTGCTGGGCCATCTCAGCAGCCCTGTTAGCTGTATCTTATTAATAATAATAAGCATTTCCCCATGATTTAAAATATTCTAGTCAAATTGCCAAAGTAGCATGTGAATCTAGTGGCCTACTGTGGGCCTTTGGCTTCTTCCAGATTTTCTGTTGATGGTGGTACTGGTATATAAGCCATCAGTCACCTTCCTGGCTTCTTTATGAAGGGGAGGGGACTTGCTGGCTTTGACAGTGTGAGTCTTGAGGATATCCTTTTTTTCCTTTTGATAATCCATATTGGCTATTTCCCAGCTGTATCCCCAGTCAATGGTTTAGTTTAAGCCTTTTGAGGAATTTTCATTCACTTTTGGAAAACTGACCTCACGGCGGGGGGTGGGGGTGGGGGTGAGGTGTCTGTGTTTTTGTGGCATGCAAACTAAGAAAGTGCCAGCCTGGGGCTGGATATGCCTCTCAGTGGCAGGTAGTGTCACGTACTAGTGTAATGTGTGGGCTCTGAGTTCCATCCCCAGTAGCACCAAAAGCTAGGGCACGCTGCTTTACTAGCACTGCAAACTTTATTTCATGACCATAAAGGGGGAAAAAATGAGAGCCTTATTATTTATTTATTTGAGACAGGGCCTCAGTATAAAGTCACGCCTTGCCTACAACTTTCTATGTAGACCAGGCTGGCCTCAAACTCACAGAGATCCACCTGCCTCTGCCTCTCAAGTGCTGGGATTAAAGGTGTGCACCACCATGCCAGCTGAATATCTTACTTAAATCTGACTTTCTTTGAATATCCCCCTGTGTCCTAGTGAATACCTAGGGCAGTTCCTTGACTGATTTCCTTCTGGGTCTGTTCTGGCCTCTGCCACTATACCCAAGTGAAGGACAGTACTGTCCCTCCTGCACATGCCTCATCCTGGGCTGTCTGTCTGATATTGTTGCTGCACTCCTGCACACGCACACACACACATGCACACACACAGGTACACGCACTCGCACACAGCAAATGTGTATGCACTGTATAGTACGATGACCCTTTCTTCCTAAAAGGGTCAGAAGTTTGTGCATCTGCCAGAATCACCCAGAATCAGGGTCTGGGGTGCTCTGGTGGCTGTAGGCTGAGGTCATGTGTATCTTCTGTCCTGACCCTGTTGGAAATCCCAGGAAAGACAGCTTTCACCTCCCTCAGCCTTCCTCAGCTTCCATCAGCCAAAACCTGTTTGAGGAACTTTGGGTTTTGGTTTTTCGAAACAGGGTTTCTCTGTATAAGCAGCCCTGGAACTCGCTCTGTGGTCCCGGCTGGTCTCAAACTCAGAGATCCTCCTGCCTCTCCCTCCCAAGTACTGGGATTATAGGTGTGCACCACCACCACGCCTGGTCTTGAGCCTACCTCTTTCTTGCCTCCCCACAGAGCCCTTTTGCCTCACAATATTGTCTGAAAACTTTAAGGGACCCTCTTGTGTTACTTAGTTTTGCAAAACATTTTATTTGAAAAGAGCAAATACGAGAGAGATCAGCTGTGATCCTCTGGAGGCAGCAGCCCTGGCCCGTGATGTCCTCACTGGGCAACTTCAGAACAAGGCCCAACCTTGTACTCCCTTCCTCCTAGGGCTTCTGCTCCACGACGTGACCATGGCTGGGCTGCAGGAGCTGAGATTCCCTGAGGAGAAGCCCCTGCTCCGTGGCCAGGATGCAACCGAGCTGGTGAGTAGCCCCTTCCAAGTCCTGGGGCCGCACGCCACCTTGTGGTAAAAAGGGGAATTGCAGGTTTCCCACTGTCTTGCCTGTGGGTGCTGGGGAGGAGGCTCAGAGCCACCCAGAAAGGGCCAGCCAGAGTGGCCAGCCTATGCGACTGGGTATTTTACCCTGTTCACGTTGTTTGCATCTGGGAAAGGCAGGAGCCCAGTGCCTTCACCTTTCAGCTCTGCGTTTGATTTTCCACATACTCTCCCAGCCTCCTACCAGAAGGAGCAGCAAGGATTGGGATCAGGTGGCCTAGCCAGGGCTCTGGGGAGTCCAGCCACATGAGGCCATCACTCGTCCTTAAACACATAACCTCGAATGAAGCACTTGACTCCTCACAGGCCAGCAGTGAACTGCACATTTGGTAAAAATGGAGCCTCTTTATCACAGGTTCCATTGCTCCTGGCCCACATCCGGTCCTGCTCCTAGATTACCTGAGGAGCCTCCTCCCTGAGTCCCCACTTCTCTCCCTGTGCAGTACAGCCCTTTAAAAATGCACACAGAAGTCCTATGCTTCACCTCTCCAGCGGCTGCCATCTCACTCTGAGACTGGTCGTGTTCGTTCCTGAGGCTAGAGGGATTGTCTCCTCTTTCCCCTGCCTCCCTCCTTCCCAGCCTCCTTGAACCTTGAGTGTATCTGCCATATTCCCAGCTGCTTCCTTTGCTGGAAGACATTAGCCCAGGAATTCATAGGACAGGTTCTTTATTTTATTCTGGCCTCTGCTCAAGTGTTCCCAGGAAGCCTTTGCTCACCATTAGGTTGGCACGACACCCTTCTGCACTCTGTCGCCACTCCTGGCATGTGCTATTGGCAGGCCCTAACCCTGAAGCCCAGGCTGGTCTGTCTTGTACCCAGATCTCTCCAGCCTCCTGCAGCCCCTTGCTGTTCCTTTCTCCTGAGTCACAGTCCTCTTCCTGCTCCTGACAGCCTACCTCTTTCTTCTGCTGTGCCCAGTGTCTCCCTTCATGCCGCTGGCCACCAGAGCTGCAGTTTGTCACTCGGGTGTTTGGGGGCCTGTGCTTCAGTCTCCAAGGACTAAGCAGAGGCCTCAGTCCTTGAGTCAGCACAAGGCTCTTGCTGGGCACCCGGTCACCCCTGCTTTTTCCAAAGTGGCATTTAAGAAACGCCAGTGTGTAGCCGGGCGGTGGTGGCGCACGCCTTTAATCCCAGCACTTGGGAGGCAGAGGCAGGCGGATCTTTGTGAGTTCGAGGCCAGCCTGGTCTACAAAGTGAGTCCAGGACAGCCAAGGATACACAAGAGAAACCCTGTCTCGAAAAACAAAAAAAAAAAAACAAAAAAAAAAAAAAAAAAAGAAACGCCAGTGTGGCCTCCTCGGTGACTCCCAGCAAAGTCCTTGAGGTTCCCGCTAGCTGCACCCTTGTCTTTGGGGGCTGCCATCTCTCCGGAGGCTCTCTTAGCACCCTGAGTGCAGTGCCTGCCTGACCTCTTCACATTCTGAATGGCTGCAGTTTGGCAGGTATACATCTGGAGAGGACTGAATACGGCAGGCCCTCCATATCCACGGTGTCCACACCCAGGGCTTCAGTCAGTGAGGTAGAGGAGCTGGAGGAGATCATCTGTACACACTTTTTTCTTGTCCCTGTTCCCTTAACAGAGTATAGCAACGATTTCTATGACATTTGTCTTCTAGAAGGTGTGTTATAGGCATTCCAGAGCTGATTTAAATTGTGTGAAAGGAGAATCGTGGGTTCTGGGGAAATAAAGTGCCATCTTAGAGAGGTGGAGTTGGGTACCTGCAAGAGGTTCTGGAACCAGTGCAGAGGCAGGAGGATGACTATATTCTGTGTGCTTCTCCACCTCCGTAAGCTACTTCAGACTGGCTTTCCCTGAATGCTGCAGGGTCTGCAGAGCCCAGGGCTCTATGAGACGCTGGCTACTCCCTCTCTGCACCTCCCTGGTTCCCCCCCCCCACCCACCCCTCCTGAACTTTCCTTTCATCCGGACCCTCTCCCGCCCTTTGCTCTGATCTCAGACACCTCCTGTGACTGCCAGGGATTTCTGTTGGCTCATTCTTCTGCTTTCTCTTGGCTGCTGGGCCCTATCTGTCCCACGCTCCTATCTCCTGAGCCCCTAACATCCTGAGAGCATATGGCACACCCTACCATTATCTGCCTCATCCTTTCTGTCAGATTTTGTTTTTTAACAGAACTGCCTCCTCCCTCCTTCCCTGAGGTAATTACCTTCCCACACTTGCTCTTCAGCCCTCTCCCTGAAGGTGCTTGGTAAAAGAATTCCTCATTGACCAGCCCTGCCCCCTTCTGTCAGCAGCCCCCTTCCTAAAGGATTTCAGAAGCAGCTGGCCTCCCTCCCTTGACCCCTGTAGTTCCTCCAGGCCTTAGAAGAATCAGTGGGTCTCACTACCTAGCTGAGGCTGGCCTTGGAGTCAAGACCCACCTGTCCCAACCTCCTGAATGCTGGAGCTGCCAGCAGTGCATAGTGATGGGTGTCTTGTGAACCATATGCTCCTTCTTTGTGAACTCAGAGTGTTCATGCTGATTAATTAGCCTGTGTTTGGGAGCCCACTGTAGTCTGGGCTTTACATGGCCAGATATGGTTCCTCCCCATAATGTCACCCAGAGTCCAGAGGCAAGACAGGCACTAATCAAAGATGCCACTGGCAATTTCACATAGACCCAAGAGGTTTGAGACAGTAAAGTAGGCAGGACTAGTGGCCTTGACAACACCTGATGTGCATAGGTCAGGACAGGGCTCACCGTACCCACGCTGCCCTGGGGTGGCGATCATGGTGCCTCTTTGCTCTTTCGTCATCCTCTGCCCATGTGTGTAGTGATCCAAAGCCAGAGCTCAGGCAGAGGCCCCAGTGATTTCTGCCTGTGGTGCAGCCCTGTCTCTGTTAACCTAGAACATAGAAATCCTTGCACTGGGTAAGCCGTGAGTCGCTTCTGTCAGCATGAACATGGATTGGGGATTAGAAGACTGGTCTACTCTGTGCAGAACCCTAGGAGCTGGGCTAACTTGTCCACTTTTGTTTGCCTTCCTTAGGATAACCCTGACACCTTCCTCTCAGTGGTGGACACAGACTGGAAGGTAGGTTGAGGCTTAGCCTCTCAAATACAGGACCCATATCTGTCTGGACCTTTTTCCCACTGGGCTGCGTCCTAGAGGAAAGTCATAGTGTCCCAGTCAGTGGCCAACCTCATGGCCTGATGCCCACCCCCCACCCCCTGCTGCTCACAGCAGCTCCCCCTGCCCGGTGGAGGGGTTGGATCCTCTGTGAGCAGGGCAGTTAGGAAGGAAGCAGAGGCCCATGGCGGTGAGTGTGTGGAAGGGAGGAGGCACTTCTGAATCAGCACTTCCCTCGAGTGAAAGCTAGGCTGACTGAAATACCGCGTTTCCATGGTAGCTGTTGCCCGGGCAACCATGTCCCCTTTAGTTTGATGCCAAGAAAATGGAACTTGCTCTTTGTTTTCTATTCCTTCGCATGATGATTTTGCTCACTTGGCCAGCTGTTTCTCCCCCCTCTGAGTCCCCTAGTAACCATTTAACTTCTTAGTACCAGAATATGTCTAACCACAGGCACAGATAGGATGGAGAGGAAAATAAGTTTACTGGGTTCCCAGACTCCACTGGCCATCCAAATATGACTAACCAGTTTAGACCCCCCTCCTCCCTGCTAGATGCAAAGTCACCCCCAGACCACATCTTTTTCCCCACTTGACCTCTATTTGGATCAGTCTCCATGGAACAGTCCTGTGGTCTGGATGTGGGAGGTGGTACTCCCCACTGGCTCCTCCCTCTGAAGCAGCTGGCCAGCAAGAATGAGGATCCAGGACTGTGTGTTGGTCCCTTGGTCACGTGCCTTTTCAAGGACATGAAAGGAGGCTACAGGCAGACCATATGCCTATGCCCACATCCCCTGGGATCGCAGGCCTTAGCTGAAATAGAACTCAGCAGTTGAGGGTTAATCAGAGCCCCTGAGAAGGAATGGGAGGCACGTGGCTGGGAGGTGGACCAGTCTGTTCGGAAGGGTCAGCCAGAAATCAGAGCAGGCCTTGCCTGGAAGTCTCTGTGCTGGGTTCCAAATGAGAGTTTGTGTGTGGGGTAGGGAGGTAAGTAGATGAACCTAGGGCGGCTGTGGACGGTAGGACTCTGGTTCTCAAGACCCTTTGCTTGATGAAGGGCAGCATGTTCTAAAGGAATCCTTCTGTCACTCTGGGAACGCTACATAGAGGCAGGTTTTGTTTGGTTTCTTTTTTACAGAAAAACAGCCACAAAGATGTCTGTTATCTGGGCCACAGCTGGGGAGCCACCTTCACCCCCAGATTCACAGTGACAGGTGGCGTCACTGTCTCTGTCCTTGCAGGGTCAGCTGCAGGAGAAGGAAGCAAGGCAGAGAAACAGAAAGCACAGGAGACCCCAGCCTAGGTCCATCCGTGTCTACCCCCAGGGCCACTCAGCCTGCTCCGTTTGTACAGCGAAGCGAGTGGTTCAGAGTGTTTGTTAGGAGACGGTGTCCAAGGGCCCAGTGACCATGACAAGGCACAAGCAGCCATAGCACACAGTCAAGTAGACCGACTGACTCTGCTGCTGTGGCTTCTGGTTGTGTGAGGTGGGGCTGCTTACCACATGTCTGGAAAGTAGGTGCTCATGAGAAAACATGTAAAGCACATAGGGAGGGTCTGGCATGGGGGCATTCTGACAGAAGTGTCTGCTGCCTTTGTGGTTGTACCTTCGGTCTAGAATGCTGAGGTGAATATGGCCCACTGCCCCTCACCTGAATGAGAGAACAGTCTAACCTCTGGGCTTGGGATTCCTCATCCTTTCTCTCAGGCTTCTGTGTCTCAGAAGCAGAGAACTAAAAACCTTGCCCCAGGACTCCACAGACAGCTGGCTGCGCAGACCTGGCCCCGGGTCTGAGGGTTTGTAGCCAGCAAGCTAAGCAGAAACGGGTAACTTGGAAGAGGCCAGTGTTGGGGAAGCATCTTCCTTCCAAGCCAGGGAAGGGCAAACCCCTCAGTTGGTAGTCTGGGAGTGGGCATGGATTGGTCAGGGACCATAGGGAATTGGTGGCAGGACCTTTCTGCTCCCTTGAGAGGTGCTTTGGGGGTAGAGCGGGACCAGAGGGCCAGGGTCACTGTTCCATGTCTTTGTTTGAGAGTGCCTGGTCAGACATAGCACAGGAAGAAAAGCTGTTGGTACCTGAGACAGAGGCTGCTACTAGGAATAGTGCACATGACTGTTGCAAAGCAGGTCACATGACTATTGCAAAGCAGGTCACCAGGCACTGGGTGGGGAGCTGGCCACCTTCCCCTGGGACCCACCAGGGAGCAGGGCTGTCAGCACAGGTGAGGACCAGCAGCATGTCCCTCCACGAAGGAGACAGAATGGGGGCACGGGCACCCAGCTCCCACCATGATCCCTGTTACTCGTGTTCTCTCAGCCCTGGGGCTCCCTCCTCTGTCACCGCCCTGGCCTACTTCCTTTCCTCAGCAACCCTGGCTTCC
Source organism: Lophiomys imhausi (assembly GCA_907164525.1). Taxonomy (NCBI): domain Eukaryota; kingdom Metazoa; phylum Chordata; class Mammalia; order Rodentia; family Muridae; genus Lophiomys; species Lophiomys imhausi. Next base: position 7,322,027 of record CAJQZJ010032284.1, read on the forward strand.
TGCAGGAGCAGGAATATATGTCCCATCTGTGTGCCTCAGCCCAGCTTGTCACCCTGAGCCTCAGTGCCCAGGTGGTTAAATCATGCAGCCGCTGGGGCTATCTTGCATGTCCTCTCCAGAGACCTAGGAGCTAGGGTCATCCTGACTGGCTTCAGAACACAGGGCTGGTCTGAGTGCATGTGTGGGATGGAAGCATGTCAACCTGCCTCTTTTCCCCCTCCAGGCACCTTATCCTCTTGCAGAAGTGTGAGGTCAGGGAGGGCCCTGCCTTATTGCTCCTCTGCTCCTGTAGTCTGCCCAGCACCCCTAAACCCCTAAACTCCGCTTTCAGGGCTGTGTTTCAGCCCTGGGCATCTGCATAAGCAATATAGGAGGTGCCCAAGGGGGAGATACCCCAGTGGGTAGAGAAGTGGCAGATCCTAAAACAATGGGTAAACTCAGATGCTCCCAAAACCAGTGATGTTCTCCCTCAACTAGTAGCTGTTCTCAAGGTTAAGTTACCTATCATCTCACTGGACTGGCGGGGCCTGGGAGTCAGGTCCTCCAGATACTGGGACTAGGACCCTCCCAGGACCCTTGTGCTCCCAGGGGAATGATGCCAAGTGCTGGGACAGGTCTGCCTGTCCATCTTCTAGCCAAGCCCTGCATTGTATGCATAACGGTGAGAGAGCCGCCTCCCTCTGTGTGCGTGATGCAGGGGTACCTATGTGACCCTAGCTGCTGCTTCCCGGGAGCCACACACAGCTGTACCTGGTGGACGGTGACTGGGTGCTAAGCACCCCTGAGCTGCAGGGGCTGGCACCAGCCGGATGCTGTGTCCGCTAGGGCGGGAGGGGTGAGGCAGGGTGAGCGAGGACCTCAGAAGCCAATTGGAGCCAGATTTGTCTCCTAAACAGCCAATGTGGAAGCAAGGGCTCCGAGTGAGCAAGTAGCTGCTCAGAAACTCTTCGGGGAGGAGGGACCAGTCTGGGCAGGGCCAAGATCTGTGCATAAATTCACGGGAGCCCGTGCCCCATCCCAGAGCCAAAGTCTCCCACCCAGGCTGCCTCTTCCCTTCAGACCGAGTGACTCAGGCTTTTGTTTGCCCTTTCTGGTTCAGCAAATTCCCTTCCTCGGCAACATGCCAGAGTGCTGGGATGGGGTGAGTGAGGGTCCAGTGGGGACTACGGGATGGGCTGGGATGGTGGGGCATCCTTGTGACCTACGGAGGGCATAGCGTCCTCTCGCCGTGTGGTGACAGCTCTGCCTGGACGCCTGGCTTCCTGGTCTATCCAGGCCCTGGGTGGAGGGCCAGGTGAGACGGATGATGCCTGTGGGAAATGCACTGAGCTCACGGACCTCTGTTTGCCAGTGACTTGCAGAGATGGCTTGCGTTCTCTGCCTCGTATGTGAACACTGGTGTCTGCCAAGTTGCTTGGGGTCACTTCAGCTTGGTGTGCTCTTTGTGAGCCCCTAGGCACGTTCCTAGCATCTGTCGGGGTTGCGCCTTCAGGGCCTGGCGGGGCGGGGCGGGGTGGGGTTATCTTGATGCTGGAGAGCGCAATAGAGCGTTCTGTCTCCTGAGGAGTTGCTTGTGTGTCCCCAGTGCCCTACAGTGCCAGGCAGAAGGTGGCAGTCTCTGTCTTCAGGCAGGACTGACTCTTGCAGTAGAAGAGTCAAGGAAAGGCTCTGTTGCTTTCTTTTACAAGGTGGGGAAGACAAGCCTGGAACACTGAGCTGGTGGGGGGCGGGGGGGTGCCCAGGACGCCTCCTCTTGTTGTGGGGGAGGAGCAACAGCTACCCAAAGCCCTGTGCTCTTCTTCAAGGAGGGAGATGCAAGGGCAGATTTGCCCTGCCTGCCTCCTAGGTCCCATGTCACTCATTCCTCTGTTGTTACCTGGTCCTAATCAGCCCCTTATGCTCCCATGCAGACCTCGGCCTCCGGGATTACCCAGGAAGCTGCTGAAAACAAAACCACTGCCACCACCATGGTGTGTCAAAGCCCCATTCTTACCCTCTTCTCCCCAGCCTTCAAGGTCACTGGTGAGGAGAGACTGAGAGGAGACGTCAAAGCCCCCTCCCTTGCTGCCTGTCGCAGTGCATCCCTCCAGCACCCATCTGGAGGTGGGGACTGGGCTCTGACGTCACCGGGAGCCAATGCGGAGCACTCTACCCTAGGAATTGAGGGGCTGAGGGACTGCTGGTCTGTGGCCCTTGAGGCATGTTTCCCCAGTCCAGTCAGTACCCTGAGGGGTAGGGATGCTTCTGTCTGGAAAGCTAGGTCTGAGTTTTCGGCCCAGGGCTGGGGAGGATGAGGTGGTAGAGAAGTTATTAGAACAATTCAGTCGAGGTCAGTGGGCCCCAGAACAAGAAACTTGGTTATCATCACACCCTTAGCTCTCCATGACCTGGCCAAAGCCAGCACTTCTCCACTGGGAAGTGAACCTTACTTACCAAGATCAGTGCTGTGACTGAGGGTATCTGCCTAGGGACAAGGACTTGGGCAACCACATCAGGGTTGGGAAGGGACTGAAGACTACCTTGGTAGCAGAGGGCAGACACCCAACAAACACCCAGAGGGACCTGTGTCCTTGCAGAGCAAGAGTGGGCCTACCGCAGGGAACTGCTCCTTTGCTGGCAGTGTGGTGCTGCTACACTGTGCACCTCAGGCCCTATCCCTTCCCCTAGAGCTGAGAGAACAGTGGAGTAGTAGCAAGGACCCCGGAGGAGAAAAACAGCCAGCTGAGGTGGGGCGGCCTGCTTAGGAGGTAGGTCCCTTGGGTGAACTTCAGTCTCCATCTCAGAAAATGCTTCCCTTGGTGCAGAGCCAAGGCCCTGAGCTGGCATCTCCTCATTCCTGGGCTCGACCTTGGGCGAGTCAGTGATCCTTTCTGGGTCTGCGTCTTCCTGTAGAGTAAGCTGTAGAGGGCTGGGGCCCAATTAAGAACAATTAAGAGGCAGCTGTAGAGGGCCGAGGTCCAATTAAGAACAATTAAGAGGCAGCGTCACATGCCGGGCACCACTGAGGAGGAAGCTTTTCTTAGTCAGATGGGTCGTGAGGGAGGACAGGCCTGACTGGGGACCACAGGAAGATACTCAGGCCTCCAAGCAGAATGTGACTCCCAGAGTGTGGCCTATGGTCATGGTATCATCACCACTTTATCATTTCATTCTGGAATGAACCCAGTCTGAACCCTGGATCTCTCATCAGGTACCCCAGAGAGCCGATCAGTGGGAAGCTGACTTTGTTACTCACATCTCCATTTTCTGAAGCCAGTGTCCTTGTCTGCAAAATGGAGTCTAGGTTTCCTCTGTCTTGAGTGGCACATAGGAGCTTTGGCACGCGCTCAGTGCTCAGTCCCTTGCTGTTTTCATCATGTTGGACCCACAACCCCAGCTCCAGCTCTGGGGGCCACTGGCAGTGATGCCAGAACTCCCGTGGTAGAGAGAAGGGAATATTCAACCCTCACCAATCTGTTGGAGTTCCCTGATTCAGTGCCAAGGAATGAGCTGTTCACAAAGAGGCCAGTCAACAGGGTATCCCCTCAAGGTTCCAGGGGGGGGGGGAGGTGCAGCAGCCCCTTCTCTGGGCCACGTCTTTATACTGTAGCTCTCAGAAAGCCTCTATGAGGTGAGTTGAGAAGTTTCTTGCGCTGTTCAGAGTCACACAGAACCAGGTCCCCTTGAAGGAGTAGACCTAAACAACAAACCAAGGGCATGGACTTAGGACCTGGGAGTGCGGGCTCAGAAGATCTTGAGGCAGGCATGTCTAGCCCCATCCTGCCTGAGGAAGGCCATGAAGATGCAAGCCACAGGGGAGAGAACCTGAGGGAGCAGGAATGAGGGCAATCGTGTGGGGGTGGGAGCAGGATGACGCTGACATGAAAGTGTGCGTTTTGGATTCTAGGTGGGGTGGCAGAGGCCATTCTGCAGGAAGGGGCACACTTTGTAGGTTGGTAGTAGGGGGTGTCGGCCTGGGCTGCAGAGGCAGAGTGGTCTTGAGGTGGCTGTGTGACATGGAGAAGGCTGGCCTCCTGAGACCCCGTGGCAGGCTGGATGCAGAGCAGGAGCTGGGTGGCAGCAGGTTGCTTTATAGAGGGAATCAGGACTTTGTCCCTGTGCTCAACACCTCTGAGGAGGAGACTCCATTAACTTGTCCTTGGTGGGGGTGACTTGAGGTGATATAACAAGGACACTTGGCTAGGTGCTCCATCACCTCATTCCCCAGCATATCCAGTGCCATCTGTCCCCATCCAGGAACATGACATCGAGACGCCTTATGGCCTTCTGCATGTGGTGATCCGGGGCTCTCCCAAAGGGAACCGCCCAGCCATCCTCACCTACCACGATGTGGGTCTCAACCGTAAGTGCAGCTGTGTCTCCTAATCACCCTGCCTGGTCCCGCCTTAGACTGCCATAATGTCCTTCCTTCTGTCTGTGGTCCTGCAGATCTCAGTTCCCCTCCCCTCTGTGTGTGACCTAGCCTCTGGCCTGAGATTCACTTACCCCCCTGCCAGCCCGCAGGACCTCTGGCGTCCTTGCTGCCTGTCCTCTATTTCCACCCACTAAGAGGTGTGTCTTTGCAGACAAGTTGTGCTTCAACACCTTCTTCAACTTTGAGGACATGCAGGAGATCACCAAACACTTTGTGGTGTGCCACGTGGATGCCCCTGGGCAGCAGGTGGGAGCGTCACAGTTCCCTCAGGGGTAGGTACCCCGAGAGTCTCTTCACCCACTGTAGCCCTGTGCCCTCTGTGCACCCAGGTCCTGAACTTCCCCTCTGCCTACAGCTACCAGTTCCCCTCCATGGAGCAGCTGGCTGCCATGCTCCCGAGTGTGGTGCAGCACTTTGGGTAAGTTCCTCCTAGCTCCTGACTCTGGGCTTCGGGGTGGGAAGTACCTGGACCACTGCAGTCGGGCTGGCTTTAGCTGAGGGCGGAGGGTGGTGGGGTGAGATGTGCTCTCCATGAATTTCATGGGAAGTGACATCCCAGCCGTAGAGTGAACAGCCCTGCTCTACAATAGGTTCAAGTACGTGATTGGCATCGGAGTGGGAGCTGGAGCCTATGTGCTGGCTAAGTTTGCGGTGAGTTTCCCCACCCTCACTGAGAACCCAATCCAGGTCAAGAGGGTGATCAATCCCTGGGCCCCAAGGGACTTTCCCTGTTCTTCTGCCTCCTCTTTCCCCTTCCTTTTTGCTGAGAAAAGCCTTTTCCTTTTTTTTTCCCCCTCCAAGGAAATTAACTTAGAAAGAATTGGGGGCAAGAGGGAAAAGAGAGGCTCTAGGGGTGTGTGGCTCCGTGGTAGTGTTTGCCTTGCACATGTGAGGCTCTGGGTCCCATCCCTAGCATTACACAAAAACGCTTTAAATAGAAGGCTTGTCAATATGGTTCAGCAAGTAAACTGCATAAGCCTGGCAACCTGAGTTCGATCCTCAGAGCCCACAGAAAGGAGAAAGGAAGGAAGGGACTCCACAGAGCTGTCCTCTGACCTCCACCTGAGATGTGATGTGTTTAACATAAGTGAATAATTAGAATAAAGCAGAAAAAAGGAGTTCCTTCCCTCATGCACTGCTTCCGAAGACTCACAACTACTGCCTCCTTAACTGTTGTCCAGAGTCAGAATTCCTGTAAATGACAAACTGTGTAGCTAGTCACTCAGTGCACCAACAAAGGTTGTCCCCACCGGATGTGGCACTGTGTGGACACAGATGGCCTTTTAACCAAACCTTCACCCGTATTCCGGTTCTGAGATTTGAAGAGAACCACAGTTCCGAAATGACAGGATAGGCAAGGAAGGCTTCATCTCTAAAACCAGAAACTGCTCCAGGGTCCAATCATTTATTGTTGAAAAAGAAAGAGGAGAATTCCTACTTGTGGTTTCTGCTGCAGCACTGAACCGTTTTGTTAGCTGTAGACTACCGTAGAGCCTGCGTACAGACTTCAGGGTTCTAAGTGTGTGTGTGTCGGCTGCAAACGGCTGTTCTCCCCACACACAGGCCGACAGTTGAACAGAACACATGGTTCTCTGTTCCAGTCTGCACAGGCTGGCTTTGAGAAGGCCAGTATCTACTACAGGACCTTCTTCACCCATAAAGAGCAAGAAAGGAAACAGCTGTTTTAAGATGGGGCCAGCAAGCTGGCTTAGCAGGTCGAGGAGCTTGCCACCAGGCCTGACAACCTGAATTTGATCCCCTTCACCTACATGGTGGAAGGAGAGAACCAGTTCCCATAGGGTCTTGCTTACACATGCACACACACACACACACACACACACACACACACACACACACACGAATGAATGAATGTAAAAAGTCTACAAGATTTAAAGGGTGTTTATTACTCATTTTTGCGACAGCTTCAAAAACAAAATAATTAAAAGAATTAGCAATGTGACTTCATGACAGAGCTTTGCCTGGCGTGCAGTAGGGCACTGGGCCGCATCCCCGGGAGCACACATACATGCTCAAATAAGTACACATGTATTAAAAAGGATAAGAAGCTGCCGTAATAATGGACTCTCCCCACATCAGAGTGGGCAGAGAGGAGGGTCAGCAAGGCCCCTGGCATGTGAGCTGCCGTATGGACCCAGCTACACACAGTTGGTGTCACATCTGAGATCTTGAAGACTTCACCAAGCAAGAGTTGCACAGCCTAATCTTCCTTTCTTCTTGCTCTGCAGCTCATTTTCCCTGACTTGGTGGAGGGGCTGGTGTTGATGAACATTGACCCCAACGGCAAAGGCTGGATTGATTGGGCTGCCACCAAGGTAAAGATGAAGCCCATTGAAGCCCATATAGCCTGGCCATGATATCAGTGACCTGAGACAGGTCTCACTCTGGCTCCCCCCCCCCCCCCCCCCGCAGCTCTCTGGCTTGACCAGCACTTTGCCAGACACAGTGCTCTCCCATCTCTTCAGCCAGGTAAGGGCTGGGTCACAGTTCCTAGGGGCATCCTCAGAAGCAGGGGCTACAGGCCGGGGCTCAAGCCAGCATGGGCAACTGCTGCAGGTCGAGATGGGCTGGGCCACAGTGCCTAGCGGTAGCCTCTGGGAAGCCTTTCTACTCCTGAGGCCCCTCCTCTGCCTTCCAGACCACTCCTGCTGGGAGTGGGGCCAGGGCTGTTTGGTAGGTGACTTCCACGTGCCCTCTCAGAGCCCTCTGTCCCCGCCCTTCTGCCTGTGTGTGCCCCCTCCCCTCCTCCCATGCCCAGGAGGAGCTGGTGAACAACACAGAGCTGGTGCAGAGCTACAGGCAGCAGATCTCGAACGTGGTGAACCAGGCTAACCTGCAGCTTTTCTGGAACATGTACAACAGGTATGGGTGTCCCCATCCCCCGTGGGAGGGCGCTGGGCAGGCAACCTTGTCCCCAGCTTGTAGATGAGCTGGTTTTGAAGTCTAGGAGAGGGCAGCTTCTTGCCAAGGGCACGGCTTCCTCAGAGCTGAGGGGGAGCAGGGCCGTGGCCACTGTCTGTTGGGTCCCTGCTCTTCTTTGCTGGGTGGGCAGAGTGCCAGCAGCATCCTTGATCCCCTCTGCAGGGCTAGGTGCTCAGCCCTGTACACAAAAAGTCAGGTGAGGCTGAGGGTTCCCTGCGGTGCTCTGTGGAGCCCCTTGGAAGGGTAGCTGTACCTTTGTTTTGCAAACTTCTAGTTAAGGAATCCCCTGCTGGAAAAACTAGTGAGGAAGAGACCCCGATGCAAATATTTAGTAAGGGTTGTTGCACTCCTCGAGGTTCTGGAGCAGGGATATGCAAGAAGGAAACCCTGGCACAGCTCGGGGGTTCTGGAAGGGAGTCATGATGAGGATAATCCAAAAAGCCCCCTATGCAGAGCCAATTTGTAACTCCCTGGTTTACCAGTTGGCAGTGTTGGGATCCACCCCTGGGATGCCCTCTTTACCTTTGCCCCTCCCCCACAGCCGTAGAGACCTTGACATTAACCGGCCTGGGACGGTGCCCAATGCCAAGACGCTCCGGTGAGTGACTCCTGCCCTCTGCCAGTCCCTGCCTTTGCCCCTAAACCCAGGCCGGATAACCCTTATCCTCTGTCTCTTAGCTGCCCAGTGATGCTGGTTGTTGGAGATAATGCACCTGCTGAGGACGGGGTGGTGAGTGTGACTGTCCTGACCAGGGTGGGCCCTGAATGATGGATTTCCCAGATTCTCTTCTGCGACCTGGCCGCACCCACTGTTCAGGGGAAGAGACCTGGAGAGTGGGTGGAGCTAAGGCTAGGGCTGCCTAGTGTTCCCTCCTCTTTCCCCTGAACTGTAGCCCACCTCATTCCCCATGTAGAGCCCAAGGTCTACTTCTTCCAAAATCTGACCCGTAAGTGACTCATACATACCTATACTCACCCTGGAGCCACCCAGGGACTCAGATGGGGTGGTGCATGGCACCACTCGCGTTGGAACCCTGGCAGCAGGCAGTCTCAGGGTGGGTGCCTACCAGCCTAGGTGCCTGGAGGCTCTGGAGCCCAGGGGTGCTCAAAATATACCAAACTTTCAGGGTCTCGTTAGGGTAGGATGTGGGTTGCACCAGCCATCTTGACCCAGGCAAGGCCCCCAGTGTCCCCTGCTGTGCTTAGCATCTGAGGACCCCACTGTCCAGATCCTCTGCTCCATCCTGCTAGAGTAACCCTGGTCTTCTGGGTCAAACCCCTGTCCCACTTGCAGTTGTGAGTGAAATTTCAGGCCCCACAGACCAGCATGTCTCCGGCGACTCAGGAGGCCCTAGTGGAGAAAGCCTGGGAGGGAAGCCATTGGGCCTGTACCTTCGTCCTTCCTGTTCCCCTCCCCGCTCTGGGTGCAGAACCTGCCTAAGCAATAGAGGTGGGGGTACTGCTGAAGCTGGCTCCTTATCCCCAGGTTGAGTGTAACTCCAAACTGGATCCAACCAGCACAACCTTCCTGAAGGTAAGACCCCCCCCACCCTAACCCTATACTCAGCGGCAGGAGGGGGTCTGGTGGCCAGCATAGGAGCAGGATGGTGTGTTTGAACAGCTCAGTCTGTCCAGGCCTTGGGAAGGGGCTCCTCAGCTCACCCTGCTCTGTTCCTTTCAGATGGCAGATTCTGGTGGTCTTCCTCAGGTGACACAGGTAAGATTCTTGGGCCTCTTGCCTTTGTGTCACCCAGCCTGTTAGTGGGGGTGGGGCAAGGGCTCCCCATCCTCTCCCCTGGTCCCAGGCAGCCAGTTAGAACATGCTCTATCTTACTGCAGCCAGGGAAGCTGACTGAGGCCTTCAAATACTTCCTGCAAGGCATGGGCTATAGTAAGTACACCTCCACCCACCCCGGGGAAGGGACGGGGACACATTATCCATGTGCTGGGGAGTCTCTGGGTAAGTATACTCCGTGTCACCTGGACCCCAAAGGCTGAGCTACTCTCTCCAGACTCTGTATATACTATAAGGTGTGTGGCCCAGGCCCAAATGCTTCTCCCCCGGGTGGAGTCTTGGGCGCTATTCTGAGCCCAATGTTAGGACCTGTTTGGGAGAAGACTCTTTCCCCAGCCCTTGAGGATCCAGGACCTAGGTCCTGTTAAGGAAGCCTGTTTCAGATGAGTCACCCACACCCTGTTGGGTTTAGGGTACCTCATAGGCCTTTTGTCACAGTAGAGGATTAACACCCAGGCCCATGGAGTCTGGGACTAGACCAGGGAAGTGGGACCATCCTGGTGTTAGCACCTCCAAAGCTTGCCAAAAGTAAGCCTGCGGATCCTCTGGGAGCCGCTTTCTGTCCCCATCCTTCCCAAAACATCCCCTCGGGTAACAGTGATGAGACTCAGCCTTTGCGCACGAGCGCCCAATGTGTGCTTGCACATACGTGATTCTGATGACTCCTGTTTGCCTCCTGGAACTCTGGTTTCTCTCTTTCCAAAACACAACTGCCAGGAGGTGAACTGCTTCCCCTTAATTTGGTGCCCCCCACCAAAGACTTCATCCTCTGGAGCTTGCTTGGGACAGCAAATAGGATATCCTTCCACCCTACCAGCCTCCCAGGAAGAAGTAAGACAAAGAGAGGTGCAGGCAGGCAGGGAGGACCAGCCAGAACTCCATGCCAGGCCCATAAACTCTTGGAGTTTGGCTGACATCTGTGAAGCCAAGAAGGGACAACACTTGGTGGGCTCTAGAGTATGCCCCTGGGCTTCAAGAGAAGGACAGCAGGCATCCCAGAAATCAGAGAGGCTTCGGAAAGTTGTACAGGTCTCCTCTTCATGTGCAACACTGAGGTCTGGTAGAGTGGTGCGGGCACTGGGTCTAGGATGTGGCCTCCATGGGCCTTAAGCCTCAGCCTGGGCTAGAGAAGAGGGAGTGGGAGAAACCTGAGACCTCAGTCAGCCCTGTTGTGTGGCCTCCATGAGCTCCTGTTTGGATGGGCTGTAGCTCATCCCTGTCCTGGCCTTCGCCTGTTGTTCTCATCTCAGCCCATCTCGATGCCCTTGGCCTGGCCCAATCTTCACCATGTTCTGTGTCTCCCCTGCCCTTGCCCTCTCTGGCTGTCTTCTCTCTTTAGTTGCGCACTTGAAGGACCGAAGGCTGAGTGGAGGAGCAGGTAGCCCTGTGGCCCCCTTCCTGATGCATGGACACTCCCCTAGCCCCTCCCCTGCCTCTCTGCACTGCAGCCTCCCTGCGTCTTGCTGTGGTTTGGAATCTTCTTGTGTCCCCCGCAGCTCAAAGCCTCAGAGGATCCCTGCTCTTCCACAGATTGTGGCCTGCTGAGGGCTCTGTCCCATGAGGGACCTGCTGCTGGCTGGTCTTAGAGCAATTGTCTTGTCTGTAGGTTGCTGTGGGCTGTGGTGCTTCCAGAGCTTTGGGAGTTAGAAGCAGAACCTTGAACACAGCACTAGGTTGGCCTTGGAGGCACCATGTCTGCCCCCAGGCCAGCCTCTAGGTGGACTGGCATTACCTACAATAGTAAAAGCAAGATTCAGGGCAGGGGGCTGGAGAGATGGTTCAGTGGTTAAGAGCACTGACTGCTGTTCTGAAGGACCCAGGTTCAAATCCCAGCACCCACATGGCATTTCACAGCTGTCTGTAATCGCCCGGTGTGGTTGTGCACGCCTTTAATCCCAGCACTAGAGAGGCAGAGGCAGGTGGATCTCTGTGAGTTCGAGGCCAGCCTGGTCTACAAAGTGAGTCCAGGACAGCCAGGGAAACATGGAGAAACCGTATCTCAAAACAAAACAAAAAAAGATTCACTCTTTGGATGCAGGTCTAGTTGGCCATGCAGTGTCTTCCTATCCCAGCCCAGGGTACCTAATCAACACCTGCCCTGCCCTGGCCATATCTCTGGGCAGCTGCTGGGACCTAGGATCCTCCTAGCTATAGACCATGTGGCCTACTCACTGTTGCTGGCCCTGCATGCCTCGGCCTGGTGGAGCAAGCGCCAGCACCCTGGCTTGGGGTGGGCCTTTGTATTGTGACAAGATTGGGTCTCACTGGCCCCTTCCGCTTGCATCGTCCTTTTCCCACCTGCCGGCACACACCCTGCCTGTCCTCAGGACCCTGTGTTTCTGTCCACAGTGCCTTCAGCCAGCATGACCCGCCTTGCGCGCTCACGCACCGCATCCCTCACCAGCGCCAGCTCTGTAGAGGGCAGCCGCCCACAACCCTGCGCCCAGTCAGAGAGCACTGAGGGGATGGGGCAGGTCAACCACACCATGGAGGTATCCTGCTGAAGCCCTAGTCTTGCCCAGGATGCCCACTTACCTGCCCCCAGGTCCCATCTCCACACCGGCTCATCTTCCCTTTTAGTTTATTTTTGTGAGAGTGGGGGGCGGGGGGGGGAGGAAATGGGGTTATTCTCTTTTATTTAAAAAGTGAAGGGATCCACCTTAGACAATACAGCAGAACAGTCTCAGATGGTGTGAGGGCTCACCTTGTGTAGTCCCATGTCACTTACTGTGTTCACTGATTGATATGGCCCCTCTCATCGGCCCACCTTGGCTGTGGGGTGGGGCCAGGATATGGGACATGGTATTGAATGAAGCGTGACCCATCCCCTGGGACTGGCAGGTGTGAAGACAGTGTGGGGTTTGGAGATGGTGGGTGCTGAGCTTAGGTTCTGACATGGTTGGGAGTCAGACCAGTAGGGAGCCCTGGACCTCGGAGGGCCACCCTTTGCTGTAACCCTTGGACCAAGTGCACCTATTCTGATAGCAGAGGTGACAGTCAGGAGGATAGAAGCCACAAGAGGGCGCTCTAAGTGGAGAGCCATTTTCCTGGTGCTCTCTGGGCAGGACTAGTGATATAAGGCCAGCCAGGGAGGGGCTGAAGACAGAATGTGGAGAACCCTGAGGGCAGAAGCCCCCATACTTGGCCACTCCAGGGCCAGGTCCCACCCTGAGGCAAAAGGTCGCCTGGTTTCCTGTCCCTAGTGACAGAGGTAAATGTCGATTGCTTTGTGTGCTGTGTGTGGCCCCTGAAAACTTCATGATCACCCATTTGGGAGCTGGCAGGTACCTAAGAGCCCTGAGGACCCTTCTTGTCCCAGATTCCACTGAGAGGGTTTGTGGCACTGCCCTGGTCAACTTAGGCCAGTGTGTTACAGACGGCACTTGAGAAGTAGAAGGATACTATGTCCTCTGCCCGCTGGAGGGGCTGGAGAGTGCCTGGCCCTTGGGTGGGTGGGAGATGGGTGGTCCTTGAGGTGAACAAAGGTAGAGGCCAAGGGCTCTTGATGCTAGCCTCCTGCAGCCCACAACTATGCTGTCTTCCTGTCCACCATCTTCCCAAGTAGACTCTCCCGGCACAGAAACCAGTGCTACTGTTTGAGCCTGGTCGTCGGTTTTCATTCTCTGTCACCAACAGAGGAGAGAGAAAGCAGTAAAACAGAGCTGGGGTGGTGGCGTGTGGGTATTCTGAGGCAGGAGGACACCTACGTCCACGTACCTGTGGCAATGCCACCCCTTTCAGTAACTGTAAGCCATTTCTAGACTGCTCTAGAGTCCCGTGGAGTGTATTATACCCGGTTCTGTTCACTTCACGTGCTTCCGTGAATACTGAATGTGACTGTTTAAAGCTGGTAGAATTAACCCCATACTGTAGATAGCACTCTCAGTACTGGACGTCTTTTTGCTGTGTTCTTAAAATATCTATAGACACCTATACATTATATATATGTGTGTATGTGTATCAGGTCGTCTTACGTGTGGCTTTCCATTGGTGGTTGTCTCCTCTTTGGTCAAGGTGAACTTTTAATGGAGTTCATTACTTTCCTCTCTGTACAAAGTTAAGAGCCTAATTTTGTGTATTCTGGTGGCTGATAAGAGATTTTGAGATGACAAAATGCAAAACAAAAACCCTTGTTGATGTAGAAAGTTAACTATGCAGAAAAACTAATAAAGAAATTAAGTGTATGAGTATGGTGCCTTCTATCACAGGGGAGGCTGAACTGTTGAGGCTGCTGGCTGCCTGGGCCTGGGATGGAGGATAGCGATTGTTTCTCTGTATACCTCTAAACTATCAGTGCCGGTTACACACATTTGGGGGGGTGAGGGGTGAGCAGTCTCATTCTGTAGTCCAGGCTGGTCTTCAACACTTAGCAATCCTACTTCAGCTTCCTGGGTGTCAGCATTATGTTGAACATCCTGCCTAGCTTTTTGGTTTTCTTTTTTGGGTAATGGGAATTGGGCCAGGGTGTTCACACATGATGGGCAAGGTACTACCACGAGGCTGCATACTCTGAGATATAATTTTACCAATCCTAGCCGGGCATGGTGGCGCACACCTTTAATCCCAGCACTTGGGAGGCAGAGGCAGGCAGATCACTGAGTTCGAGGCCAGCCTGGTCTACAAAGTGAGTCCAGGACAGCCAGAGCTGTTACACAGAGAAACCCTGTCTCGAAAAACCAAAAAAAAAAAATTAAAAAAAAATAAATTTTTACCAATCCTGACGCTAGCTCTCAGTTTTACAACTGAGCAAATCGTTTAGCCAGTAAGACCTCTTCAAAAGCAAGGGCGCACGCACCCCTTTTTGTTTGCTTGGGTTTTTTTACACTGGGACATGGTCTCATTCTGTAGCCTAGGCTATCCAGGAACTCCGAGTAATCAAGTCTCTGCCTCCCAAGTAAGTACTGGAATTAAACTGCCAACTTCTCCATGTTCAACCATTTGTTCCATCATTCACCTGATGACTCCTTCCAATGTATCAACTATTTTTTTAAAAAGTAAAATGTAAGGTTCTAGCCTATCTATGCAGACGATGAAAAACAAGGAGAAAATTAGGAACTGTGCATGGGTGTGCGGGTGTGTGCGTGTGTGTTAGATGCGGAAACCCTTCAGGCCACCTCAAAGCCACGGGCAAACTGACTAATCGAAGGACAAGTCACGTGAAATGGATGGCTACCACTAACAACTAGTCGGTGAAGACAGCACCACAGTCAAGCTCCCAGGAGGAAAACCGATCTTCTTCCCGCGTCCTGCTCTCGGGGACGCGCCCAGAATCAGGGCGGAGCAGCACACTTCCCGCCGCTGTGCACGCGCCCTGCGCGATTTCTAAACCAGAGCCCCTCCGCGGAGGGAGGGACGCCGAGCTCCGCCCCGTCCGTCCGCGTCCTTCGGCGGCGCCGGAAGCGCAGGGAGGAAGCGGCGCCTTGCAGCATGGCGACCCCGGCTAAGCGCTCGCGGGCAAGTGGCGGGTCGCCCCTCGCCGCGCCCTGCCGGGGCCCGGGGCCCGGGCGCGGCCACGTCACCTGCTTTTCCCCGCCGGCGGGACTCGGTGACGGCAAGCCCGAAGGCGACGCGGTGGCCGGCTTCCTGCGCTGGTGCGCGCAAGTGGGGCTGGAGCTGAGTCCCAAGGTGGCAGTGAGCCGGCAGGGCACGGTGGCCGGCTATGGCATGCTGGCGCGGGAGAGCGTGCATCCCGGAGAGCTGCTGGTCGCAGTGCCGCGGTCGGCGCTGCTGTCTCCCCACACCTGTTCCATCAGCGGCCTGCTGGAGCGAGGTGGGGACGGGGACCGGGGTCGGGATGGGGGCCTGGCTCCGAGGCGAGCGGGGGTCGCGCCTGGGCGTTCACCCGGCGTTTTCTCTAGAGCGAGGCGCGCTGCAAAGCCTGTCCGGGTGGGTGCCGCTGCTGCTGGCGCTGCTTCACGAGCTGCAGGCCCCAACCTCACCCTGGAGCCCCTACTTCGCGCTCTGGCCAGAGCTGGGGCGTTTGGAGCATCCTATGTTTTGGTGAGAGCCGAGGGCAGGGCTGGGGAGAGCCTGTTCCAACTACTTTGCGCTGGGGGCTGGGTACCGCGGCACGAGAGCGGCAGGCTGTGAAAGGCACTGGGTGGGCTGCCCTTACAGGCCAGAGGAGGAGCGGCTGCGCCTCCTAAAGGGTACAGGTGTTCCGGAGGCCGTAGAGAAGGACTTGGTGAACATCCGGAGCGAATACTATTCCATCGTCCTGCCCTTCATGGAGGCTCATTCGGATCTCTTCAGCCCCACTGTTCGCTCCCTGGAGCTCTATCGCCAGCTGGTGGCCCTTGTGATGGCTTATAGGTCAGTGATTAGAGCCTACAAAAACAGACCCTCATCTTTAGAACGTGAGGGGGAAGGTGGGGAAGAACAATGAACTCCAGCTCCCTCCCCCAAGACTGGACCTTAGTTGAGTTCTCTCTGCGGCAGCTTTCAAGAACCGCTGGAGGAAGATGATGATGAAAAGGAACCCAACTCCCCCTTGATGGTGCCTGCTGCAGACATATTAAACCACATAGCCAATCATAATGCCAATCTAGAGTACTCTGCAGTGAGTGGACCCCTGTGCCTGGTTTTGTGCATTGTGTGTCAATCACTGGGCTCCATTTTCCTGAGATATTAGCTACTCTTTGTGCTTTTGGAATCGAGTCACACTAAGACATGTGGACACCCCTATATCACCCAAGAAGCCACCTGCTTTGCCATGTCATCTCAGGCCTTGCGGGCAGCAACATGGAACAACAATTGTTCAGTACTTCTCAAGGTGGAATGTTTGCTCATGGGCCCCACTTTTGTGTTGTTGATTCTGTATGGTGTAAAAATTTGGAAATGCTGAGCCTGGTGCTTACAGCGGTAGTCATAGGAGGCCGGGGCAGGACTGAGGATTTCAGGCCCATACAGCTTCCAGTTTTAGTCTAATACATTAAGACCAGGTCCCCCAGGTGTGACTTTGCCTCTATTTTGACATGAGGTTTAACTTGTTCTTTTGTTTTTGAGACAGGGTCATGTAGCCCTGGCTAGCCTGGAACTCAAGAAATTGCATCTGGAGCACTGGGTGTGCATCACCAGGCCTGGCTTAACTTTTTTCTAAAGCTAGTGGACTTAGGTGCAGGTAACTATGCACCTAATATACTGAGCTGACCTCTGAAGTTGGTTTCACACTCTTCTATATAATACAGGATTTAGCAGGAGACAGTGGTAGTCTCAGCCCACAGTCAAAAGGGAAGTAATCTTGTTAGGCAGGCGGGAGCTAAGGTGTGGCCCCAGCTTTTCCCTTTCATCCCAGGATTGTCTCCGGATGGTAGCTACTCAGCCCATTCCTAAAGGCCACGAAATCTTCAACACATATGGGCAAATGGCTAATTGGCAACTGATTCATATGTATGGTTTTGCTGAGCCCTATCCTGACAACACAGAGGACACAGCTGACATTCAGATGGTGACAGTCCGAGATGCTGCGCTGCAGGGTGCGCCTGCCCGTCCCAGGTTCCATAATACCTTTGTGGACAGGAGTGGGCTCCATGGAGCTGATGCCAGCTCATGTTCATCCATTTCTTCATAGGAACAAAGGATGAAACCGAAAGGCTGCTAGTGTGTGAACGCTGGGATTTCTTGTGCAAACTGGAGATGGTAGGGGAAGAGGGAGCCTTTGTGATTGGCCGTGAGGAGGTGCTAACCGAAGAGGAGCTAGCCACCACACTCAAGGTACAGGGTTGACAGAGCATGGGGTGCTGGTATTTAGAATAAAGCCAAACTACAGAAAAAGGGGACCCAATTTTCCTACAGTGGTATCCTAAGTAAAGGGCTCCGTGTTCCTTGTAGGTGCTGTGCATGCCTGCTGAGGAGTTCAGAGACTATGAAGAGCAGGCTGGATGGGAAGAGGAAGAAAGGGAAGACAGTCTAGCAATCACCAACATCCCCAAGCTTCAAGAGTCATGGAGACGGCTTCTTCGAGACAGCGTTCTGTTGACCCTACAGACCTATGCCACAGACTTAAAAACCGAGCAAGATTTACTCAGTAATAAGGAGGTGTATGCCGAGCTCAGCTGGCGGGAACGGCAGGCTTTACAGGTCCGCTATGGTCAGAAGATGATCTTACATCGGTTGTTGGAACTCACAAGTTAGCAGGTTTCCTGAACAACCAACAGTGAGAACTTTTTGTTGCTTTGAAAGGAGGGAAGTTTGGGATTTTTGTTGTTATGAGGCAGTCAGTATCAAAGGAAAAGTTGCTAAAGGTAAACTTGGATTAATCCAAGGCAAGAGTTACATGTTGACATGTTAGGATTGAGACCAGCAGACTTGGGAATTGCTGCCAATTGTTTTTACTAATGCCACCAGAATTTAATAAATTTCCTGGGCTGAGCTCAACTTCAAGAAGTTCAACCTTTCTGGAGCGTATTTCTTTTAATTCATGTTAACCACAGATTTCCTTGTTTCAGCAGCTTTCTCCTGTTGAAAACAGAAAAGGCATACGAAACTTTCTGTCCTGAGCATGGTTATAGTATACCATGAGCACAGGAGATGCATTATTTGGGATACATAGTAACAGGACTCCAAAAGAATCTTTAAGTAAGAGTAAGAAAATTTGGTCATTAAAAAGTGATTTAATGGGGGGCTGGAGAGATGGCTCAGAGGTTAAGAGCACTGGCTGTTCTTCCAAAGGTCCTGAGTTCAATTCCCAGCAACTACATGGTGGCTCTCAACCATCTGCATTGAGATCTGGTGCCCGGGCATATGTGTAGAGCAAATACTGTATGCATAATAAATAAATAATGTTAAAAAAAAAAAGTGGTTTAATGGCTGAGCCATTTTTCCTTTGCTGGGACGGTGGTGGCACACACCTTAATTCCAGCACTTGGGAGGCAGAGGCGGATCTCTGAGTTCCAGGGCAGTCTGGTTTCAAAGAAAGTTCCAAGACAGCTAAGGCTGTTACATAGAGAAACCCAGTCTTAAAAAACCAAAACAAAAAACAAACAAATAAAAACACCCCAAAACTCAAAAAAGTGATTATTTTCCAGTAGACTGGGCTGTCCGCTTCTCTTCCTCACCAGCCCTGGCTGCTGCTATTGAGAAAGGCAGAGTGGACATGTATGCATGTTAGGACTTTAATGTTTACCATCATCACACATATAAGAAAGCTGAGCAAGGGCCCAGAAACTAGAAGAAATGTAACATGGGCCCAGCTGTTCATGGGACATTTAAGATCCTTCAAAAAGAAGCAACTGTGTTAGTAATTTTGACTTTTGCTATTTAACTAGACTATACAGCCTAATCCTAATATTTGGGAGCCCCAGACCAGAGATAGCTCTTCAGGTATATTCTCCCTTAGAACCAAGAAGCAAGTTTAACTGCTTTCCCTGTAGGCAGTTTTAGAGAAAGAAAAGCCAAGTAAAACCCCATGGATCGAAACTGTGGATCTATCTTCCTGTGTTCTCCGCCTATCACAGTCTAGCATGTCTACATTTTGAGCAACTGAGGTGGTTTTTCAAGCTTCCCTAACTACATTTTACAAAGTGTCGTGTGAGTGTTTTTCTATTCTTTGGAATGCCACAAACTGATGTCAGAAGACATGATGCTGTGCCCTGAGACAAGAGCATGCCATCAACGGTGTCTTTGCAAAGAAGTTCCAGACAAAAGTTTTCTCTTTCATATATTTACACAAGTTCAAAATGATATTCACAGCATCTTCTAAATTTTGGCCAAGTGTCAAAAAATGCATTTAAACTTTGGAACTTGCCCACATAACAGGAGAACAACCCCAGCAGTTGATGGGTCAGACACTCGAGAACCAAAGGGCTGGGAAAGTCAGGAGGAGCTGAAAGGATTCTTCAGTTTATGAGCTTAGTTCAGAGGGACCAAGGCTGATGCCTCTGCAAGGATAGACAGTTCATCTAGCTGGCACCGGTCCCTTCCATCACTTGCTGAGCCTGCTTTTGTCCCATGCAGCACTGTGCAACAGACTGGAATAACCTGGAAAGTAGAGACAAGTATAAATTAACTTAACAACAAAAGTTAGGCCTAAAGATACCCCCCCCTTTTTTTTGGTTTTTCGAGACAGGGTTTCTTTGTGTAACTGGCTGTCCCGGACTCACTTTGTAGACCAGGCTGGCCTCGAACTCACAGAGATCTGCCTGCCTCTGCCTCCCAAGTGCTGAGATTAAAGGCGTGAGCCACCACCGCCCGGCGCCTAACGATATCTTAATGTGCATTAGCGAAAACTGCCTTTTAATTCTTAGACCCAAATTAGATGCATTCTTTTGTCTGGGTAATTAAATCATTTTAAACTCACTTTTCAATTTCTGGGGCACAGTGCACAAACTCATGGTTCCAGAACTTAAATGCTGGGTTTTTAATCAGCTCAATGAAGGTGATAAGAAGACCCCAAGGATGCGGCCTATTTACAATCAACCGTTCCAAGAGAACCCTAAAAGGGGTACACAAGAGTCAGTTAATACATAAGGAAACAAATCCACAACTATGCCTCCATTGCCTTTCTCTTAATCCGCTTAGAATTTTTAACAACACTATAGCATATGTAAATGGGTGAAATTCTTACTGCATGGCAGCAAATGCTGGCTTAAACATTCATATGCTTTGTGACCTGCTAGTAGCAATTCTTTGTTCTCATACTTTGTTTCCTGGGGGCAAAGATTAAAGACCAAAGCCTTTGCTGCGGCTTACAAACAGAGCGGTACATTGTCATCCAAGCATACAGTAAACAGTTCAGGCGTATATGAGAACCACGGACACCAGTACTTAAGTTGGGCAAAAAGGTAAATTAAGTCTTTAAGGTATGTGTACCCACTATATTTCCAATGCTATACGTAGACAGAAAACAGTATGACCCTACTGTTTCTCCTTAAAACATTAAAAAGAAAGTACAAAGAAGGTCTGCATTATTCAAGATTCTGAACAAAAATAATACTGCCACTGCTACCACCAAGAAATTAGTATGTTGCATTTACTATAAACTAGTCCACAGCTTTTCAAAGCAAACTGTCAATATCAACTTGTTTTGTAATTCCTCTCAGATATGGTTTAGTATAAGATAGGGAAACTGGGAATGCATAGAATTCCATTCAGAATACAGACCAGGTGGTGGTGGCACACGCATTAATCCCAGCACTCAGGAGGCAGAGGCAGGCAGATCTCTGAGTTTGAGGCCAGCCTGGTCTACAGAGTTCCAGGACAGCCAGGGCTGCACACAGAATAAAGGAGAGAAGAGCCTTTAAGGAATCTTGACAATAAATGTCTCTCTCACCTTGTGATCTGTTCCTGGATTGCCTCAGTGTTCGCCTCAGCAAAAAGGTACAGCATGGTGCAGCTGAAGTAGTGAGTGTGGCTGTTTGGGTACCGCAGCTGGTTTGCAATTGCATTTAAGAAGAGATACCGGCCTAGAAATTAATGAAACTAGATTTAAGGGTTCACTCTGAAAAGGCCAATATGGAGACAAATGCTTCTGTTTAGGCTGTGGTCTCTGAAGGGGACTGCTATGTCAGGGAGCTCACTTTAGTAGTACAGACAGAACTAACATGGCCTTTGTGCAAGGATAGCATGCAAATTTGTGAAGGTAATTCTAATTCTGATTTACTAGTGGTTTTCTGGAACCCAACATTTTTTTTGTTTGTGTAGGTTTAATTTGTCATACTTCCCATGTCATGAATCAGCAAAATTCTTACATACTTTAAAAAAATATTTTACTGAAAATCTTAAGTGAAGGGGCACTGGTTTAAATTCTGCAGATTTCCTTTAATGTCACAACAATGGAAAACTAGTTCATTGTCTCAGCATCTAACCAGCTAAAACACTATTTCATGTAGCTCTTGGAAAATCGCTGCGCACACCTGAAATAACCACAGTGAAGGACATGCCTTCCTGAGCTCAAAGCCCTTATCTTTTTTTGCTTGTTTGTTTTTCGAGACAGGTTTTCTGTCTAAAGCCCTTATCTTAAGGGTCTTGCCCCTAAAGATCCTTATACTTTGAAAAGCAATGGTATTTTAGTAGAGTAATGGGGGAGAGGGTATCAAATCCAGAATCTTACACCACACCCAGATCTCTTATCTGTATTTGATTATCTTGTTTGTACCCTTAATCACAAGGGCCCTTAAACACTAACTTAAAAGAATATAACAATAAGCTGGGCGGTGGTGGCGCACGCCTTTAATCCCAGCACTTGGGAGGCAGAGGCAGGTGGATCTTTGCGAGTTCGAGGCCAGCCTGGTCTACAAAGTGAGTCCAGGACAGCCAGGGCTACACAGAGAAACCTTGTCTCGAAAAACCAAAAAAAAAAAAAAAAAAGAATATAACTATTCAATTTTGTAGAATTTTGCTTTTATACCTTCTGAAAATAGGCAAGCAATACCAATCTGTACACAAAAGTTAGTTATGCTTTCAAGATATGTAGCAAGTTAAAAGTAATAGTCCTTCTAAAGTAAAATGCAAAAAATAAGTGGACTGGTGTAGCCATACCCACTATGGAAATTATTATGGAAAAGTCTCAAAAAGCTGAACAATAAACCTCAACTATCCTACTTTTCAGCATATGCCCAAAGAACACAACAAACCCTATCCCAGATAACTTGCTCAGCCATGTTCACTGCTGCTCTAATCACAATAACTAAGAAATGGAAACGCCTAAATGTCCTTGTACCAATGGATGGATAGTAAAAATATACACCAACACTATACACTATTTATTCAGGCTCACAATGCTCCCAAGAACCAACAAAAAATGAAATCATGAACTTTGCAGGTAAATGAATGGAACTAGAAAAGATCACACTGAGTGAGCAATGACAAACATGGAGGCTCCTACCTCCAAATCTTCAGATGTGAGTACATATCCTGGAGTGACTGCAAAAAGCAGGAAAGTTAAGGACCACTACCTGGGGTAGGGGGTGGGAAGCAACAGGAACATGTGATCTTACCAGGGATTGAGGAAAGGGAAAGAATGAAGGTAAGGATGTCTGAAAAAGTCACAAGGAATCATTGGCATCTGTTAAAGACTGTAATACATAGAGATCTGTGTATGAATATATAATTTAAGTGGATTTTTCTCATGTGAGTCAACAACTCTAACAATAGGACTCCAGAGATTTTGGGACATGTTTATCTTTGCACATTTAAGAAAACTAAGTAAGAGAAAGGAGACCACCTTGAGGAAATTTCGGATGTAATATCAAACCAACTGCAGGGTGCTTGCCACAATCTCTTAAGTTCTGGATCTCAACTTTTTTCTTACTCTCAACTCCTAGTAAATAACTTAGCTGAATTTATAGCATCAATCTGTACTTTCAGCCAAAAGTGGCCTGTGTATAAATATATAACTTAACTGGATTTTTCTCATATGGACAACTCTAACAAAAATCAACCTAACCAAAAAAAAAAAAAACAACAAACAAAAAAATCTCAACACTAGCCCTCATATGACTGCTGAACTGAGGGGACTGATATGTAGGGCACCCCACTCTGGAGGAGTAGGATAGGTGGGAGAGGAGGGAGAGGGTGGAACCAGGAAGGGTGTAAAGAGGGCATTGTGATGGAGATGTAACTTGAAGTAATAAACATTAAAAACAAAATCTCAACACCAGACACGAGAAGTTATTGGTCAGGGCTGTCCAAGAGATTCACAGAACATACAGTCTGTTACTACTGCCCTTGGTTGCCCCCCAGAGGTCAGAGGTAATTAAGACCCCCTATTATTCCTACTTAGCTATGATGCCTATGAACCACACCAACAACCAGCATGGCATGATTGTTAGCAACCAGGCATCTCCACCGCCTGCCCTAGGGACCCAGCGACACCAGAATCGATCACTACTAGCTGCCAAGATGTGACACATTCCCACTGTCCACATGGGTTGCACATCGTCCCCCTGAGCATGAACATCCCCTTATAAAAGGCCAGTCTTTCCTCTCCTTGCTCTCTTCTTCCCTCCACCCTCACCCAGAAACAGCCTCTGTATTACCCCCCGCCCCCAATAAACCTCCCACCTGAGATCTGCCTCGTGGGATCAGATCATAATGATAACCCTAAAGTGCAGTGTGGTATATATGCTTGGTGATAACCACAGCTCTTCAGCTGGACTTCATCATACCTGGTATTGGGAGCCTAGCCACATACCCAGCACTAGTGAAGTCATGGGTCTTAGAGGAGAACCTACAACCACCACGTTACCAAACCAGCATGATCCCGAACTATAGTCTAGTATTTTAATTAGTTGTCCATATACCCACAGGTAAGTATAGTTCTAATCCCTCATCAAGGAAACTTTTTTGCAACATAGACAACCAAACCAATCAAAATGCCAGGTTGTGAAGCTCAGAGCCAATCTGAGAACATTACAGAACACCCTTAATCCAAATACTCAGGAAACATGTGGGGGATGGGAGTTGGGGTGTAATTGGTTTGCTATAGAATTGTGTCTCCTAGGAATGTCAGAAACAACAAGAAAAATCTCAACATTAACTGTCTAAACATGAACTGAACAAAGACAACAATAGACATGTTAAAGGAAAAACTCCATGAGGCCTTAGTCCTTACACAAAGAACTACAGGCAATTTAGGAATGCTGAGAGTGGGAGGAATATTCCATCTTCCCAAGGAAGAGCACAGCAATTGCTTATCCTATACCAACTGGTGATCCCTGAAAACATACACACAGTAACATTACAGACTATGCAGATTACAGTTAAGAATATGTATGTAATCTGAGGTGACCCAGTGGTTCTGACACACCCCACTGGGACACCATGATGACGTACTAGCAACAAACAGGCTGGACTCAGCTACATCTGCTTCTTCCATTCTGTGTAAAAGTAGTGTGGGAGGCTGGAAAGATGGCTCAGAGGTTAAGAGCACTGGCTGCTCTTCCAGGGGACCTGAGTTCAAATCCCAGCAACCACATGGTGGCTCACAACTATCTCTAATGAGATCTGGCCTGCAAGCACACAAAAGTACAATACACATAATATATTTAAAAAAAAAAAAGAAAGAAAGTAGTGAAGGACGCCCTGAAGACCAAGCTCAAAGCAAACACCAAGACAACTTCTGGCAGCAGCAAAGAAAAACCCTGTGAAAAGTGAAGGAGTAGTTAGCTGACCCTGACTAAAGCATGAGCTGCTGAGTCTTCAGAATAAAAGTATGTTATGGCAGACTGAAATCATCCTCACCTCCTGAGGATAAAAATACCCATCTTGTTGATAAATTGACATGGTTCACTCAATAAATTTAAAAAAAAAAAGAGGCTATAAATGTGAATGAAAAAAATGAGCAGAGCTTAACTAGCAACCTAAGGTGGGAATACCACCAAAAGAAACGTAGTTCAACAAGGAGACAGACCACAGTGGTTTATACCATACACTTCCTACAGTAGTAAGAGCAAATCCTAGTCCTTAATCTTCTTATATTTTACATTTAATAATTACATGTTCTGTTCACTGGTAAGCAGACCTAATAAAGATAGAAAAAACAACAGGCTAATAAAACAGTGTAGTCTGAGTCTCTGATGTAGACTCAGACTACACTATTGCAATCAGGCATACCAATAAACTTTCTTCATACCTTATATGAAGGTGTATGTGTGTGTGTGTATATATATATATATATACACACACACAAAATACATACATATAAAAAAAGCATTCTTTATTGTGGCTTAAAGAAAATTTCTTGTGATTGTTATCAGTGGCAAAGTACAGAGAATCTGATGATGCAAATTGGCTAGCTTCACTCACCCTCCGTGTCTAGGTCCACAGCCAGGTTCTGGAAGATGTCCATGTGTGCTGAGTGGGTAATGGTGCTCATTGAAGGCGTGCTGCCCTTGTTGTGGATGTGTGCGATGGCCTGAGTCCCTACATAGAGCACCAGTGCATTGATAAGCTGGAGGTTGTAGCGATTGCCAGGTTCATTAGATACCTAAATGGGCAAAACAGAAAATTTTACCACAGAACTGACTGCCTAGCATTACTATTTTCATTCTTTTTTTCCAGAGACGGGATCTGACAATGTAGCTCTGGCTGGGTTTGAATTCAGAGATCCAGCTGCCTCTGCATTCCAAGTGCTGGGATTAAAGGTGTACACACTACCATGCCTGGCAGCACTACTATTTCTCAATCCTTCTTAAGGCACTTTAAAAGGGGATACATAGTTCTAGATATTCTTTGTGATTTAAATGTAAGAAACTTGCTCAAGATTGTGAGCCATACAAATGTACAGCTGTCATAAGAGTGATTCTACCAGGAGGCTTTTGAGTTCTTTTGGCAAACCAAATACTTTACACATGATATAGCTATAAAATAAAATGTATCCACTCAAAACAAACAATACCTCAATTATATAAATTTGAAGTTGTTGCACACTGTGCTAACACTGGAAAGCCAATTCCACTTCAAGTCACTCCATAGAGCTAATTAAACTACAATCCCTTTATTTAGGAATGTTGGTCAGATCTTACAGGAAAGCACTGTCTTCTCCCTAGTGGTCTCATCTAGAGCTGAGCCAGTGGTAAAATATTAGTAAAGTATATAACCCAGTTAAGCTCATCCAACCAACAGGTATGACAATGTTTTGGTGTGTTTATGGGGGTGGATATATTTTGGGGGATGAGGTCTTGCCTTCAGGCTGGTCTCAAACTCGTGGTCTGTCTGCCTTAGTCTCCTTGGTGCTAAGGTAGCAGGTATGTATGCCACATCCAACTTCAATAATATTTCTAAATCCATAAGTCAGGTTGAAAACACTTATCTGTAAATGGGACACAGAGTGGACAGTGCATACAAACTGCCCTGTACAGAAAACAGCAGAGAACTTAAACCAATTAACCTGTAGGTTACTGCGTAGATCCGACAGAAAAGTGACTGGGGACCGAGTTTTAAGATAGGAATCCAAATCTTTTTTGAACTGAGGTGGCATTACTCCAGTGAAATTGGTGAGGATCCGAGGTGCAATGTTGATTTCACTCAACATGTCCACCTGCCACAAACATCAAGAATCAGAATCAAGCACAGAAGGTAACAAATCTGATAGAAGTGTTAGGACAGTTTTCAAAATTATACCTACACACAGACTGTGATGGTTAGCAATCAACCTTTTCCTGTCATGTAATGTTATATATTTCTCATTATCAAAAAAGACATTCAAGAATATTTTTGTGGCAGTCTAATTTGCACCACTAACCATTTTTTCCAAATAGTGCTGAAGGAGATTCCACACTCACTACCAAGAGTTCCAGTCCCTGACAGAAGCCCCAGCCAAATATGCTTTTTAAAATGTACATGAACAGACCATAAGACTAAGAAGAGCCAAGAGCAAATTAAAAGGCTAGTGTTTATGTTAATGTGGAACGATTTTAAAGTGGTCCCTTTTCCTTAAACAATTTAAACACATGAAAACTTATGAAATATAGACATTACAAACATCAGTTTGTTCTTCAATTATGTAATGTGGAACCGGCAATTACCCAACATTTAGTCTGGGGTTCTAGAATATTACCATGTCAAAGCCCTGAGAAACAGTAACCAGAAGAATAGTAATATGAACCAAGGACAATGTCACACCCGTCAGGATTGACAACACAATTAGCTCCCCTCAAAGTACCACTACCTAAAGTACACATGTGTGTTGGAGAAAGGGGATTAAACACAGTGATTATCAGAGAAAAGGCTCAAATATTAAAATATTTTCTTTTAGGAACTGCAAAGATGGCCTAGTGGGTAAGAGTGCTGGCTGTTCTGGAAGAGGACCTGAGTTCAGTTCCAGCATCCACATGAAAGCTCACAATCATCTGTAATTCTAGTTCCAGAGGACCCCTCTACCTTACTTAGGTTTCTGCAGGCTCCCACGTGCATATGGTGCAGTCTGTCTGTCTGTCTGTCTGTCTCTCTCTCATACACACATTTAAAAAGTAAAAATCAAGAAAACATTAAGGAAATAGAAGTTAAATTCCCAGTGAGATTGTAGCAAAAGCATAAAACAAACATGTTCCATCTGCTCAAACTTTACCTTCAGATTAGGAGTGAATGGGTCTGGGAGTCTCATATTTCTTGGGAAGGCACTCAGGATCAAATTTCTTAACTGGATACAATTAGGAGGGATCACATCACAGAACCCATAATGGTAATCACAAAGGAACTCTGGGAAGTCATGCAAAAGAACTAGCAGCACTCTTAGAGTACCCTACATAAAAAGGAAAAAGTTCCATACTAAGAAAGCAGTATTTTTTTCCTCTATCATGAATTTTAATTCAGGTCAAAAATGCCCAAAAGAAAGTTCATAATATTAAAAAGAGAGAGAGGCTGTAATCAATACATATAGTTTAAGATTATAAAAATAATTACACACAGACACCATGAATAACTAGTTTTAGCAGCAGGAACCTTAAATAAAATGCACAAATATTTTGCACAAAAACAATACAATGATGTAACATCTATCTTGAAAAACTAGAAAGAGGAAAGAGGACACTGAGATGGAGATGTAACCTGAATTAAAAAAAAAAAAAAAAACTAGAAAAGAGGAGTAACAAACCAACCAAAGTAAAAAAAGCATACTTTAACCGAAAATGGGATGAGATCAAAGTTAGCTCTGGTTAGTTCTTGACAAATTTAGTAAACCCAACAATTCTGATACATAGGAGATAAGAACACCTTACAGCAACCTGAGATAGCCCAGTATGTGTAAGAAGGCTCTAGGTCTGATCCCCAGCGCCACAGGAAAACAAAGCTCAAAAATAAAAATGTAAAAATCTCAGGGAAACATGAACAAACTACTAGAAGGAACATGACAAAAAGAGTACATCTACACATGAAAATTTCATTAATCATGAAGGAGCTGGACATGGTGGCACATGCCTTTAATCTCACCACTTGGGAGGCAGATATGCAACCAGATATCTGTGAGTTCAAGGCCAGCCTGGTCCATAAAATGAGTCCAGGACAGCCATGGATACACAGAGGAAAACTGGAGGGGGCGGGGGTGGCAGACATCATGAAGGAAGCAAGGTGGTATGCCTTTAACTCCAGCAAGAGGGAGACAGAGTCAGGCAAACCAGTGCTAAATAGTGAGGCTTTGCCTCAAACAAACATCCCTGAAGAGATGGCCCAGCAGTTAAGAACACGTGCTGCTCTTGCAGAGGACCAGGGTTTGATTCCCAGCACCCACATGGTAGCCCACAACTGTCTGTATCCAGTTCCAGGGGTTCCAACATCCTCTTTTGCATTGAGCACCTAGCACACACATGGTGCGCACATACATGCATCCATGAATGCAAGTCATACACATAAAATATATCTATGAAAGAAAGCATTAAAAAACAAAAAGCAAGCCGGGCAGTGGTGGCGCACGCCTTTAATCCCAGCACTTGGGAGGCAGAGGCAGGCGGATCTTTGCGAGTTCGAGGCCAGCCTGGTCTACAAAGCGAGTCCAGGACAGCCAGAGCTGTTAACAGAGAAACCCTGTCTCGAAAAACCAAAAAAAAAAAAAAAAAAAAAACAACAACAACAAAAAAAAAAGCAAGAAAACATTAAGGAAACAGAGGATAAATCCCCAGTGAAATTGCAGCAAATTGCTAAAATGGTGGTGGTAGCTGGAAGGTACATAGTGAGAAAGATATATAAAAGGCGGACAGGGACAACGGGACACGGACACCAACAAAACACCAACTTTCAGCCAGGCGTGGTGGCACACACCTTTAATCCCAGCACTCAGGAGGCAAAGGCAAGCGGATTTCTGTGAGTTCTAGGCCAGTCTCGTCTACCAAGTGAGTCCAGGACAGCCAGAAATACACAGAGAAACCCTGTCTCAAAAAACCCCCCAAAAAAACCCAACCCCCCCAAACAAAAAAAACAAATCCCAACTTTCCATTGAGTACCACTAAAGTATCAATGATACTATAAAAGCATTAACAGTCTCCATGCAAAAAAAAAATTCAGGTATTTATAAATAAAAATTACCTTGTAGAGGATTTGCATAGGTTTAGTGAGTTCCACATTTCTAAGGAAAGGCGCTAAATATTTGAATAAATCAATCAACAGCTGTGCAT
Source organism: Lophiomys imhausi (assembly GCA_907164525.1). Taxonomy (NCBI): domain Eukaryota; kingdom Metazoa; phylum Chordata; class Mammalia; order Rodentia; family Muridae; genus Lophiomys; species Lophiomys imhausi. Next base: position 7,351,221 of record CAJQZJ010032284.1, read on the forward strand.
ACATAGGCCACCCCTAAAAGAAAGAAATGCACACGAGTTGAAGTGACACTTAGAATCCACACTGCAGCTTATTTCTACTAAGCAGAAACCCTGGCATGAGAACCTCGCGTTAGCCCAGTGTGGGGGGGCACGTGTCTGTAACCCTAGAAAACACAACACTGAGGAGGAAAATTAAATTCCAAGCCAGCTAGGAACACAAACATCCAACCAAACAAAAAGACTAAGTAAGTGCTAAGGTGATGGATATCTGGTAGGATTCCAGAGATTTCAGAACACTCTTATCTTTGTACCTTAAAGAAAACTAAGAGAAAGGAGACCACCTTCAGGAATTTTCAGATATAATTGCTTGCTACAATCCCTTCTTTTAAGTTCTGGATCTCAATTACTTCTTTTCTTACTCTTAACTCCTAGTAAGTAACTTATCTGAATTTATAGCATTAATCTGTACTTTCAGCCAAAAGTGGCCTACTTACTATAATATTCCCAAGCATACCAATTACATTTCACTCTCTTTGTGTGCATGCCATGCACACAAAGAGAGTGAAATGTAATTGGTGGCAATCAGAGGACAAAACCAAGTTCATTAAGTGGTCACTTCACTTTCTTGCCCAGCTTACGTCAACGCGCAGTGGTAAAATTTTCTTGTGGTCTGAAAGGCCAAATGAGGCACTCACATGGTCTACAGCAAACTAGAGAAGCAGTACCTAGTCACCCAGTGACCCAAGGTCTTGTAAAGGCTTTCTTTAGAAGTAGTCAAGTCTTTGATAAGCCTCATTAATTACTCAATAACATGCTTGGGAAAAACTACTACTAAGTGACTAATAGAAACTGAAATAAACAGTGCTAGTAAGCCCCAGGTAGTCAAAGGCTTTGTCTATAGGAGATAAACTGCAGCCACACCTTCTGCTGTGGCGTGTGTGCCAGCATTCTTGCAATAAAGATCCGATGGGAGATCAATTCAAGCCAAGCATATACAAAGCCAGGTGCTTTGGTAGGCCTCAAGATGTGGAATGTATTGCTGAAAAAGAAATCGAGAAGCATAAACTTTATATGAACAACACATGAATGTAGACAATATGTATGTCACTTTACAAAGAAACACACACTAAAACATACCAAAGTTCCAGCTGCCCTTTACCTCACTAACCAACCAGCAGTCTTCAATCTCTGCAAGGCACAGGGCACCACTGTGATGCCAGCATAGCCTGCGCCACCTAGTGACAGCTAAGGCGGAAGAACAAAAGCTAACCTCATGCTGCATGCTGGGTTATTCAGCTGCCAAATTCCTGCTCTTGGAAACTAGAGTTCAAGGCCAGCCTCAGTAACACAGGAACTTCTGAGGTCAACCTGAGACCCTGCATGAATTCCAACAAGGAATGGAGCTTTTAGACCCAACACTCACCAGAAAGCTGTAAGAGTCTGGAAATTAATGGTTTCCAACACATGCTCAGGTGCATTGAGCTCCAACAGCAGCATGATAAAAATCCTATGGTAGGGAAGCTGCTGAAATTCACTCTGCCGAACATCATGATCTTGTAGGAGAACTCCCACTACTATACCAAGAACCTATACACAACAGATTATACCTCATTAATCACACAGACAAGGCACTTATCACATTCAAGTGATTTTATTATCACATTCTTTTATCTTGTGTTCTTGGATTGAACCAAAGCCCTCCCAAATGCTAGGCAAGAACTCTACCATTTGAGTGCTATCTTTCAGGGTTGTTTTTTTGTTGTTGTTGTTGTTTGTTTTTTCAGTTTGAGACAAGGTTTCACTAAGTTGCCCAAAAGCTGGCTTTGAACTTCCAAGTCCCTTTGTAATGTTCCTGCCTCGCTCAGTCTTCCAAATACTTATAGGCCTGCACTGCCAGGACTGGCTTACCCTGTACTTTAATCACTACAAACAATAAAGGAAAGGACACAAATCTGTAATCTGTACGCTAGCAGCCAAAGGGACATTTGTTTGACTCAGTGTTTCCTTTATTTTCATTATCACTGGACCACACTTCTATATTCTTAACAAATGTCACTAGTTTTTCTAAAGCTATAGAAATCTGGATGTCTCTTAACATTTCATCATATTGAAACCCAGTAACATTAGATCTTCTGATTACCTAACGTCAGCAAGAGATAAATAGTTCCAGCCTCTCTTGGCATGAAGTCTGTCTATATTCCACTGTTTGCTCACTCATCAGTGGGGGGCATTCTCCACAGGCAAAGCAACAGTGGAAGTTTACATATTCTTGTACTAGTCTGATATTCAAATTTTCAAGAATCTCACTGTATAAATCAGATCAATAACTAAATGTCACTCCTGGTACCCATTCAGACACAACAACTGGTGACAGGAATACACCACCTACCTACACTCTCCCACTGGGATCATTATCAAAGCACCAACACACCAAAATAAATTATGATTCTCCCTCTTCTTTTTTAAGAATTCTGTTAAACACTGTATTTTTTTAAATAAAAAGTTGATGGATATCATCTTTTATATCTCATTTTTTGGTGGAAAAGGGGGTACTATAAAAGATTTTGGGGGTTGGGTGTGGTGGTGTATGCCCTCTAATCACAGCACTTGAAAGTCTTGTCTACACAGTGAGTTCCAGGCCAGCTGAGGCTACAGTACAATGCAGCAGAAAACACAGGAAGTGTGCAAGTCAAAAAAGGACTCCAGACCTTATTGAGCAGGTTGATCTTTGTGACAGTGTTGGTGGCCTCCCCAGAGTGCTTCACTAACAGTGCAATGAGGCGGACAAAAGCGTCCAGGTTGTGGTAGCACTTGGCTCGGATCATGGTGGGATTGGCAGCAGGATTGTGCTGCTGCTCCGCCTGAGCGCGGTAACTGATCTCAACACACATTTCAGTGCAAAGACGAAAAAACCTTGTTATGAGGTCGTCAGTCTTAAGTATTCCTTGTTGGTGCATCTACAGCGGGAACAAACAATCAACACAGTGAGGCCATACTCAAAAATCAACCTTATACACAACAGCTTTCAAACGGCCACACTCCAGCTTATCCCCATCTCTAACTCTTACTCTGTGAAAGGATGCCACATTAGGATTTCCCTATTATTAAGGAGCCATGGCAGAGTTCCTCCCAGCTTAATTTAATTCATGGAGAAGATTGCAATTGATAGAGATTATTAAGGTTCAACAAGAGGGTATCTACATATAACGTGGAAAATTATATAAAGTTAACTTTTAGAAACTCTCAAGGTGTTCTCCCAAGAGACTTTATAAGTAACACTCTTACAGATACCCTCTTATTTGACCAGTGGCAAAGTTTTTGAAACTCCAGCTATCTGAAGAAAAATCATTATTTAATAAACAAGTACCGAAGATTATGTCATTTAAGTGTAATGACCTTTTATACTGTTACAATTAATAGAAAAGGTGAGTTCCAGGTCAGGCAAGGCCACATAGCAACACTGTCAAAAAAGAAAGGACGGCAACAGGGAAGTGGCATTAAAGCAGCGGAGGAACGGGATCAGTACTTGCTAACAATCTAAGGTCCTAGGGGGAAGTACCTGTAAGTTGTAAGGTCATCTTGGAAATTTTAATACAATTTATCTTGATAAACAATAAAGCACCTGAAGGGCAGGATTATGAAAACAATATACCCAAGCCAAGACAGAAGACCAACAAAAGGATCTTATTCCACATTGAAATTTGAAAACTTGGGATTGGAGGAAAACGTGCTATGTCATGAAAGAAGAAATCCCCCAAAGGGGACCAGAAAAGTATAATGCACCATCTCCCCAAGAGAAATGGGTAAAAAAAGCAAATGAGGAGCTAGACAGGTGCTATTTCCATAAACATGACACAGCAATGCCCACAAAACCCATGCATTTACATTTCTTCCAATGGAATGAGAAGTCAAACTATAAACATGGACGATAGCTTTTCAACTGAGTTTTATGATTTCCTGGATTCTTTTAGCAGAGAAATTTACATGCCATAATTCACTAGTATCATTTATGTTGAAAAGTAAATCCAATTCTTAACAAGTCCATTCATTCACACTCAATTGTCAGATATTTTTAAACAGACCTAATTAATCTTTCTTTGGCAAAACAAGCACCCAGTTTTGTTTGGCAAAAAAACCTGGTTTTAATTTAAGGAAATGAAAACAATACAACAGTCAAGCTTTATAGCTTACTGAACAAATATTTTAGCCATTTTATTTAAAAAAAATTCTAAGGTCAGTTCAAGAAAGTACTATTCTTGACAGGTTCTAGTAGTTAGGTTCTCCCTCACAACCTTGAAAACAGTCAGTGATGACAAAAAATAAGTGTGACTGTGACTATTTTTTCCCAGTTATTCTGTAACTGCTTACTTTTAACAGACTTGCTAACTACATTAGAGTGTTCACACATGCTTGTTAGTGTGTTTATGTTTAAAGGTGTAGATATGTGCACGTGAATTGCCAGGTATCTGCAAGACGAGAGGTGCAGGATGTCCCTGAACTTGGAGATAGTGAGGTGCCCAATGTGGCACTGGGAACCAAACTCCAGTATTCTGAAAGAGCATGTGCTCTCAACTGAGGAGCAGTCATCTCTCTGGCCCACTAAAACTAATTTTTCTCAATATGGTGGTTTGATTAGAATGGTTCCCGCAGCCGGGCGGTGGTGGCGCACGCCTTTAATCCCAGCACTTGGGAGGCAGAGGCAGGCGGATCTTTGCGAGTTCGAGGCCAGCCTGGTCTACAAAGTGAGTCCAGGACAGTCAGGGCTACACAGAGAAACCCTGTCTCGAAAAACCAAAAAAAAAAAAAAAAAAAAAAAAAAAGAATGGTTCCCACAGACTCCTATATCGGAATGCTTAGACACCAGGCAGTGTCACTATTTGAGAGGGATTAAGAGGTATGACCTTGGAGTGTGTGTGACTTTGTTGGATGAAGTTTATCATTGGAGGTGGGCACTGAGGTTTCAGAATCCTATGCCAGGCCCAGTCTTGTCTCTATTTTTCTCTGGTTGTGGTTCAGGATGTAGCTATCACATATTGCTCAAGCGCCATGCATGCCACCATGTTCCCACCTCTGAAAATTGTAAGCCATGCCCCAATTAAACGCTTTCTTTTATAAGAGTTGCCTTGGTCATGTTGTCTCTTCACAACAACAGCAAAGTGACTAAGACATTTGGTAAACCTGATTTTTAAAAAGAAGTTCAATTTCCAAAACTTTAAAACTTCAATTTGTGTCAGTTTCAATAAACAGATGAATAAAATATATATAATTCTACCACTAAATAGGGACTTATTGTATCTTGTTTTTAAAATGTGATATTCTAAATTTTTTTTTTTTTTTTTTTTTTTTTGGTTTTTCGAGACAGGGTTTCTCTGTGTATCCTTGGCTGTCCTGGACTCACTTTGTAGACCAGGCTGGCCTCGAACTCACAAAGATCCGCCTGCCTCTGCCTCCCAAGTGCTGGGATTAAAGGCGTGCGCCACCACCGCCCGGCTGATATTCTAAATTTTTAATGTATTAGCGTATAATCCATCACTGGTGACTATTTTAGTAAAACTGTATTTTGCAACTTCATTATTCATTTTCTGACCCAACTACATCTTGCAGCTGTGACCAAGTGGAAAAGGATAAATAGGACTAAAGGAACAGGAATGTTGACTTTGTAGTAGCTGTGATCAACAGTGAGAAAAAAACCACATAGGTCGTATTAATTTAACAAAGCATAGTGGTGATAGTTTTGGTTTACATGAGTATGGTGATAATTCTGACCACAGATATATAATATTAAACTCTAATATTGGAGTTATCACACCCTACTTATGTTGAATAAAAAGCACCTTTCTTTCCAAAAGCTCTACCTGTCCAACAAACGCAGAGAAAGCTTTGGTACTGTCACGGCCAGCTGCTGCTGAATGGTAGAGATTCACCCATTCCCTCAAAAGATACTCTGCCTTCTCCCTCAGGCCTGGAGGGTCATCATATTCTGAGGCCTGAGAGATCCCAGAATGCATCATAAAGTTAGGGCCTCCATGAGCACGATCAATCATTGCTTCATAGTTGGATCGCACTACTTCCATCAGCTGGGGCAATCTAGTATGATAAATCCAGAGTGAAAAACCAGTTAACTCACAGTAGTTTATTCATAGATACACAATTAGATCATTTATCAGAACTTGGGAAACTCAAGAAGGTTAGGATGGCTAGTCAACGAGCCCTAATATCTGCTTGTCTCTGCCTTCCCAGTGCTGGGATTACTAGTGTGACAAACTACATCCAATTTAGAGTTGTGATCATTCTAGCGTGTACACATGAATGTACTACACATGCTTGTGGAAGCCTGAGGACAACCCAGGGTATTATTTTTGCAGGATTTGTCCACTTTTGTTTTTTCAGAGTCTCTCACTGGGACCTAGGGCTAATCAGTCTATCCGCCTGTGCCTAGCCCAGTGCGGGCATTATAAGTTTGTGTCAATACACTTGGCTTTGGGGAGTTGAGGGTGCTTCCTAGGGTCAGGCTTAGATCTTCCTGCAAGCACTTCACCGAGTGAGATTTACCTCCAGCCTAAACAGAGTCAGTGTTCAAACTCAGCAGTAACTGTATGCACAGCTTTTTATCAAGAAGGGAGTTGACTGAGCTTTCACACTTTCAGGACAATATTGGACCTTCCTAAAATTATGTTAGTATGTACCTTAATTTCTAAAGCTCTTAGAGACTGCTGAGTGTACAGGGAAAGCAAAGCATGTCATTCTTACCCTTCTGGAGCATTGCCTCTGGAATGAGCATTAATCCTCATGAGGGTCTCAATGGTATGGAATAGATCTGCCTCAGTAATGTGGGCAACACTCCTTTCATCCACCAGCAGGATTTTTACCAACTGCATAGCAAATGCCACGGCCATGTAGTTTAAGCCATTCTCCATTGACTGGCAACATAGCAAATGTCAGAGAACAACAATTAAAACAGAAATATTTCCTGAATCCTTTAATCCACTCAGGTTAAGCTTCTTTCAAACCAGGGCTGGAAAGATGGCTCTTCCAGAGGACCCTGGTTCAATTCACAGCACCCACATGGCAGCTCACAACTGTCTGTAACTCAAGTTCCAAGGGACACAACACCCTCTACAAACATACATGCAAGATCTTGCACATAATTAAAAAAAGGAAACATTTTTCTTCCATACCTGAGCTAGATGAAGATCATACTGCTGCATGTTAACCAAATGATTTCGAATCAACAACTCCACAGCCTCCACATTATATTTATATTCATCTCGACATTCAATTAGGCACCTAGAAAAAGACAGCATCTTAACCATCCTAACTATATTGACAATGTGTTATACACAAAAACGTCTTAAGAGACAACTGCAAACAAAACAAAAACAAACCAACCAACCAGTATGAAGCTTTAAAACAGTAAACATGCTAGGGGTATTGAAGTACAACCGAGGCTTAGCATGCATGAGGTTCTCAGCACTCTTTAACAATATAAATACAAAAATAGCCTAATGGTAAGACGGCCAAGGTTTTGCTTTCAAATTGTGAAGACACTGAACTATTTACCATGAATGCTACTAACTGTGAAATCATGAAAACAAATGAGCTGGAATTTATTCCTCAAAGGCATGTGCTGGTACAAAGACAACAATTTTTACCCTTACAGTCAGGAATTTCAAAGTCCTATTTATCTTGTAAGCAAAAGAAAAACATCTAGAAATAGGCTATGTATTACAAAATCTAGTCCATGGGGCTAAAGAGATTGCTCAGGGCTTAGAGCACTTTTTATGATTGCAAAAGACTCAGGTTCACTTTCCAGCACTCACATAGTGGTTCACAATCACCCTTAACTCCAATTTCAAGGGCTCTCAAGCCCTCTTCTGTCCCCTGCATACACCAGGAACACACATAGTATATGTACAAGCATGCAATGCATAATGTATGCAAGTCTAACATTCATAGACATACAATTTAAAACTCTAAAATAATTATTAAGTTAGCCCAGTAATGACTAGTTTTCTAGGATTACCCACCTTGTGATCTGTTTGTTGCACCATGGAGACCCATATGCCCTGCCATCCTGCAGAGCTTTCAGTACCAAGAGGTGGCACTCCCTGTATCGCAGCAGTAAGTCAGCATCAGCACCACTTGTGGCATCTAATAAGCCCTCTACAGCCTACGAACAGAACACAACAAAGGAAAATACAGTACTCAGCCCAACTATCAAACACAAATGACTACATAATTTCTGAAACTTCAAAATTCTTATCTCCACTCTCATCTTCTATGAGTTTATTCTTTAGTATTTGCTCTCTCAAGCCTTCTTACAGTTTTTCCATTCATCATATTTCCAAGAAAATATTACCATACAGAAAAGATGTCCCACCTTCACCTTACTACTTCTAACTGCTAAAGCTACATTCTACTGATGGGAAAAACAACAACAAAACTTGTTTGTTTTCGGAGAAAGGGTCTTTCTGTGTAACAGCCCTGGCTGTCCTGGACTGGCTTGTAGACCAGGCTAGCCACAAACTCAGATATCTGCCTGCCTCTGCCTCTCGAGGGCTGGGATTAAAGGTGTGCACCACCACTTCCAGTTTATTTATTTATTTTATGTGTTTGAGTACTTTGGATGCATATGTGTGTGTGTGTGTGTGTTTTTCACATGCCTGGTACCCTCAGGGGCTCTAAGAGGGGTTGGATCCCCGAGAGCTGGAGCTACAGATGGTTCTGAGAACTGTGTGAGAACCCCATGTGGGTGCTGGGAATTGAACCCAGCTCCTCTGGAAGAGCATCTAGTACTCTTAACCACTGGGTCATCTCTCTAGCCCCTTTGTATTAATTTTTAAAACTCAATTCAAAGTATATAGATTCAGGTATAGATCAAAGTCTATAAACCTAGGTCCCTGTACAAGCAATAGCTTAAGAACCCACCTTCTGCAGTAATCCAAGAGCAGCTATCGCATCCCGAGAATTCCGAGACAACACTACAACCTCCAAAAGACTCCGCAGAGCCTGTGCCTGAGGATTCATAGCCAAAGTTGGTGGAATGGCATGTAGGTGCTGCTCCAGTTCTGTGATACACTTGTCATAAATCTGAGCTACATCATCTGTTGCCCAAGCTTGCTGTTTTAGAAAAACAAATAACCAGAGATAAGCAAACATTTTTAAGGTTCTTCACTGGCATAATCCACCAATGAAATACAAGTCAGTTCATGGCATGTTTCTCCAGCTTTTTTTTTGTTCAAATATGCAAGCCCTCTTTTATGCCCGTTTCCTGAGCTATTCAATCTTAGTATTTTTAAGTGGGGGTAATACAAGTCCAGGACAGAGATGTTTTAATAAGAGACCTGGCTGTCACCATTAAGTGATCAGAGAGCACAATAACAATGCAAAAGACTGAGCGCAGCATGTGTGCCATCTAGTAACTTAAAATGTTCTAAGTCATAAACAATACAGCACTTATTCCAAATGTTAAAGTATAATTGGACAGAGTAAAAATAGATCATCACGCCGGGCGGTGGTGGCGCACGCCTTTAATCCCAGCACTTGGGAGGCAGAGGCAGGTGGATTTTTGTGAGTTCGAGGCCAGCCTGGTCTATAAAGTGAGTCCAGGACAGCCAGGGCTACACAGAGAAACCTTGTCTCGAAAAACCAAAAAAAAAAAAAAAAAAAATAGATCATCACTTCTGTGCTTTTTCTTTTCCTCCCCCCATCTTTCAAGACAGGGCTCTGTGTAGCCCTGGGTATCCTGGAACTAGTTCTGAAGACCAGACTAGGTTCTAACTCAGAGATCCACCTGCTTCTGCTTCCTAAGTACTAGGATTAAAGATATGCACTGCCACACCTGGCTATGTGCTTTTCCCATCAAAAACATACTACTGGCCTGGAAAGTTAGCTCAGTGGGTCAAGAGCTTGCCCTGCAACCATGAAGATCTGAGTTCAAATCTATAGATCTCAAAAAAGATGGGTGTGGTGGCATGTGTCTACAATCCTCATTGTTTAACAGTGAAATGGATGACCGAGCACTCACGGAAGCTCACAGAGCAGCTAGTCTGGGGTATACAGCAGTGAAAATCAGAGATTGGGTCTCAAACAAGGTGAAGGTGAAGACCACCAACACAGTCTTCTGTCTAGCACATATGCACACGCACACTTCACAAATATACAATCACATATACACTCTGGGGTGAGCAGAAGCACTACAAAAGTCTGGATGTAGCTTAGTAGCAGAGTGCTTGGGGCCCTGGGATGAATCCTAGCACAGTAAACCAGGAACTTCAGAGGGCTATCTGAAAGGACAGCTACATGAAACCTGTGATTCTAAAATAGATCTTTTACTACACATTTCTCCTACAACTTGAGGTTTAAAAAATTAGATGAAGGCCAGGCATGGTGGTGCATGCCTTTAATCCTCTGTGAGTTCGAGGCCAGCCTGGTCTACAAAGAGAGTTCTGACAGTCAGGGGGCTTTGTTACACAGAGAAACTCTATCTCGGGGGGGGGGGGGGGGGGAAGATGCTAATATTTACTTTCTTGATCCTAACGTTTGTACTCTATGGTTATAAAGAATATATTCTTAAAATCTATATGCCACTTGAGTACCTGCCTGAAATACCAGGTATATCTAAAGAAATAATGAATGCTCAAGGCTAGCCTGGATAATGTAAATGAACCTGTGATCATCCGCCTCCACTGCAAACTGGAGTGACTTGGTGTTTAGCCAAAAGGGTGCAAAGACAACTCACTACTTCAGCTGGTCACAGTGGCACATGCCTTTAACTGGAGGCAGAGGCACACACAGCTCTGAGTTCTAGGAATGCCAGAGCTACATAGTATTACTCTGTCTTGGGAGGAAAATCAATACTTTGTAAACTAATAATTAAAAAACCCAAGCGCTGGGATTGCAGTGGTAGTGTACGTATTTAGGATGCATGCATGCGCACGACCCTAGGTTCAATCCTTAGGACTTTATAAACCAAGTGTGGTGGTAAACACCTGTAATTCTAGCACTAGGGAGGCAGGTGCAAAACAATCAGAAGGGCCACATTGCCCTTGGCTACATACAGACTTCAAAGTGAGCCTAGGCTATATGTAATCCAGTCTCAAATATAAAAACAAAGAAAACACATATACACATGCCAACAAAACGTATGTGTGTGTATACACACACACACACACACACACACACACACACACATATACACATTTAGAGGAGGGGAAATACTGAGACTGAATAGGAAGTGCTAAGCATTGGTAGACAATGCTACCCCTGTTTTAAAAAATCCCAATGGATACCTCCGCCCAACAAGTTGTTGGTCAGGGACCCTCCAACAAAACAAAAAAGAGGCCACTGCAATTACTCATAGCTGCCCACCAGAGAGATGCAAAACCATAATGCTAAAAACGGTACCCTTTGGCTGTAGAACAGGAAAATCAAGCTGGAGCCCAGTTGTAGGCCTCCTCTCTACTTGAAAGCTTTCTCAGCGCAGGGAGCTGCTATGGCTAATGTAGGCTGCTGGGGGGGGGGGTCACCTGTGGGCCTACTCAGCTATGAGCCACAAGCTAAGATGCCAATCCATCAGGCATTATATGCCTGCTGGTGCAATAGTGGCATCAATACGGGGCAAACCGGCACTTTCTGGCTGAATATGAGTCCCACTCCAAGGAAGGAATTCATGCCTGCTACTATAAATCTAGTCAAAAGCCTGTGGCTGGGAAGGTGATAGATCTTGGTGAGAAGGGGAGGGACCTACTACTGTTGTTTTGCTTAATGGACATGCTGTCAAACTGCCTTCTAAATACCCATCTTTTCACTTTTAATGCTCCTCTCAACCTATGTCACAAAAGCTTCTTTTTCAGTAGTAACAGTGAAGACTGGTCAAGGGGTCACCCCTGAAGACCTCTATCACTTCTTCCCAGTCTCAGGGAATATTTAAACAGGGGTACAAAGAATTTAAGAAGTAGTTAACAGGAAGTATGCTACAAAAAGAAGTCTTCTGGATATGATGTGGAACTCACAGCAGCCCGGGTCATAGGTACATATTAACATTCCAGCATAAATACAAGTACATGAGGTCCCTGAACTGTTAATGGCTGTGTTCTTTATGGGTGTAGGTGATGTTAAGTTGCCTGTGATCCAGTAAGAACCCTATCTGTACACATTCCCATGCAAGCTGGCCTAATTAAATTCAGTGGGTTATTTACTTATTATATGAGACTATAAATGCCTATGTGAAGGTCAGAAAACATTTTGCAGGAATCCATTTTCTCCTTCCTGGGGAAAATCCGGGATTTCAGGTTTGATGCCTTACCCCACTAAGTCATTTTGCTGGCTCATCAGTAGGCTACTTAAAAATAAATAAATAAATAAATGGATGAATAAATAGGAAAAAGGTATGAAAGTGGGAGATTGGAACAAAACAGGGCTCCAGAAAAATTGGACGAGGATAAATGAGGGGACAAGAGAAGTGAATATGTTCAAAATATATGCATGCATGAAATTAATAAGGAATAAATTTAAAATCATTTTTAAAAGAGAGCTTTCGGAAAATAATATATATTCAATAAAAGCATTTTATATCATTTTCTTTCTAGAAGAAAAGAAGGCAGCAGGTCAACAACTTCTCAAGTAGTTTATGGAAAAACATTTTCCTTGTATCTTCAACTTCTGTTGAAATGTCTTGCACAATCTTAGAAACTCTCCAAGTAAAATTAAGTATAAATTAAAGAAACAAATAAATAAAAATTTTAAAGCAGAGTCAAGAGTTAAATTACTCTGAACTGAGTACAGTTAGGCTACTGGCAGGAGTTAGTACGTCTGCGCGCTATGCTGATCTAAGGCGGATCACCTGTAACCTGGATGGCTTCCATACCCCTATGTCCAATAACAAGGTCAACATCAAGAAACAATGCATTGTGACATTATATTTCATAACACAAACACTAAAAATAATTCAAGTGAGGTATTTACCTTCATGGGCTGAGCTAAAAACCCTGTAGGCTGACTCAAGTCGTTTGTTGGTAAGAAGCCAGGCACATTCCGGGCAAACTCTTCATAGACCGCTAACTGCTTTGGGTCCACACCACCAACCTTTGAAGAAGAAAGCCTTTTTTGGTAGAATTCACTTCATAATCAAAAAAAAAACATTAAAATTTTTTTTTTATTTTGAGGTGGAGGGGTTGAGACAGGGTCTCTATGGATCTCTCTAGACAGACCAGGCTGGTCTCAAACTCAGAGAGCCTCCTCCCTCTGCTGAGATTGAAGACATGAGCAACCATGCCCAGCTGAAACTCCTTTTTTGAAAGTGGGAACGTTTGCATAGGGTTCTTATAGAACCATTAATACAACATATGCAAGCATGCATGCCAACAGACTATGGGGAGAGGCTTTCTCGCTTTCCTGTTAGAGTCACTGTCATTTAAAGTCATTAATAAATTTTTTTCAATAGAGCCCATGTGTTGACACATCTGAATCTCAGCACAAGGCAGTCTAGACTGTAGATTGAAGCCGTCTCAACAATTAGCACTAGGAAATGCCTCAGATGAGACTGCAAATCTCCATTGATGCTGGCAAATAGTATCAGACCCTTACCATCTTGTTAGGATCAATAAGCAACTATCAATATAAAAAAGATAAATATCAGAAAATGTGAAAAACCAAGTGCAAGTTAGGAAACAAGAACTAAGTACATGAACTCTTTTCATAACAAAAGGGAGCAAATCTGGGGACAAGAAAATTTCCATACTTGCTCCAGGAAATTTGAAAGTGAAATGCTACTAGAGATGCTTTCTTCAGAGGTAATATTTAGACACACTCCCTAGTACTGGTGAGACATTCAAGCAACAGCAACACACAGAAAGCAAAGGTGAAGCAAGGAGGAAGTAGCCTCATTCTCACTTTCAGCCTGATTTGCTCTGGCATCCGTTCTGCTTGGTATGTTAACACAACAGGGTCACAGTATCTGCGTCCTTCCTGCCGAGCATGTTTTCTCAGCTCAAATTCCTACAAATAAAAAAAGTCACTGAGGTTCTTGTTATGAGACACTTCCTTAAATTGAAGGAAACTACAACCTTAAAGATGAATGCTAAACACTTACAGTTGCCAATCTCTTGTCCATCTCAGGACCTGCTTTCTCCACTGCAGTTTTCTGAATAAAACAACAAGCCAATTCACAATTGTCCTGAGCTAACTGAGCAGCGGCCTGGTCCATCATTTCTCTTTGTTGTGGGGATGCAGTCTATTGAGAATACAAGACAAAGGAAAAAAGCAATTTTAAAATGTATAGTAGGAAATGCATTACAGTCTACAGGTCATTCCAAGTTCTGGTACTACTTATGTACCAGGCACTACCTGGAAAGTTCACAGTTCATTCACCTGTAATATAAAATTATTTTTAAACACTTCATCAGGTTGCAGTGAACATACTGAACAATATGGTAAAGGTAAAGAAGTGAGAACTCCTAACCCTGAGACCTGAGTGTGGTAGGTTTAGTGCTAGCATATAGCATAGGGAACTTGGAATAAGGCTGGACTTTAAAAGACTTACTTCCCAAGTGACATGTCCTTGGGAGATAGCCAAGGACTGAGGCCTTCTTTGATGTTAGGGCTGGGGGCAGGCAGGACACGCTCAGGACACGCCTGTCAATTCGCAGCCTCTGCAAAGAGCTTTTGAGAAGACTGAGCCCAGGGGCGTAACCTCAAAGCTGCACACGCAGTCACTGTGCCTGGTTTCTTTGGGCCCTTGTTTGAGCCTCAGGTGTAACAGTAAATTTACACCTGGGGAAAGCTTCTGCTGAATACATTTAAGTCAAGATTCCGGTTGACAGGCTGCTGTGCTTCTCCCCTCTGCCTGTCTCACCACCTTCCCTGTCTGATAGAGAAATTTCTATCACCTACACCAGGAGTGAGGGAGTTGGGAGGTGGGGAGCAGGAACTTCGGTTTGGAAATGGAAGTCTTTATAGGCCTGAAGCATCTGAATAGTGAGTCTTCTTGGAGCCCAAGAGGTTTGGATCTACAGAATGCTGAAGCAATTCTTGCAGGCCTAGGACATCTGAATAGGTGAGCCTGGGAGACTTTTCATATGCTAAATATGGGTCTCTTAAGACTAGAAGGGATTCCTGCTTGATAAACTGTCTTGGGATCTGACAAAGGAAATCAGAGACTAAGACTAAGAACTGTATGAAGACCAGCCATCCATATGGACCCACGCTCAGAGGAAAATACCCTTTTGAGAAACCTTAGGTTAATGTTAAATGTTTGTATTAAGTTTTAGGTGCTAGGTTTCAGAGTTAGGGTTTGGGTTTAGGATTTAGGAATTTTATAGATAATTGTTAGGTAATTGTTAAGTTTTAATAAATGTATGTGTGATAAATAAAAATTTACTGTTAAACCTGAGATTCAAACAAGGGGCCTGAACAAACAAGGTGCAGCAACTACATGTACAAAGTAACATTACATCAGTCCATTCTGCTCTATTCCACCTGGTGGAAACTACATCCATCTATCCATAAGACCCTGACTCCAAACTAACAATCATCCCTTCTTTAAGAGAATATGGCCAGGCGTGGTGGTGCACACCTTTAATCCCAGCACTAGAGAAGCAGAGGATCTCTGTGAGTTCAAGGTCAGCCTGGTCTACAAAGTGAATCCAGGACAGCTAGAGATACAAACAAACAAAAAAGTTGTTTTAGGATGAAGTAGTAATATTCAGTGCCATAGGCAAAAACTCTAGCAGACCAGTAATGAATTTTAAGTAATGATCTAATGAACTTATAATAAATATAAGTTACACACACCAAAAAAATCAACTTACACGAAGGGCTGAAGCAAAACTGTTTTTTAGGTTGGTAGATATGCTCATCAGTAAAGGCTCCCTGCAAGTAATCATAGCCATTCCAGCTGTCAAGTTCCGCATCATGTGATGAGCTGCTATTCGCATTCTAGATTCCTCAGAATCTAGAGCAAAATCCTTTCTGACTATCTGTTCACACGTAGTCATGGCAATCTTAATTGACCGATCTACTACAGGATGGACTAGCTCCTGGACAGCACGTTCAATTGCTTGCCGCACACACTGCTTCAACTGTGGATGAGCCTGAAACAAAGGGATCTGGAAGGAGAAAAGGAGAAGCACAAAATCATGGCACCAGCTTCTTTAAATAAAACATCCTACAGAGACTCTGCTATGTCTTCAATACTACAGAAACTACAGAGTTCACATAAACTAATAAAACCTCAGGAAACAGAAGATAGGAAAAAAGAAGTAAATATAACCTCTGATCTAAAAATCCCCTTCAATTTTAACAGGCAACTGCTCATTAAACACGTATTATTTGCTTATAAACACATGACCTTCTAAATTAAAGTTAGGATTAAATTAATTATAAGAAAGGCAATTTCTCAATGGGCGTGAGTGTAATCCCTGCACTTGGGAGGCAGAGGCAAGTAGACCTCTGTGAGTTCGAGGTCACCCTTGTCTAAAAAGTGAGTCCAGGACAGCCAAGCCTACACAGAGAAACCTTGCCTAAAAAAAAAAAAAAAAAAAAAAATCAATCAACAAATGATAAAAATAAAGAAATTTCATGCTGGGCGGTGGTGGTGCATGCCTTTAATCCCAGCACTTGGGAGGCAGAGGCAGGCGGATCTTTGTGAGTTCGAGGCCAGCCTGGTCTACAAAGTGAGTCCAGGACAGCCAGAGATATTCAGAGAAACCCTGTCTCGAAAAACCAAAAAAAAAAAAAAAATTTCTCAGGGGCTCATTGGTGAAGAGCACTTGCTGCTCTTGGAGCTTTCCTGGGATTTGGTTCCCAGCATTCATGTGGTGGCTTCACAATGGTCCATAACTCTATTTCCAGGGGATCTGGCACCCTTCTGAGCTCCGCGGGAACACACCTGGCTTACATGCATGCATGCAGGCAAAACACTCACACACATTTAAAAAAAAAAAAGGTTCAGGCTGGAGAGATGGCTCAGTTAAGAGACTGATTGCTCCTCCAGAGGACCTGGGTTCAATTCCTAGCACCCACATGGCACAGCTGTCTGTAACTCCAAGATCTGGCACTCTCACACAGACATACATGCAGGCAAAACACCAATGCACAAAAATAAAAATAAATTAAAAAACAAAAAAGTTAAGCCAGGCATGGTGACAATTGCCTTTAAACCCAGTACTCAGGACACAGAGGCAGGCAGATCTCTGTGAGTTCAAGGCCATCCTGGTGTAGAGTGACTTCCAGAACAGCCATGGCTACTACACAGAGAAAAACTGTCTTGAGAAAAAAAAAAAAAAGTTAAAGATTTTGGCTTAGAAATTCTATATACAAACTGTAGTCTGTCAAATGGCTTAATAGCAGGCCACAGTGGCATAATGAAAGCAGAAGAAAAATACTAAAGCATCCATTAAGGAGAATCTTTGACTTATGTATGGACTATCCAAAACTGTGATTTTATTGCTGGCATAATTAGATCACTGTGTGGTAGAGTGAGAGGAACAAACAGAAACCCTGATCACTTAGGACTACTGTCCTACTTAAACTCTGTGCATTATAGATTCCCTACTTCTTAAAAAAAAAAAAAAAAAAAAAAAGGCCCCAGGGGGAAGTCGGTGAAAAGGAAGGTAAAACAGTTCACTTTGTCACAAACTAGAACTGAAAGAATTGGCGCTAGAGAGATGGCCCACTAATTAAGCACTTGCAGAGGATTAGGATTTGATTTCCAGAACCAATATGGTAGCTCACTCATAACCACCTGTAACTCCAGCTCCGGGAGATTTGACGATTTCTTCTGACCACCTTGGGTACCTGATGTGCATATAGTACACACACATACATGCAGGTAAAACATACAAATTATATCAGTCTCTCAAAAAATAGAAAGAATGGATCAATGTTCACTTACTGTGGGGTTTAGAGTGATGTGCGGTGCCAGCCCTGCAAGAGAATAGACATTGATGTCGTGGTAGCTGTACTGTGGCTGTGGTGGAACCGAGGCTGTACACGTAGTGCTGGTAGCTGGTGTTGTAGAAGTTGCTAGATGTACAGTGTAAGAGATAAGAGCACATTTGTTGACTGTATACAAAATTAGCTGAATCTTATCTACTTAAACTAACTGCCCTTGAGAAGGACTGCTGAGGTCACCTCTTTCCCATTCTGAAAAAGAAATCCTGCTATTGCATGAATATGAGCAAAGTCTGCTGGTGGCAGTGTTCTACAGCACAGAAACATTTTCAGAGCAAAAACCACACTAGCCAGCTCAAGCTTTAAATATCTGGCTGTGTCACAGTTACCTGTCTTCAACCTAACCTTTACCAGGGTAACTGGAATTTGTCAGACATCAAGAGAAGGATTAAAAAAAAAAGAGGTGTACAGTGCTAGCTCTACCAATTCCTCACTGTTTAACCTAAGTACATCCAACTCCCAAAGCCGCTCCCCGTCCCACCCAGCCCCTATGAGAGAGAGAGAGATAGCTTACATGACTGATTTTTAGATAGGGTCCCAGGCTGGCTTGAACTCACTGTGTAGCTTAAGTTGGCCTCAAACTCACAATCCTTCTGGCGTTAGCTTCTCAAGTGGTAGGATTAGAGGCCTGCATCTAAACCCAGTTCTGATTGTTTTGATACAGATAAAATATTCTCCTAGTAGGTGTGCCTGACCTGGCAAACCCTGGATTTAAAGGAATTAGACTGACTATTGTGTCATTCAAGTACTTCTGATACTTCAAACAATGTAGAGATAAACTATCTGGGTTATAATACAAGGACAATTGATTGATTCATATTTAAGACTATCTTAAGAGATAGTGAAATAATCTAATAAAGACTACCCGTAGCTGTTACTCTCACTTGATAATTAAAAGGCTCACCAAAAAGTAAACAAAACTTTACACAAGGTGGGACAGTTAGCAGTTCGCTCATGTGGAGCTGTGCCATCTGAGAAGGTTCTAGCCGACAAAGGCTAGTCTTCTGTCCTTACTTGTTGTTGTGATGGCAGGAAGCTCTTCTGGCTGCTTGGCGTCTTTCTTTGGAGCAGAGAGTTGTTCATCTAAACTCTTCAGGCGGTCTTTATCTTTCAGCAAGTTTCCAGGTTTGAGCTCATTGATGTCTAATGCAAGGTTCTTACAGAGCACCTCAATCTCAAACTTCAAGTTTAACTGTGAGATTTCAGTATTTGATTAGAATAACAGAAAATAATCATGTCCAATGTCCCCTGCCCCCTGCAATAGTCTGCCTTTACTGCAGAGTTCAATCCTCTTAAGGCACAGAATTCTCCAAGAAAGAAGCAACTGTAATTTTACCTTTAAGTCATGCTCCTGGTGCAGCTCAGCCAATACATTCATAATTGCCATTGTCCAGGGATTTGGTGGTCTAAAAACCTAAAGAGAAGCTATGATATTAAGCTAGTTCTAAACAAAACCTTTAGTTTATATTATCTCAACATTTAAACACTAAAATCTACATGACTACAATAAATCCTGATCCTTCTTAGATACAACACATCCTAGAAAAACACAAAACAATGGTGACACGTTCAGTCTTTTAATTTCACTTAACTTTACAAATATCTAAGGAGAACTTATTGTCCAAAAGAACAAAGCTATAATCTCTTGGGAACTGTCTTGGCAATCTCTCACAAATTCACCATGAACAACATTTACTCACCAGACTACGAATGCTGGACTCTAGAACTTTGGCAACAAATGGCACAACATAAAGCAACTCTTGTTGTCCTTTAACGTAAGCCTCTAGCAGCAAAGATTTCACATCCAAGTCCTACAATTTTAAAACAAAACAAAAAATTTGAGCCAAAAATCTGTTTCAGAAGCCCTCAGGGGAAAATAAAATAAAATACCCAGGAAAGTATCCCACTCACTAGCCTCATCTCCCAAAAGACAATCAATACATATCTGACCCTTGCCTGACAGAGAAAAGCAAGTACAAGAACACGCCCACTGGCTTTTCTGTTTCCTAAGAGTCCAAGAGACTGTGCATAGAATTAACAATTCGAACATGATCAAAGTCTTGTAAAAGCCCAGTAACAATTAAAACATTCCTTCCAATTTTTACATGTATATCCATTTTAAAACACACCGTGTGTAAGATGGGTTTATTCTTAGCTAATGTGATCATTCCTAGCCAGTGTCCCAAGTTCTTCAGCAAAGAGCGGTCTGAAAAATTGGCAGCAGCTTTGTCAGAGGTCAGCAGCACCTGCGATAGTATAGATTTAAATATAAGAGAATAAACCTATGAAAGAAATACAATTTTGTATTTGAGAATTTCACTATTCTTTCTAAAAATTAAGACTATACTCAAAGTACATCTATTCCATATATCATATTTGCACTACCTTACTATGCTCATTATTGAACTGTTGACATTACCTTTGAAAAATGTTGTAAGGAGCTCATTACATGGAATACTTATTTATCATGTGCAAGACCCTGGGTTGGAATCCCCAAATGACAGAATAAGTAAACAAATGAATGGCTATTATTAAAAATTCCCTCATAGTTAGTTTACTTCCAAAGATAACGATAATCCTTGCTATAAGATAATAAAGCTGAACACAAGTCATGTTCCTTAACTCCATAAAGCAACAGCGAAATGGCACTCAGCTGTGCAAAGAGGAGCCAGAATTCTTTTTGCACTACAGCGTAACCAAGAATGGGGAAAATTCCCATCCATAGGTTTAAATATAGTGCTAGTTCCTAAGCCAGCTCCAAGTTACTCAGCAATGGATGGTCTCAACTCTATCTGGTTTATACTGTTTTTGAAAAAGTTTCACACTCACAAATAAATGATAGCTTAGAAATAAAATAGTTGAACTTTATGGAACAAGTATAACAGTAAGAATCTGACCTTAGCCGGGCAGTGGTGGCGCATGCCTTTAATCCCAGCACTTGGGAGGCAGAGGCAGGCAGATCTCTGTGAGTTCGAGGCTAGCCTGGTCTACAAAGTGAGTTCAGGACAGCCAGAGCTGTTATACAAAGAAACCCTGTCTCGAAAAACCAAAGAAAAAAAAAAAAAAAAAAGAATCTGACCTTATACTACAAAAAAATCCCAGAACAAAAGCTATTTCTCTCTCTCTCTCTCTTTTTTTTTTTTTTTTGGTTTTTTCGAGACAGGGTTTCTCTAACAGCCCTGGCTGTCCTGGACTCACTTTGTAGACCAGGCTGGACTTGAACTTCACAGAGATCCACCTGCCTCTGCCGCCCAAGTGCTGAGATTAAATTAAAGGCGTGCACCACCACGCCCGGATCAAAAGCTATTTCAAATGGGTCTGGAATCTAGATATCTGACACTTCAACCAGCAGAATGGTTTTCTGTAAGACTATTTCTTAAAAACCAAGATAGAGAACTGAGAACATGTTGCACCTAACCTCCAAAGAGATGAGGAAGAAGTGAACACACATACAGGACCAAGTCAACAAGATGGCATGCCCAAAAAAATCTGAATATACATGGAAACAAAGTAAAATTCTGAAGCCATACAGGGAAAAGATTTTTTTTTAAACTTACAAGGGGATTAAACTTAAGTAATACATAGGGTTATGGCTAAAAAGATTAGATTCTTGGACCAGTTAGATGATTCAGCAAGTAAAATTGTCAGCCACCAAGCTGACATTCTGATATTCTGAGTCTGAGAACCGCCTCCTGAAAGCTGTCCTCTGAGCACACACATGTACATGAGTGTGCACACTCACACAAATGTAATATAAAATTATGGATCTCACTAGTTAAACATTTCAAACAAAATCTATGGTACTTTCCATGGATATCTAACATAGATAGCCCAGAGAAAAACAGCAAATCATCCCAAGTTCTACCTAAGATCAATGTAAAGCAATTATTAAAGTAGACAAAAGAACTCTTACTTTAATGTTTCTGTAGGTCTCATTCAGAACCATCTTGTTAAATTCTGGATTCTTCAATGTGTCAAGAAAATTTGAATACAGGCTGTGAAAGTTTGGCTCAATACTGACTCTTTTCATAACTAGATACTGGGAAACCCAAGGCATAAATTCTTCCTTCACAGTTTCTTTAAGCTCTTCAACCTAGCCAATCAACGTGACACAGGTAGAGAATTAGTATAAACAGAAACACAGGCAAAATAAAGTTTGGGTTCTGTGAATCACATCACACAGCATCAGACTTCTTACAAAACTGTAACATGAGTCTTCCTGATGACACTCTAGCAACAAATAAGCCGCCAGATTGTGTATTTATTTATTTCTTAAAGACAGTCTCCCTATGCAGTAACTCAAGCTGATCTCAGACTCTTGACCTTTGTCCTTCAGCCCCCTAAGTGCTGGCACTATAACCTTACATCACAAGACCCAGCATATTAAGGCCACATATCAACCCCTTTCGGAGGCAGTCTCTCACCATATAGCACTAGGTGGCTTGGGATCACAATACAGACCAGACTGGCCTCAAACTCACAGAAATCCTCCTGCCTCTATCTCATCATGTGTCACTATGCTCAGCCTAAAACCCACTGTCCTTTCAAAGCACTGGCTTAATATTTACTCTTAGAAGGCAAGTACAACTCCTCATGCTCTTCAAAGCTGTACCTCACGGCACTTACTGGGTTTAATAAACACAATAGTTTCTGGCAGAACATAAAACAAAGCCTTCCATCAAAGTTGGGCATGGTGGTGCATACCTTTAATCCAAACACTTGGGAGGCAGACAGAATTTAGGGCCATCCCAGTTAACATAATGAGCTTTAGGCTAAGCAAGGGTACTTAACGAGATCTTGTCTCCAAAAACCAAAACCAAAAACACAAGGAAAACAAACAAACAAAAACAACCCAATTCCCTTAAAGGAGAGCATGCCATTATTTGAAAAAGGCTACAACTCCACTGCAAAATCTGAACAATGGATACTGTTTAATTCTGCTGGAGTGCAAGAAGAGGCCAGTTCCACAACCCAAAAGTACATGATCTTCATGACACAGGACAATTACAGCATATCTGAGAGGAGTTTCAATGAGGTTTCAGTACTAACAAAGTAGCAGAAACCAGAAGCTTCGTACCAGACCAAGGAGTCATTTTTTTTTTCTTTTTCTTTTTCTTTTTTTTTTTTTCTTTTTTTGCTTTTTCGAGACAGGGTTTCTCTGTGTAACAGCTCTGGCTGTCCTGGACTCCCTTTTGTAGACCAGGTTGGCCTTGAACTCACAGAGATCCGCCTGCCTCTGCCTCCCAAGTGGTGGGATTAAAGGCGTGCGCCACCAACGCCCGGCCCAAGGAGTCATTTTAATGAACATCTGCAAGCAAAATGTATGAACATAAGGGAATATTGTGGGACACACTGCAGCTTCCACAATGAGATTTTATTTTTTATGTTGGGACAGATTGCAAGGGTGGAGGGTGGGTCTGAGGTGGGAGATGAGCTCGAATAGGGTGCATGATGGGAAATTCACATAATAAAAAATTTTCAAATTCCTACAAAAATAGTAACTGCTTTTAAACCCTTTCTTTTTAAAGTCATTTACCACCACCCTCAGCTAAAATCATACTTTTGAAACTGAGTTTGTTTGCTTTTGTTTTTTAGACAGGCTTTTGTTTTTTAGACAGTAAAGGCAAACGTCTAACTCCCAACTTCCTTGGTAGCTTGAACTGCAGACTCATACTGTGCCACCAGACCTACTGGATTAAAAAGGGGTTAAAAGGGGCTGGAGAGGTGGCTCAGAGGTTAAGAGCACTGGCTGTTCTTCCAAAGGTCCTGAGTTCAATTCCCAGCAACCACATGGTGGCTCACAACCATCTACGTTGAGGTCTTGTGCCCAGGCATTTATGTAGAGCAAATACTGTATACATAATAAATAAATAAATAAATAAATAAATAAATAAATAAATAAATAAATAAATAAATAAATAAAT
>CAJQZJ010032284.1:7375085-7391282 GCA_907164525.1 Lophiomys imhausi
AATAAATAAATAAATAAATAAATAAATAAATAAATAAATAAATAAATGTTTAAGAAGGGGGGGGTGGTAAAAAAACAATGCCTCCTTCCCTGGGGGAAAAGGAGAAGGCATTTCATAAGCTATTATATCATGCTTACCTTCTGTGTCATATTTGACTGTGAGAGATTGTTGAAAATAAAAGCAATTTTCTCTTGAATATTTTCTGGGGGCTCCACAATTCTCTCAGTTTGGTCTGTGGCCACAAGCAATGTATCAATATTTGTTGTGTTTATAGAAGGCTAGAAGTAATAAAATGTATTAAGTTAAAATAGCTGAGATGTTTCACTGGAAAATCCCAGAAAATAGAAGTGCTGGCAAGATAGATAGCTCAGAGAATAAAAGCACTTGCCTCCAAGCCCAGGCCTGAGTTCAATTCCTGGGACCCACATGTTAGGCGAGGAGTACTGGCTCTAAGTACTCTGATCTCCACATATACATTATAGCACACATACACACAAAATGAACAATAAAATGTAAAGGTAATGAAACAACCTTAGAAGATTATAGCGTGATTCCATTAGCATGAAAAACACACATGGTATAATTATATTGTTAAGATAGAAACCCATTACTGAATTATTATATAGTGGTCTCTGGGAAATACAGGACTTTTACGCTTACAATAAAATAACAAATTCTCTACTGCTTATTTACAACAGATCCTGGGAAAGCAAAAGGTCTACTTACTGGCACATCTTTCTTAAAGCTGACTCCAGTTGGCTTGGTGACTGTAACTGTCTTAGCAACAGTGGTGGTTGTTGAGGTGGTAACCACTGTGCTAACCTGACCCGCAAGAGGAGGTTTGGCTGGAACCTGGGCCTGGGCTTGGGCCTGGGCCAGTGCAATGCTTCCAGGTGTCGTGATAGAGCCCTGCATTTTCACAGGAGGATCTCGAGACTGTTGTCCATACTCAATGTACTATATGGGTATAGAGGAAAACATATTGAGGCTACTTAATAATAATGAAAATTAGCCGGGCGGTGGTGGCGCACGCCTTTAATCCCAGCACTTGGGAGGCAGAGGCAGGCGGATCTTTGTGAGTTCGAGGCCAGCCTGGTCTACAAAGTGAGTCCAGGACGGCCAGAGATATTCAGTATTCAGAGAAACCCTGTCTCGAAAAACCAATAAATAAATAAATAAATAAATAAATAGATAATAATGAAAAGTTTGTCTTTTATGTCCCTCACTTATGAAAAGATAAAATTTCAGTTTTCTTTTAGTCTACCTTCCTTAATCCTTGCCCCAAATAGCACTAATACGTAAGTGGATACTGTGAACTCCTTATAAAGATAAATTAGTATGTTCAAATGCTTTAAACTAGCCTGGCAAAACAACTTTAAAGAGCAGTCTTAGATGTCTTAAAATTTTCAAAATTTGTGTCAGGCTACTTTTTACTGAACTTTAGCATAACCATACTACAGTGTGTTCCTACCCCAGTAAGATTCTTATTATGAACAGAGAAGTACTACTCTCTACTCATAACAGAGCAAGCCAGCTCAAGCATAACTGACAGACAGCATAATGGACAATTTTCATTTCAGAGCTCAGTAAATTAGAGGAATGAGTGTCATGAGGTTCTAGTATTACCTCAAATCATCCTTACCTGCAAAACTAAAACCACTACACATAAAATACATACACGTAACATCTTACTGACCAAATCCTTCTCTCTCTGGGAAGCCAGCTCACTACATAGTACTAGCTGACCTGAACTCCAGAGCTTTGCCTGCCTGTGCATTTCCAGCACTGGGATGAAAGGTGTGAGGCAACGGTCTGCAGCTTAAATAAGGACTAGAGAGTGGCTCAGTGTTTGCTTACAGCCAGCTGCACAGGCGGGACTCTAACTCAGCAGGCAGACATCAGTCATGGGGATCTCTGAATTCAGTGACGACAGTGACAACTTTTTTATTTTTTTTAAAGATGCTTGTCTCACAGGACCTCTATTTGGTCCTTAGAATCACCAATGGAAGGCAGGATCGTTAAAAAGTTATTTTGCAATTTATTAACATATAATTATCCTCTTATGTAACACCCGGGCACCCTCTCAAATTCATGGCCTCTAGCTATGATCCGCCCACACACACTCACACAACCTGCTCAGTCTGCTCAGTTGCTTTGTTTCTAGGGTCAGTCACTTGATACTGAATAACTAATAGGGATCTCACACCTTGGGAAAGACTAATTCTCCCTCTCAGAAGTCATTAATTGCCTATAGCTCCTCATCTGGGGCAGGGTGGATGAGAATTCCCTTTCCCACATTAGTCAATTGGTGTTGTCATTGTTGGTAGATTAAGATTTTAAATCTGATCAATAATAGGGCTATAATCTACCTACTGTATGTAAATCTTAACAATTAGAATTGTAATAAAAATTAAACAACTTTCATTTCAAACAGAAATGACCAAACACAAGCCAGATGCATAAATAATGCCTATCATTCAAATTTTCACACACACACAAAAAAAAAATTGCATTATTTCCTAGGTCCATTTTTGTAGAGATTGACTCACAGCAGGTTTCTCAACAGAATCTAAACAGGCATCTAAAAGATTTATTTTTTTTTATTTTAGAAAAAGTAAGAAGAAGCCGGGCGTGGTGGCACACACCTTTAATCCCAGCACTCGGGAGGTAGAGGCAGGTGGATCTCTGAGTTCTAGGCCAACCTGGCCTACACAGTGAGTCCAGGACAGCCAGGGCTGTTACATAGAGAAACCCTGTCTCAAAAAAAAAAAAGTAATAAAATATGTAAACCAACTTTTTTTTTAAACATTTATTTATTAATTTATTATGTATACAGTATTTGCTCTACATAAATGCCCGGGCACAAGATCTCAATGTAGATGGTTGTGAGCCACCATGTGGTTGCTGGGAATTGAACTCAGGACCTTTGGAAGAACAGCCAGTGCTCTTAACCTCTGAGCCATCACTCCAGCCCGTAAACCAACTTTTACTGTGTGATTTTGTTTGGGATTTGTTTATTTTTCTTGAGACAGACTCAGACTATCTAGGCTTGCGGGTCCACAGACCAGAACTCACTATGCAAACCATACCGGTCTGATTCTGAGATCCGCCTGCCTCTGCCTTAGGGTGCTGCACTAAAGGGACACCCTACCATACAGCACTACAGAACAAACTTGAACTCCATCACGTTTTTACAATCAAGTGAACTTTACATGTATACAAAGATTCACCGAGTAGAATGTGTCTATTGTTCAAAAGCATCACCAGGCATAAGAACTAGTAAAAGTCCTTTAAATCAATTAATAAAACTGTAGCTCAAAACAGTTATACAGCATGAATGACATTTTTATCTGGTGTATTAAAAGTCAAAAAATGAGCAAATAATAATAATACATAGGTTGATATCACTGAAGAATCTTAATCTTGACATTCTGGCATATGACTTTAATCCCACCACTTTAGAGGCAGAGGCAGGGTGTCTCAGAGAAATTTAATTTTTAGAAAGCCAAGTGAACTCTTGGCAGCCAGCTGTGTATATGAGACCATGCTTCAAAAAATAAAAGCACAAGAGGATGTTATGGAGCTGTGAGGTGAGAAGAGCACTTGCCCAGGAAGCCCAAGGTACTACAGCTGAATTCCAAGAACATATAAAAACATGGAAGGAGATGTGACTGCAAAGTTGTCCTCTGACCTCCATTCGGGCCATGAAAAGTGCACGTCCTAATACATATACATGTAATAAAAAGACTTAGTAGGGGCTGGAGAGATGGCCCAGGGGTAAAAACACTGACTGCTCTTCCAAAGGACCCCAATGCAAATCCCAGCACCCACATGGCAGTTCACAGCTGTCTATAATTGTGTGTGGGTGGGGGGGGCTTTAATCCCAGAGGTGATTAATCCCAGGAAGATCAAGGCCAGAAGTTCAAGGCCAGCCTGGTCTACAGAGTGAGTCCAGGACAGCCAGGGCTACACAGAGAAACCCTGTCTCGAAAAAAAACCAAAGACTTAGTAGCATTTTCCACAGCTCTCCAAACAAATCAGAAGAGATGAAGCGTCTGCTCAGCTTACCAGTTTCAGACCAGGGCACTCACCTCCTGCAAATGGTGTGGGAACTGCATGAAGTGGCTGATGGAAGCCAAGTGCTGACAGTACTGAGGATAGTCCTTCAATCTGCCAAACATGAAGATTTTATTGTTCATTCACCATTTCTTGTAAGTACACAGAAAACTTTTCTTTCCAGACACTACTATGTGAAAATCATCTCCCCACTGTTATTTGAAGAGAATTTCAAAGGAAAGGCCACCAACTGGAACAGTGCATGCACACAATCCCAGAACTTAATATAAGCTCTAGACCAACCTGGCTTTATCTCAAAAAGAAGAAAAAAGAAAAGAAACACAGGAATGAACACCGAAATGGAGGTGAAGAAGACACTCCTGAACCCCACCTCACAACAGAAAATAAAGCACTGACCAGGTGCGTATGCAGGCCTGGAATCCAGCACTTCAGAGAATGAGGGAGGAGAACTGTGATTTCCAAGACAATCAAACAATTTAAAGTGACTTAAAATTAAGTAATATAAAATAAGCAAAGCCAATACCTCTACTTTTTCTAAACATTGGACTACTGGGTATAGCTCGGTAAGCTTGTAATGTGGAAGTATGTGCAGTTTGTTTAATATATACACTAGATATCGTTCCACATAAATGAAAAGATACTACCCAGAATGAAGAAGGCTGAGAATGGCAGACACTGAGCAAGTGAGGAGTATGTCATCTATCTACTCACCTATTTTTAAATCTATCTAGTGCAGCAATACCAAAATAATACATTTTGGATCCAAAAGGCTTCCGTAAGGCTTCAAGAACATATCGCAGGGCCAGACCCAATGCCATGTAAGTGACCAGTCCTTTTTCAATTATGCCACCAAACAGACAGGCTGTTATATGTAATTCTTTATCAGGGTATTGGGGGAAAAACCGATATTCTTCAAATAAGTTCCTCAGCATACAGTTAAATACTTCTCGCTCCCTTTTTATAGTAGAGTCTTTAAATCTCTGTAGCATTTCTAATACCTGGAAAAGCAAGACAAACACAACACATGCATACAAGGAACTCTACACCAAGAATCCACCTTATGCATCTCAATCACAAACCTGATAAGAGAAGTGTTTACCAATGGGGGAACGGCTTAATATAAACATTAACATTTCAACAGATACACAGAAATATAACAACACTGTAAGGAAATTTCTAAAAACTTTGAAAGGGCCCTTATTTTAAGTTAATGAAAACATAATTAGGGTTCCTAGACACTCACCTCATCAACAGACATGGTCGGATGTGGTGGGTGATTATATATTCGCTGGAAATAGCTGTTAGCTTCATCATCTATCTCTTTACTAAAGTGCTGATTTGCCTCTGGCCACACCTGAGACAAGTCGGCTGTTGGGGAGGAAAAAGGCTATCAGTACACATATTTAAGTCTTCCTTCAATTCTCCTAGAAAGAATTTATTGGGGGGGGGGGGGAGATAAAAAATTGAAGGTCTCAAATGTCAGGCAGACATGAAAGACTTCTAAATAAATTGCTTTACTTAGTTCTACTACAGTATTTTCTAAGTAACACTGCAGTAAAACTTCAGTAGGTTACAACCCCTAACACATTTACCATTAAGACATCAACCATGACTCATGGTGAGCAAGTCTCTACTGCTCTGTAACAAATACATGATGTAACATAAAGCATCACACACAAAGCACGATACAAAACATGAACACTCACACAACCTTTCACACTAACATTTTCAAGTCAGTTGGCAGATTTTTTGTTTTTTTTTTAAAGATTTATTTATTATGTATACAGTGTTCTGTCTGCAGGTATATCTGCAGGCCAGAAGAGGGCACCAGATTTCATTATGGATGGTTGTGAGCCACCATGTGGTTCCTGGGAATTGAACCTCTGGAAGAGCAGCCAGTGCTCTTAACCGCTGAGCCATCTCTCCAGCCCGTCAGTTGGCATTTTTATACACTGTAAATATTTAGTAATATAATGAATAATACTAATAGTGCTATTATTATTGGGAGATGGGGTTCACCCACGTGTCTCTGGCTGCCCTTGAACTCAGAGGCCCATCTGTGTGTGACCTCTCTAACCCTGGACTGCTCCCCCTGCTGGGAACTGTTGTCTACCTAGGGGTTCTGCCTGCATCATGTACATGGCTGGTCCCAGGAAAGCGTTTTAGATCTCCAGGGTTACAAACAGCTGTGAGCTGCCATGTTGGATGGTGGGAATTAGAATATGTGCATTCCCACAAGTCTAAGGACATACATGATCCAATAACGGCCATTATCAACATATAAGTCAATGTTTCTGTCTCTATTCTTTGTTTTGTTTTTTTTTTGGTTTTTCGAGACAGGGTTTCTCTGAATATCTCTGGCTGTCCTGGACTCGCTTTGTAGACCAGGCTGGCCTCGAACTCACAAAGATCCGCCTGCCTCTGCCTCCCAAGTGCTGGGATTAAAGGCGTGCGCCACCACCGCCCGGCTCTTTGTTTTTTTTATAAGGTATGGTTTCACTGTGTAATAGTCCTGGCTGTCCTGGACTCTCTTTGTAGACTGACTGGTCTAGCCTCAAACTCACAGATCCACCTGCCTATGCCTCCTAGGTGCTGGGATTAAAGGCGTGCGGCATCACACCTGGCCTGTCTTCTAAAGACAACACAAAAAAAGAAAAATTTTATGTGTATCAGTCACACTTCACAATCACAGACAACACTACCACTTACAAGGTTTCATCTTACTCTGCTGGAATGTAGGCTGGTTGAGTCCAGAGGTGCCCAGTTTCCTCTGTACAAAAGGGTCGTTGTTCACTGCAGGAAGTCCAAGGGCCCCAGTTCCTATACCAGTCAAGCTTCCTGTGCCAAGACCACCTACTAGAGAGAATGAAGGCAGCCAGAAGTTCAGTCAATACTTCTTCACTTCAAAGAAAAATTAACTTATTATGTGCACATGATGTACATATGAGGACATGTTGTACCACGGCACAAGTATGAAGGTAAGAGGACAAATTGTGGAATTGTTTTTCTCCTTCCACCTTTACTTGGGCACAGAGGATCAAACTAACATCCTTTTCCACTAAGCCATTTCACTGGCCCCATCACTTATAGTATTAAATTTGTAATTTTAAAGTATACCCTCTCAAAGAATATACTTACTCAAGACTAGTGATTAAAATTAAAGAATTTCATGCAATCATTCCACAGCTATCATGAGTCAAGATCTCTCTATTTATTCCTCTCAACTCTAACCCCAAAACTAACAACTAACCAACAACAGAAACCACAAGCTCAGGTCACAGCGTGTTAGGAAGGCTAGTTTGATAAGCCGCGGTCTCAGTTTAAGTGAATTACTCATCAGGTCTAGAGCCATAAGCAGCTGCATTAAGGTCACTTCATCATGACACATAACTCCTCGGGCTTTCCCGTCCTAACTTACAGCCTATACAAGAGAAGTGTGTGTAAGGAGAAATGCACCTTACTTCACCGTGAAATTACAGATCCACAATACTGAGAACGGCCGGGCATGGTAGTGTCCACTTTTAATTCCCCCCCAGTCAGAAGGCAGAGGCAGGTAGACCTGAGTTCAAGGCCAGCCTGGTCTACAAAGAGAGTCCAGGACAGCCAGTGCTATTATACAGAGAAACCTTGTCTTGAAAAACCAAACATGATATTGAGGAGAAGGAATTAAGGTTTTAAAGATACACAAGTATTTTCTATGTGGGTATAGGACAATCAGGCAGAACAAACACTTGAATTTGGTATGCACAGTCTTTTCTATCTCTGTGATTCATTCATAAGGCTAAATTCACACCACTGCATTTGACTGGCCCAGTATTAAATGCCCAGCCAGCACCAAAAACAAAAACAAGAAAAAAACCTAATAAAATGCAACAAATACGTGCTATGCACATTATTTGGTAAAACAGAATAAATCTTGTGCTGACTCAACTGACTTTACTATTATAAAGTCCTAGCCATTATTTCCATTAAAAGGAACCAAATTAAGCAGCATGTTTCCTTCTCCCCAACTAGAATGCAGACATACACAGCTTTCACATTTTGCTGATGTACCTTTCTTTTAGCAGGCACTCCAAACCGTTTAGCATACACTAACTAGGGCACAATAAAATTTACAAATAGCTCCAACAATCAATCCCCCTTACCTGGAAGCTGTGAGGAAAGCCCTCCAATACCACTGAATGCCGTTGTTTGATTTGGGGTTGACAGTGGTGGAAATGCTTTTGCTGGTGACTGAGGGGTACTGAACGCAGAACCCAAATTTGGAGGAAACCCTTGCATGCTCTGGGTGTGAGGGGCAGCTGAGCCACCTATACTAAGAGATGCCATCCCAGCAAGAGGGTCAATCTAAAGAAAACACAACAAAGTGTTACACATGTTCTTAGGAAAGGCAGATCTGGCACACGTGCAGCTAGTCATAGTGAAAGCTCTTTGTCCTCCTGAACACTTTAACACCCACACAATCACAACACTTCGTTGTACGGTATCGAGTCTGGTAGTCATTTTTCATACTACGTAAGGAATAGGTTTAGAGAGTTAAGTCCGGCCATAAAGTACCAGAGCCATAGGAGGAGACTACAAAACTTATAAGATAACTGCCCTCCTTATTGTTTTACTGAACTTCTAGTAATAACATGGGGCAAATATTACATTATTAAATAAAAAATAATTTCACCCTCTTGTTTTTACTTACAACATAGTAAAAGTATTAAAATTATGTTTTAATTAAAACATCATATTTTATAATTTCTAGGATTCAAAAAGATCACCTCTGATTTTTAAAAGACACTACAAAACCAAAATGTGCTATTCAGAGATCTTAAAAATTATCAACTGTGCTCCAAATATCTTAGCTGTGGCACTAATTGACACCTTCATGAGTATGGAAATGACAAGCAAATGTCTTATAAAGGAGACACTGAAGAGTCTCTAGGTGCCTTTCCTTTCTTAATCCCCAACCTGCCATTCAGTGCATCTGAAACCGAAGTGGAATATGTTGCTCCCAAAGAGAATGGGGTGGGCGATGTCAGGGAGTAACTTAAATGTACCTTGTTTTTAAAAGAGCAGTTCGGTTGAGAGCTGAAGAGCCCAGTTATAACAAGCCGTTATGCTCTAGCACTGTTGCTTGGCCCGTGAAGCTACAAACAAGACACATCAGATTCAAAGGCAGTGCTTACTTCCTCAAGAGTGTAATTCTAACTTTAAAAAGAAACCCTCTTCATTTACCTAAATAAGTGGTTTTGTATATTTCCTCTCAGTCGTTCTATTGGTTATTAAAGTCTATTCTGTTATAATACCTATGGAAGAATCACCTTTAAAACATGCTACACATGCAGGTTTCTAATGTACAATAAATTAAAGCTGTTATTGAAGATGTAGAAGTTTGGTCTATTCTGAATCCATGAACAAATGAAGAACTGTGGCATTTTGTTACCTGAACAGGAGAAATGGCATCTAAGCTGCTAGCACTAGGAGGGCGACCTTTTGGCATAACTCCAGGTGGTGGCTGTCTGGCCTTATTCATTACATTACTGCAATTGGCTACCATGGTGAGGATGGTCTCTGATAACTCCTGAGAAACACTCCTACAAGGAGAAGAAAAATGCAACATATGTTTGCTATTTCCCAAAATGCCTACAGATACCAATCTGATCATCTAATAACAAGTTCTGGAGCACATAGTTACAACTGTGTCTTGCCATTTACCACCAGGATTTTCTGAACACTAGGTTATCTTCAAAACTTTTGGCAAAAACTATGCTTGAACAAAAACATTTCAACCACTGAATAAAAATGTTTTAATATGTCTCGAAAAAAAAAAGTTTTAATAATGGCAACAGGGAATGAGGCAGCACACAAAGTGGGACACACCTATAACCTCAGCAGTCCAGAGGCTCAAGAAGAAATACTGTTTAAATCCAGGAGTTTAGGGCTAGCCTACATGATGTAGTAAAACCTTGTTTCTTTAAAATGGTCAGTGACATTTTTTTTATATCCAAAATTCTTTTTTTTTTAAAATACTTTATTTTTTTTTCTTCAAGTTACATCTCAGTAACAAACCCCTCCCTATTCCCCCTTCCTATCCCACCCTTCCACCCTCTTCCCCCCAGAAGTTTCCCCTTTCAGTCAAACAGATGGTTCCTTCTCTTATAACAGTAAGTATTATACAAAACAATAGATATAAATATGCCACATTTATGAGTTAAATGGCCCAGTATACCTTCCCAATGTCCAGTTTATACATATTTGGCCCCTGACTTTAACATTCTACTATCTAACCATCTCCATGAGTTTAAAGGTCTATATGTGACTCAACATTCATACTAACTTGCAACACACTTTTAAGAGTATCTTCTTAGATCTATAACACCCTCTTGATTCCTAAACAACTCAAAATTTAACTATGAGACTCTAGCTGTCTATTCTTCAACCACCTCAGAGACCTGAGAAGGATAAATATATTTGCTTATATAGGAAGTGCAGGGCCTGCAGCTTCCAAAACTAAGAAAGGACATACCAATGACTGCCTGGACAGTTCCCATTTTCTCTCCATACATTCCTGCATCAGTCTTCAGCCTTTGGGTCCTGTTTCTCTCACAGACATTTGTTGTAGAGCAGGGATTATGAAGGACTTACCTACCCTGTCTTGGCAGAGTTAGGCTGTTGACTTCCCTGCTACCAAGTTTTGTCCTTTTTGGACAGCAGTCTGTCTGCAGTTGGTGCAAGGGGATTTTTCATGCCAAGAGATAGGCTTGCAGCCGGGCGGTGGTGGCGCACGCCTTTAATCCCAGCACTTGGGAGGCAGAGGCAGGCGGATCTTTGTGAGTTCGAGGCCAGCCTGGTCTACAAAGTGAGTCCAGGACAGCCAAGGATACACAGAGAAACCCTGTCTCGAAAAACCAAAAAAAAAAAAAAAGAGATAGGCTTGCCACTAATTCAACCATCTTACAGTGGAGGTTCTTCGATGCTTATCTTCTACTTGGAGTAGAATGTGAAGAGTAAAATGTGAAGCTCTGGCCTCTTGATACCAACCGTCTAAAACGGTCTAGGATAGTTAAGTAAAACAAACTCCTAGTCATGCAAACATGTCACTTTGTTAGCTACTATGACAGTCTATCACAGATATTCTCTAAACTACCCAGTAATCAAGTTTCTAAGAGACAAGCAACATTTGCTTATCTAAATACAAGAGATGGATAGGGCATCTTCAAAAACCCCAAGAGATCTGCAGATTATGGCATTCAAAGATGTTATCTTAAATCAAGATTTTTTTTTGATATCGAGACATATCAGCGCCTGACAGCACCCCTTATTCTACTCCAAGTAGAAGGTCAGTGACATTTTAAATAAACAACACCAAAACTTACAGCACTTACCGGTTCTATGCGGTCAACAGCACAACTAGACAAATATAGCAAAAGCTACAAAATACAAATTAAAGCCATAAATCCCTCGATTCTATAGCATACTGAAAATATAGAGAGTTACCATGTGAGATTTAGTATTAAGATACAAGGTCTAGGGCCAGGCGGTGTTGGCCCACGCCTTTAATCCCAGCACTTGGGAGGCAGGGGCAGGCAGATCTCTGTAAGTTCGAGGCCAGCCTGGTCTTACAAAGCAAGTCCAGGACATCCAGGGTTTACACAGAGAAACCCTGTCTCAAAATAACCAAAAGATACGAGTTCTAACCTCCAAAATCTTACTAACATAAGAGATCACATACAAAGAGAATTAAAAAAAAAAAAAAAAGATGATGATGATCTCGCCATACAGCACAAAGGTCTTTGACAAAACCTTTCATAATAACCACACACTCGTGCTAGATCTGTAACCCCAGACTCAGAAGTTGAGGCAAGGAGGCTGCTTTAGTGGTGAGAGGCCAGTCTGTACAACATACTTGAAACTTTTCTCAAATGCCAAAAAGGAAAAATAAAAAGACCAAAAACAAACAAAACCTAGAAGGCAGAGGGAATTCAGCCTAAAAGCACAGAACCTATGAAAACCCCAAAGATATGGACACGGTAAAGCAAAACCAGGAATAAAATGAGAGTGCTCTGTTCCCACCATTTAAGACAAGAGCAATAAACAAAAAGCACCCAGATGAGAAAAATCAGAGAGTCAGCCTTGAGCGCTGAGGGCACACGCCTCAAGCACCTGGGAGGGATCCCTGAGTTCAAAGCCTGCCTGGTCTATAAAACTAGTTCCAGGACAGCCAAGGCTACACAGAGAAACCCTGTCTCGAAAAAACAAATATCAAGAAAGAAAAAAAGAAAATCAGAAAGCTGTCTATATACACAACATGATCTTCTATAAAATACCCAGTCACGAGGGGATAATGAGATGGTACCTGCTGCCAAGCCAAACCAACAAAACGGCCCAGTGTGATCCCTGGAGACTACAAGGTGGAAGGAAACAAATAATTCCAGAAAGCTGTCCTTTGATCTTCTCCCCTTTACATACACACAAATGCATGCACACAGAGAATTTTACTAACACACAAGTGCATGTGCACACACACAGAATTTTACACACACAAATGCATGTACACAGAAAATGTTACATACACACAAGTGCATGTACACACAGAGAATCTCTTGTTTTAAAATAGCCCTGCAAGGTCTATGAGCTAAAGATGAAACATGCCAATTGTGACACCCACAGCTGCTTTGCAATTTGGCAGAAATGTACCAACTGACCTTGAAAGGTCACCTACAAATTCAAGGAACTTCAAAAACAAAGTGGAAGGCGCTTAATTACCCTCAATTTCAACATTTATGAAAAGATGGTTTAATTGAAGACAGTATGGTATAGCCATAAGGAGTCATATATGTATTTCAAGACAGAATTAAGACTCCATAAATAAGCCCATACAACATGGTATTTTTGAGAACACAAGTCAAAGAAAGTCATATTTTCATTCAACACTGTTAACATCATAATAACTAGAGACTAAACACCAACAGATTTTTTTCTTCTTTTGAGACTAGGTCTCACTATTCTCTCTGGGTGGCAAGGAACCCAAAGAGCTCCTCCTGCCTTCAGCCCCACAGTGTGTCATTTTCTTTCAAAGCTCACTTTTGCCAAAACAATGGTCATTAAACATAATTATTTTGATTGGTTGTCTTGATTTAGCCAGGGTCTTTCCACATAGCCCTGGTAGGTCAGGAATTCTTGAAATTCTTATTAAGATTAAGCTAGCCTCAAACTCATACTGACCTACCAGTCTCCACCAACTGAGTGTTGCAAACCACACCACGCCTCGCCCACTAGAGTAATTCCCAAGCATTTCCAAACATATTCTTACCCTGCGCAAGCCTGTAGACAAGCCAACATTGTTGCTAGAGTTTCAGCAGGAAGTTGAGCACTTTTGGGCTGATCTTTCTCTGGGGCAAGTCCACCCAAAATAGAAGGGCACCTTCTCTTTAAAAAAGTCATACATGCTTGTATAAAAGGCTCCTAAAAAATAAAATGCATTAGTGTATTTTACATTTATCTTAAATGCTTTCAAATAGAACTAAACAGAGAAAAGGCCATCTTAGATGTAATCTTTATTTTATTTTAATTATTATTTATTTATTTGTTTGTTTTTTTTCGAGACAGGGTTTCTCTGTGTAACAGCTCTGGCTGTCCTGGACTCACTTTGTAGACCAGGCTGGCCTCGAACTCACAGAGATCCGCCTCCCTCTGCCTCCCAAGTGCTGGGATTAAAGGCGTGCGCCACCACGCCTGGCCTTAGATGTAATCTTAAAAGGGTATTTCTTGGGATAGATAGGGATGGGACCCTGAGGTAAAGGCATGGCCTAGCACAAACCAAGTCATGGGTTCAATCCCCAACAACATTTTAAAAAATGTTTTCTAAGACATTTTAGCCACCAAATTTTTAAAGAAATGAGAAATTCCTGCATACTGCTTACCCCATGTTCTCTTATTTTATCTGTTAGCCACTTGTCAAGTTTGAGGTATTCACGACGAGAAGCAAGTGCAGCAAGGTCAATAACAAAGGCAAATGGAGTGCCATTTAGCAGCATGGACAAGGCCTAAAGGGAAACATTCACAAGTCAAGTAATATCATTTCTTAAACGGCTTTATTTCCTGTTTTTAACAAACATGTCTATTAAATAAAGCATCTACTATTTCCTTGGTCACAGTTATTTTATTTATTTATTTATTATTTTTTGGTTTTTGGAGACAGGGTTTCTCTGTGTAACAGCTCTGGCTGTCCTGTACTCACTTTGTAGACCAGGCTGGCCTCGAACTCAAAGTGATCCACCTGCCTCTGCCTCCCAAGTGCTGGGATTAAAGGTGTGCGCCACCGCCGCCTGGCTTCTTTTTTTTTTTAAATTCTATTTAGAATGAAGGCCCCATTTAAAATGTCAACTCATGCCTACCTTCATAATTTAACTACGTGGCTCTTTTTCAATTAACAATATCAAGACCAAAGCAAGAGTACTAATAATGACCACTCTCCAATTTTTAGCATCTACCTGCAAGCTTAATATACCTAAATAACAATTATACCACTTACCTAACAGTGGTAAATCATACCTAGATAAGTAGCAGAAGATTGTAACAAATGTTACAGAGCTGAAATTAACCTACTTTCTACAAATTTACACCTCATAGATTACTCACGGCCAAAGCTCAACCATCACCTACTTTAAAGTCTTGCAAGGCTAGTTGTACAGCTCAGTGGTAGAGCGCCTCCCTATCATGTCTAAGCCCCAGATGTTCAATTCTGAATATCACCAAATCAAATGAACAAGCCAGCCTTTATCTAAGACAGTCCAGCCAAAAATAAGTTACATATTATCTTTAAATGTGTAAAATTGTAAATCTTAATTCGAATGAACTAGTTACATGTAAATTATTCCTAACACATGTATATTTCATTAAAATGTGTCAATCATTAGTAAGTTGTTGTATTCCTCTGAAGTCACCTTCAAGTCTTGGGCCACGTCAAGTATTCGAGACAATTTGGCCTGATCATACTGCTCCCCTCTCATGTACCACTCTGCCATTGCATGCATTATAAGTTGGCGAATTGATGGAGACTGTCCCTAAGAAAAGAGAAGGGAAGGTTAAACGGCAGCCTTGCTTGCCGTGATAGGTATTATTACAAATGCCTAGCTAATTTTCCATGTTCTGTTTATGAAAGAAAAAAAGTATCAATGCTAACACTAACACTAACATCAGGCTCAAGCCTTATGTAAGCACAGTACTGCTCTATACATCTCCCCAAACCTAGTCTACTACTTAAAAATTTTTGTTATAAGCATGTAAGTCTACTTATTCATTTTCAGACACAAAAGTAAGATGGTAAGGCAAGTGCACTGATGTGTGCCTATCATCTCAGTATTCAGTATGTGAAGAGTTCATCACTACTCTGAGCTCAGTGTTTATATTTGATGTATCAAAAGACCCTACATGAAAAAATTAGAAAAAAAAAGAAATTTAAGACAGATTGGCTCACTTGGCACAAGCAGCACACTCCTATAATCCCAGTACTCAAGAGTCCTGGGCCAGGCAGAGATGCTTTCTTATTTTTTCCTTTCTGAGTATAGGAGAATGAGGAGAGACTTACTTGGCAAATACAGTCTATAAATTTAGAGGTAAAGGGATAGAGGAATGGCTCATCAGGAAAGAGTGCTTGCTTTGAAAATATGAGGATCCGAGGTTGGATCCCAGCATCTGCATGATTATAACCATGTAATGTAAGAGTGGAATCAGGAGACTCACTGGACTTGCTTGCTACCAGTCAGGCTCTAGGTTGAAAGACAAAGAGCAGGATAGGACTGCCTAACCCTATGAATGCATGTACACTAATGCAAGCAAAAACACATCACAACCACACTAAAAACAGGAGAGACTGTCTTTAAAAACTAATAATAATAATAATAAAAACAAATGCGCTACTTAGCAAAGGTAAAAAATACCATATAAGCCAGGCGGTGGTGGCACACGCCTTTAATCCCAGCACTTGGGAGGCAAACACAAGTCGATCTCTTCATTCTAGGCCAGCCTGGTCTCATGAGAGTCAGGACTATTACACAGAGAACTATGTCTGGAAAACACACACACACACACACACACACACCACACACACACACCACACACACACAC
>CAJQZJ010032284.1:7391292-7409184 GCA_907164525.1 Lophiomys imhausi
ACACACACACACACACACACACAGCCACTTAAAGCTATCTTTGACCTGGGGGATAGAGTTAACCTTCTAGAGTAGCTTCCTTAGCACACTCAAAGCTCTGTATCATAAGAACCAGAGATCCTAAATTGAAAGTCATCATCTTGTTACATAGTGACTTCCAGTCCAGCCTGGGATAGAACCAGAGATCCTAAATTGAAAGCCATCATTTTGTTACACAGTGACTTCCAGTCCAGCCGGGGTTACACAAGACTCTTGACTCTAAAACAAAAAGAAAAAAAAAAAAAAGACTCATTTGTGACTTTCCTAATTCACTGCAGGAAGTAAAACCAGGACCTTGTGCTTTCAAGGTAAATATGCAAGCTCTCCATTGATGTCAAAGGGATATGTGTCACAGCAAGTAGCAAGTTTTAAGGATGCTGAATTTTAATAATATCTAACATCACATCCTTGCTCTTTGATACTTTTATAGAAATGACAATACGATCCTAAAAGATAAAACCTGTTTGATGACATTAAACTTCTACTGGAACACTGAGAATTTTTGTTTTTTAAACTTATGTGATTTTTAGATTTATATATTTAATGCTTGAATATTTTCCTTGGAGATATGCCTTATCTCCACACTACATGCATGCCTGGTGCTGCTGGAGGTCAGAGGACGACACTGGCTACCCTAGAACTGGAGTTATGGATGGTTGTCAGCTGCTGTGTGGATGCTAGAACTGAACCCAGGCCCTCTGCAAGAGAAGCAAGCACTCTTTAACTGATGAACCATCACTCCAGCCTTGAAACACTGAGATTTTAAAAGAATGTCAATAACTGAAACAGAGAACTGATAAGCAAATTACTTCTCTTACCTGCCCATGCCATGCATAGTGTAAAATAATGGCAGAGTTAGGATGGTTTCCAAGGAAAATTGGCATCAAAGTAGAGATGAGTTCGTGGCGTAAGGTGTGCCAGGAGGTGTTGATTTGTAGTAAGGCCAATACCAACATGTCTGGACAGTGTTTGATAGGGAAGCTGAAGAGCTGTTTCACTTGCTCATACTGCCCAACCTCTGCAAGTCTCAGCAGAGATTCAATCAAATCCAAGCTTTTCCTAACAATAATGAAGATGCTTGATCATTGAATATATTAACTGTATTTTTAAAGATATATTTATTTATTTGTGTATGAGTGCTATATCTGCATATACACCTGCAGCCAGAAGAGGGCATCAAATCACCATGTGGTTGCTGGGAAATGAACTCAGGATCTCTGGAAGAGCAGCTAGTGTTCTTAACCCGAGTATTCTCTCCAGCCCCTGTATTTTTAAAAAATGCATTTTTCCTTGAGTGCTGGGAACTGAACCCGTGTCCTTATCAATAAGCTGTATCTCTAGCTTTCAAATTCACTCCAAATTAAGTGTTATCAGCTACAGAATAAAACTACATAAATCAGCCGGGCGTGGTGCTGCACACTTTTAATTACAGCACTTGGGAGACAGAGGTAGGGGGATATCTGTGAGTTTGAAGTCAGCGTGGTCTACAAGGTAAGACCAGGAGAGCCACAAGTACAGAGGAAAACCTGTCTCGAAAAACAAAAATAAATAAAACAAAACAAACAAAAACCCAACAACAAAACTATGTAAATCACATTTCTACCATGCCTTGGTATTAGAGAACATTTTTAAGTGGCTGCTATGGATTTTTAAGAACCATACATTGAGCCGGGCATGGTGGCGCGTGCCTTTAATCCCAGCACTTGGGAGGCAGAGGCAGGCGGATCTCTGTGAGTTCAAGGCCAGCCTGGTTTCCAAAGTGAGTTCAGGACAGTCAGGGATACAGAGAAACCCTGTCTCGAAACACCTTAAAAAAAAACAAAACAAAATATACACACTAATAAGACAATCTATATGATGAAGTTTCTACCAAAAAATACAGTCTTGGGGCTAGAGAGATGGCTCAGTGGTTAAGAGCACTGGCTGCTCTTCCAAAGGACCTGGGTTCAATTCCCAACACTTGTACGGCAGCTCATAACTGTCTGTAACTCTAGCTACAGAGGATCTAACATCCTCAGAGAGACATACATGTATGCCAAACACCAAACATACATTTAAAAAAACAAGCATGCAAACAAACCAACCCAGCCTTAATGCTTGCTGTGGCAGTACAAAGTTTTCAGTGGCTGTCTTCTGGTGTGGTGCCAAGTGTTCACAGCACAAAGTAGTTAGATTCTGGCTGGCTTATCTCATAGCTAAAACTCTAACTCTACATTTAGTCCATGAGGAAAAGGAGAAGGCCTACGTGGAATGCTCTAAAAATAAATGATGTATCAATAGCAAAAAAATGACCCGAGACAACTTATACAACTAAAGAAAGTGCTTGATCTGTGTCTGCATTCTGTCCTAGAAATGCCTACAAAGATACTTTTTGAGCCAATTAAACTTAAATGTAGAAAGTGCCTAAAGATCAGACCTCACAAAAACAAAGATTTAACTAGTCACAATGTAACTAAAAAGGAATTTTTATTCAATACCTTTTATTAAAAACTTCATTAAAAATAAAAACCCCTGGGGATGGAGAGATGGCTCAGTGGTTACAACACTGGCTGTTCTTCCAGAGGACCCGGGTTCGATTCCCAGCACCCACATGGCAGCTCACAGCTATCTATAACTCCAGTTCCAGGAGAATCTGACACCCTCACACAGACACATGTAGGAAAAACATCAATTCACATTAAATAGAAATCAAATCACCCAGGAGTAGTGGCGCACACCTTTAATCCCTGAAGTTGGGAGGCAGAGGCAGGCGGATCTCTGAGTTTGAGGCCAGCCTGGTCTACAAAGTGAGTCCAGGACAGCCAGAGCTTGTTACAGAAAAACCCAGTCTCAAAAAAAAAGAAAAGAAAAATCATTTTTAAATAATAAATAATTTTTCCTTTAAATATGTTAACAGTGCTACCTGCTCAATATGAGCTTTGAATTTCTCTAAAGTGAGTGTTTACCATGTGGCAATTTCTCGATTGTCATCCTCTGGTGGTGCTTTCAAAATATCAGTGGCAACAGTATGACAGGGGTAGTCAGCAAAGCAGAAGACCTCTGGGTTTATCAGGGAATGCTGGATGAAGGAGAGCTAGAAAAAGAAAAAGTTCTTACTGCCATAAACAACTAGGGATGATGCAAAAATATCAACTAATTTCATGAGGCTAAAAATCTAACACTACATTTCTCAGGTTGTTAGGTAATTGCCCTTCAAAACAAGGGAGGTGGAGCAGGGAATATCTGTCTTTTGAAAACCAGAAGATCTGTCTTTTGAAACTCAGAAGATGGAACGACACTAAGATGGTCTTGGGAGATAAACATCAAATTGGAAAAGCTTGACTGCTAGACCTCAAAGAAGTCTAATCTAAAACTG
The DNA here is from genome assembly GCA_907164525.1 of Lophiomys imhausi. Classification (NCBI taxonomy): domain Eukaryota; kingdom Metazoa; phylum Chordata; class Mammalia; order Rodentia; family Muridae; genus Lophiomys; species Lophiomys imhausi. Next base: position 7,394,687 of record CAJQZJ010032284.1, read on the forward strand.
AAAATATAAATATAAACCAGACGGCAAGCCATGCTTCCCAGAGCTATGCAAAATAAGTTAACTACAATATTGCAATCATAGGTAAACTTCCGTAATGTAAAAACTATTATTTCACCGGGCGGTGGTGGCGCACGCCTTTAATCCCAGCACTTGGGAGGCGGAGGCAGAGGCAGGCGGATCTTTGTGAGTTCAAGGCCAGCCTGGTCTACAAAGCGAGTCCAGGACAGCCAGAGATATTCAGAGAAACCCTGTCTCGAAAAACCAAAAAAAAAAAAAAAAAACTATTATTTCTTCATGCTATAGCTAAGCATCATCCTTACCTGGCCCTCTGCATGTTTCCAAGGCCTATATATAAAATCCACTGGAAATACTTCCATGCCCAGGCCCCTCTGAATGCCATAGACCACATTGTGAAGTCCTTTGCTGTCACGAATTTGAAATCCAGGATGGTCCAGTTCATAAGTTACTTCCTTGAAATTCAAACTTGGGTTCTAAAGATGAAAACATTTCAAAGTTAAAGGAACAAATATGGGCAAATATTGTTGCTTTGGCCAAGTCAAAATAACTCAGAAATTCAGATTATTCTATTTAATATATCATCCACTAATCTCAAAGATATTTAGCAGATTTCAACAAGTGGTATGTTTTTTTTTTTCCAACAAGTTATAAGGTTTTTTCATTTAGTTTTGTTTTGCTTTTCCCAGACTAGGCCTCAGCTTATTAAAAAAAAAAAAAAAAACTTCAGCCTGGGCCAGGTTAGAACTCACTATTTGGCCGGGTGGGCCTTGAACTCAGAGAAATCAGCCTGACTGTCCCTGCCTCCCCCAAGTGTTGGGGTTAAAGTTGTGTACCACTGCAGCCCGTTCCTTATATGGTTTAGATGCACGGTCCTCAAAAAACATAGGATTTCAGTAAGCACATGATTGATGCATCATCTGCTTAAAAGCTAAAATACAATGAAAAAGTAAAATGCCACAGGCATATTTCTGGTAAGGCTGCCTATTTCTCAAGAATGCCAATTTCTTCCTGAAGGTATGGACCACTGCACTGTATATGTGTTTTAAATGCAGTGTTATTACGAGTCTACTTAAATAATAAAAAACAACAAGACATTACAAATTAGCTGGGTATGACAGCACGTTTGCAACTGTAGCACCCAGTAGGCTGACACAAGAAGATCATGAGTTCCTACTCAGCCTGCGCTACAGTGGGACTGCCTCAGTGTAATACCTTAATATAAAGTTATAATGCATTAGATGTCTTTATTTTAGTGACGCAGAAGACTGAACCTAGGGTCTCGTTCACGTTAGGCATGTATGTACTCTATCACTGAATTATATCACCAGTCCTATTAAAGATTTTTTAGAATAAGAAAGATTTAAGGAAGGGGGAGTAGGGAGGGGATTGTGATTGAGATGTAACTTGAAGAAATAAAAAATAAATTATTATTAAAAAAAAGAAAGATTTAAGATTTATTTTTATTTTCTGTGTATTTTGTAGGTGTGTGTATGTACCATGTTTATGTGCCACGTATATGCTCAGTTCCCATCAAGGTTAGAAGAGGCCGTCAGATACTCTTGAACTGGAGTTACAGATAGTTGTGAGCCACCACAAGAGTGCTGGAAACCATATGTAGGTCCTCTGAAAGAACATCAAGTGCTCTAAACTTCTAAGCCACCTCTCCAGCTCCCTTTTAAAATGAAATAGCCTACATATGTGCCCTTTAAAAAGTCTAACAAGGGCTGGAGAGATGGCTCAAGAGGTTAACCAGCAATCACATGGTGGTTCATAGACATCTATATTGAGGTCTAGTGCCCTCTTCTGGCCTGCATGCATGCAGGCAGAACACTGCATACATAATAAAAATGAATGAATGAATGAATGAATGAATGAATGAATGAGGCTGGGCATGGTGGCACAAACCTTTAATACCAGCACTTGGGAGGCAGAGGCAGGCAGAAGATGTCTGTGATTTCGAGGCCAGCCTGGTCTACAAAGGGAGTTCCAGGACAGCCCATGTGTGGTAGAAGTTAGGCCTTTTTAGTGAAATTAGTAGGCAGTTCAGATTAGCATCTGGCAGCACATAAGGAAAGCTTGATGTCCTTTTGGTTTGCTGAAATGCATAGCTGAGACCATAGTACTGTGAACTGTCCTGTTGAAGGGGCGTTGCTAAGAAACCACATAATCAGTTGCCTGGAAAAATAATGGAATCGCTGAGAAATACTGTGGACCCGAGACCGCCAAGGATCAAGATAATGCCATATATAAGCCAGAGAACTCCACGAGGTAGCTCTCTTGCTCCTGCCCTCACCAAATGAGAAACCACACTAGAGAAGAGCATTGCAGGGTATGACATTAACAGAATTTAGGATGCACTAGCCCAAGGCATGGCATAAAACCTGCTGACAGAGAGCTCCTTGAAGTCATCTGTCTTGGGGCCCCAGAGCCCCCAAAAAGTGAACAAGTAGAGCAAAGTTCAGAAGCTGCCCAGCTCGGAGTAGCTTTAGGCCGTGAAGCCTGTGGAAAAATCCAGCCTCAGTTTGGCAGTTGGAACAGACTGTCTCTAAAACCCAGTTAGTTTGGTGGTTGAAATAAATTGGCCTTGCGAACGAGAAAAGTAAGGCCCAATGGATTTTAAGCTTAAAAGATACTACCTGACGGGACTGCTGTACACCAAGTCACCCTGCACGGACCTACACTGAGAAGTTAAAATAGTGTTAGTTAAGTGTTTTTAGATAAGTATTAGAGTGTTCTTAGGTATTAGGATGTTCTTAGATAGATGACAGATTTTTAGATTACAGGTTTTAGGTTATAGGATTTAGGTATTTTATAGTGTTTCTTAAGTACTAATAATATTAGTTCTTTTTTTTTTCTTTAAAGATTTATTTATTATGTATACAGTGTTCTGTCTGCAGGTATATCTGCAGGCCAGAAGAGGGCACCAGATTTCATTATGGATGGTTGTGAGCCACCATGTGGTTGCTGGGAATTGAACTCATGACTTCTGGAAGAGCAGCCAGTGCTCTTAACCGCTGAGCCATCTCTCCAGCCCTAAATATTAGTTCTTATAAGTAAAATAGTGTGTTGCAGTACTGTTACAGAGAAACCCTGTCTCAAAAAACAAAAGTCTAATAAGCCAGGTGTGGTGGTGCTCATTTGTATAATCCCAACACTCCAGAGGCAGAGGAAGGCATCTCTGCAAGTTCCAGGACAGCCAGTGCTACACACAGAGAGACCCCATCTTTTAATAAGGCAGGGGGGAATCTGACAAATTATATATACACTTATAACCTGGAGATCCATTACATCTTTTTGCCTTTCCACTTTTGCTGTGCTAGGGATCCAATCAGGGGCCTTGCTTCTTCTTTTAGACAACTACTCTACCACTAACCTATATCCACAACCATACTTTTTTCCACACCCCAATTTTATTGTGTTTAGATAGACCAACTCATGCCATTGTGTTACAGTTATCTACAGTACTTATGCGCCGGGTGGGGAAGAGGACAAGTGCTCAGTATAGACTATTCCTCCTAGATTTGTACTTATTAGTACACACTATTCTAATTGCACAGTGACAAAAATTACTTAATAAAGCAGTTCTCAGAATGTTACTCCTTGTTAAGCTACACAGAAGTACTACTAAGAAATGTTAACAGGCTCAGGTCCTAGGAAGATTTCAAGTTCCAGACCATAACAGACAACTTAAGAAACTCTTATCAAAATAAAGTTTTAAAAACTAAACATAAAGAAGCAACATCAAAATACCTGGGAAACATTAACTCAAAAACAAGAAACAAGCAACAAAAAATACACCACAACAAAAACCCACAAGAGACTAAAGCAGCAGTTCTCAGCCTGTTCGCCCTTTGGGGGTGAAACAACCCTTCCACAGGAGTCGCCCAAGACAATAGGAGATATAAATATTCACATTAAGGTTCATAATAGTGGTAAAATTAGTTATGAAGCAGCAACAAAAATAATTTTATGATGGGAGGATCACCTTATCATGAGGAATGTACTAAAAGGTCATAGCATTAAGACGTTGAGAACCACTTATCTAAGGATATATCTCAGTTGCAAATTTGTAAGTTCATATCCCCAGAACCCACGTTTAAAAAAGCAACAAAGCTGGGCATGATGGTGTGCACCTTTAATCACAGCACTTGGGAGGCAAATGCAGATGGACCCTCTCTCAACAACACTAAGCTGAGGAAACAGTCCCTAGAACACACTGGCCAGGGAACCTACACAAATTGATGTGCTCCAGGCACAGGAAACTTTTGTCTCAAAAAATAGGGTGAAAGGCTAGGGAAATGGCTCAGGGGGTAAAGCAAGGACTCCCATGTGTCCATGGCCTGAGTTTGAACCCAGATTCATTGATTACAATGTGGGTGTTCTTGTGATCCAGAGCTCTTTCAGCGAAATGAGAAGCACAGTTCTAGGAGAAACCCTACAAGTCTGAGCTAACCAGACTGGAGTTGACAGCAGCAAACAAGAACAATGTGAGAAAGCCGGGCGGTGGTGGCGCACGCCTTTAATCCCAGCACTTGGGAGGCAGAGGCAGGTGGATCTTTGTGAGTTCGAGGCCAGCCTGGTCTACACAGTGAGTCCAGGACAGCCAGGGCTACACAGAGAAACCCTGTCTCGAAAACAAACAAACAAACAAAAAAGAACAATGTGAGACCCTGTCTCATGCAAAGTGGAAAGCAAGCACTGACTCATAAGGTTGTCCTGACTTCCATGTGCAAGTCTGCATTCACACACACATATGCGCACATACACAAATGTGGAGAATGAGCCAAAGACAACAACAACCCTGACCCCCAAACAGACACACATACCTATCAATACACAAAATCCAAGGTATTGGCTTTGATCCCTGATGCTATTAGAAAATAAATAACTAGAGCAAAACACACTGATTCTGTTAATAGTGAAGTTATGAGAGAACACAATGGTTCTTGCTAATAAATTACCAACATGGAAACTAAAACTGAGAAGTAGGACAGATATCTAAGTACCTAGTAAGAGCTATTAGATTAGATAAGTACATCATCACTCGGGTAGAATGCTTGTCTACCAAGGCCTAAGATTCCACTCCTACCACCCTACTAAAAAATGTATTCAGAGCTGGCGTGGTGTCGCCCGCCTTTAATCCTAGCACTCGGGAGGCAGAGGCAGGTGGAACTCTGTGAGTTCAAGGTCAGCCTGGTCTACAAAGTGAGTCCAGGACAGCCTGATATACAGAATAACCCTGTCTCAAAAAAATAAAAAAGTCTATTCAGATCTTGCAAGGTAGACCTGGTGGTACATGTCTGATCCCAGCACCCAGGAGGTAGAACAAGAGAAACTCAGGCCAGAAGATTGAGTTGCCTTTTCTGCGGTGCAGAAACTGAACACAGCTTTTCAGCATGCTAGGCAAGAACTCTACCACTGAGCCACATTCCCAACTTCACGTAACTAAATCTAAACAGTACTACTTTCTAGAAAAGCAGCTCAGTTTTTCTCAAGACAGTCTTAGAATGTAGCACAGCTAGGCTGAAATTTGCTGTGTAGATTGGCTGGGCTCCCTTGGACAACATTCCTGCGTCTGTCTCTCAGGCGGACACGATCACTCCAGCTATAACTCTTTCACGGTCAACATTTTATCAGCAAGATATTACATCTGAATCTACTATTTATTGTGCTGCAGAAATTTTAGTATTGGATTTGTCCTTTAATATCCCTCTTAAAATTTGTCCTTTATGTTTTATTTTAGCACTTCCACATTTAATCTAGGTGTTTTCTTTATATAGAAGGCCAATTAGTTTCAGAATAATCAAAAATAGAGAAAGATCTATGTGAAACTACTAAATAAACAAATAAAGTAGGGTCTACAGAGATGGCTTACTGGTGCCAGTCTCAAACCACAAACCCTGACTCCAATACTCAGCACCTGCCAGAAAAGCCGGACACAGCTGTAATCTCAGGAAGGGTGGAAAATGGGGACACAACAGGTAGGACTGTGGAGGTCATCGGCCACACAACCTAGTGAAATATTGTTTTAAAAGTAAGATGAAAACTGATAGAAGACAAAGGTCCATCTCTGGTCTCTACATACACGCACAACTGGAAAGTGACAGCTCCTAATGAAGGCTTGAATTTGACTATGTACTGTTTAATGTGTAATTATTATAAATGCTTCATGCTTTTGGAACTAACAAAGTTGAGATACTACAAAACACTGTTGTTCTTATTCAGGTGGTCATAGAACTTATAAAAACAAACAAACAAGAAAATACCTCTGAAATAAAGTATTTAAAAAAAAAAAAAGAAAATACCTCCGGGTACATAATGAAATTATGACTCCAAAGCCCTGATCACATGTACTCACCAGTTCTTTAAGAACATCAATCAAAACCTCTACATTCCATGTGTGTGCCTGCACGCCCTCGCTTTTATCTTTCCCATCACTCCAGATCCCACTGCCAGGAGCAGAGATGCTCTGTAAAAGTAAAACTACAATTAAGAAAATCCAACCAATAAATGTTTTCATCTCACCTTTAGATCAATCAATCATACTGCACTCTAACAGAATAAAGAGGACAGGATATTAAGTCTTTTGGTGCAACAGCTGAATTCAACAAACCTGTAATGGAATACCGTCTGTTAATCCTGAATGAGTCCGAGCCATCATTCCTAAAACCCTGGCAACCTGGGCAGCTGTGACCTCCCGAACACCAAATTGCATGATTATATTGCGACATTCTTCAATACTGAAACAAAAATATAACTTTAGAAATATGCTATCTGCCAATTCATACACCAAAACTAAAAAGGGCTACTTTTTATATATAAGGAACTGTGGTGTGGTGTAAAATCCTCAACCTAATGAAATTAATGAAATTTGTTTTACTTTTATGCAACTAGAAACATAAAAATCACTAGATTAAAAATAAGACTGGGAGTGGTGGCGCACTCCTTTAATCCCAAGCACTCATGAGGCAGAGGCAGGTGGATCTCTGAGTTCAAGGCCAGTCTGATCTACAGAGTGAGTTCCAGGATAGCCAGGACTGTTACACAGAGAAACTCTGCCTCAAAATAAAAACCTAAAAATAAATAAATATCACCAGGGTTGGAGAGTGGCTCAGTGGTTAAAAGCACTGACTACTCTTCCAGAGGATTCAGGTTCAATTCCCAGCCCCTACGTGGCAGCTCACAACTGCCTGTAACTTCTGTTCCAGGGGATCAGACATTCTCATAGATATATGCAATCAAAACACCAATATACAAAAAAATAAAAATAAATTTTAAAAAATAGTAACACTAATTTTTAGTATGAATTAACTTCATTTTTAAAGTTACATTTTGTGTGTGTGTACACGTGTGTACATGTACGCAGGCATATCATTTGTGCAAACATCAGAGGACAACTTGGCCAGAACCTGTTCTCTCCTTCCATCAATGGGTTCCAGAGACTGAACTCAGGTCATTAAGCTCAATAACAAACACCTTTACAGGCTGAGCTCCAGCTGTCTCACCAGCACCAGAATAAAGTTAATTTCAAATTCAAGCCGGGCGTGGTGGCGCACGCCTTTAATCCCAGCACTTGGGAGGCAGAGGAAGGCGGGTCTTTGTGAGTTCCAGGCCAGCCTGGTCTATAAAGCGAGTCCAGGACAGCCAGAGCTGTTATACAGAGAAACCCTGTCTCAAAAAACCAAAAAAAAAAAAAAAAATCAAAATCAAAGGTAAATCCGATTACTTTAATATTTAGAAAGACTTGAAAACTTACTCCATCCTTTTCATGTTGCTTCTAGAAGTCTAATTCAAAATACCAAAGTGAGTGCATAATGACTATCCAGGTGACTAAACCAACTAGTTTTAGAAACTATTAGGGATAAGAAGTCACGAGTTCAAGCCCTAGAATATTATTATAGTTGACAGACTAGTGTGCAAAAGATTAAAATTCAGAAGCAACAACTCTGAAGCACATGATAACTAAGTAACTTTGTACAACTAAAGATGGGGCACACCTTTAATCCCAAGCCCTTAGGAGGCAGAGGCAGGCAGATCTTTGTGAGTTTGAGGCCGGCCTGGTCTACAAAGGGAGTAGGACAGCCAGGGCTGTAACACACAGAAACTCAAAAAACTCAAGTTTAAAAAAAACAAACAGGGCTGGAGAGATGGCTCAGAGGTTAAGAGCACTGGCTTGTTCTTCCAAAGGTCCTGAGTTCAATTCCCAGCAACCACATGGTGGCTCACAACCATCTATATATTGAGATCTGGTGCCCGGGCATATATGTAGACCAAATACTGTATACATAATAAATAAATAAATGTAAAAAAAAAAAAACAAAAACAAACAAAAAACAAGCACAATTTTGGCATGTCCTCCTACCAACCTTGCACAAAAGCCATAGCCTACTTCTTGCATAAAGTCAGCCAGAGAGCTGTCCATCATGGTTTTAGCTACCCCTCCAGAATCAGGCAAAATCCTGTCCATTAGAATGTCCCGTTTTTCAGGGTATAAAAGTGGTGCAAGCACCACAGGACAACGCTCCTGGGGAAAATCTGAAAACAGAGAGAGAGAGAGAGAATACAACTGTTATAAACACACACACACAAATCCAGATGCAGCACACTGTAAGTCTGTGTAGCAGCCAAGGACCTTCCTGGGTTCAATGTCCAGCAACAAATAAATGTACATCTCTTCTGCTACTTTGCTAAAAATCCCTTCAAATGTAATTCTTCTGCAAATTCATATTCAAAACCAAGCAGTTTAGGGTTGGGTGTGCTGGTACACAACTTAATCCCAGCATTTGGGAGGTAGAGGCAGCAGGTAGATCTTTGTAAATTCAAGGTCAGCTTGGTCTACACAGTAAGCTCCAGGACTACATAAAAAGATTTTATTGAATTTTTTCAAGTTAGTCCACTTTATGACCTCAAGCCAATCCTAGAATTTGAATCTTTGTGGTCTCAGAACAACTACTCAGGTATATGCTTTTTAAATTTTTTCATGTGTAAATTCCAGTGCCTGTTTATCGATTCATATCATATGTTAAACTTTCACAATGAAATAATTCCCATATAAGGAGCAGAATCTGTTGGGCGTGGTGGCCCACACCTTTAATCCCAGCACTTGGGAGGTAGAAGCAGGCGGTTCTCTGTGAGTTCAAGGCCAGCCTTGTCTACAAAGTGAGTCGAGGACGGTCAGGGCTACAGAGAAACCCTGTCTCGAAAAAACAAACAAAAAAAAGGAGCAGAATCCATTACAACTATAAAGCTTATGTCTGAAAAAGTTTATAATAGTTTAAACTACATAAACAACAGGAAGTAAATTAGAGTCATATTTCTCTTTTTTAAGGATTAGAGGTTGGGGATTTATTGATCTTGAATTACAAAGCCAAATGCTGAGAAAATATTAAAAGTGGCCAACCTAGCTGAACATGGTAGTGTAAGTCTTTACTCTCAGCACTGAGGCAGAGGGAGGAGGATCTCAAGTTCCAGGCAAGAGTGAGTCTACAGAGTAAGTTCCAGGACAGCCAGGGCTACACAGAGAAATCCTGTCTCAAAAACCATAAAGTGGTCAACCTTTCAAATTAATAACAGCCTGTTACTATAATGTAGTCCTCCTAAAGGGGAAGAGAAGGCAGCAGAGAAATATGCCTGCTCTTACCCATGATTATACTTATATAACAAAAACATCACAAATGAAATTAGGTTCACTTTATACTTATTCTTTAATCAAAGTTCTACTTGCACTTTTATATTTAAAATTATAGCCAGGCTTGGTGGCACATGCCTTTAATCCCAGCAGTGAGTAGGCAGAGGCAGGAGGATCTCTGTGAGTTTGAGGCCAGCCTGGTCTACAGAGCGAGTCCAGGACAGCCAGGGCTGTTACAGAGAAACCCTGTGTACAAAAAAAAAAAAAAAAATTGTTGTAAGACTGAAAAAACAAGGAAAAGGAGATCATCTTCACTTGCATGTCATGCCTTACCTCTGCGCAGTGTCTTAAGAAAAGCGTCTATCTGCTCCTGCCCAACTCCGAAGGCCCCCTTCTGCCCGAAGAGGAGATGGGAGAGCAGGAGGTGCAGCACCTCAATTGCTATGTCTTGGAAGCCACCTTCTTGGTTCCCACTGACGTCTGCGTCGATGTAAGAACGCAGGAGATCTGGAAGCTTCTGTTTGATGAACTGGGCAGCTACAAGTCAGATAAACCAAGTTATTTTCACTCTATAGTAGGAAGAAATCAAATATTCAAATGGTCACTCTTTGAATTGGCCAACATACATTCTGCCTCTCGGATGGCTTTTCACATAGCTATATCTAAGGGTATAACTCAGACAGTAGCTGATAAAAGGGAAGAAAAATTTTAGAAGAGGAAAAGGCTCTGAAATCACTTATGCAACAAGGTGAACATACTACACTACAGAATTGTATTAAAAAAAAAAAAAAACAAGGTTAGAGCCAGGTAAGGTGGCACACACCTTTAATCCCAACACTCATGAGGCAGAGGCAGGTAGACCTTTTGAGTTTTGAGGCCAACCTACCTGGTCTACATAGGACTTACAGGACATACCAGAACTACATTAGTAAAGACAACATGTTTTACAGGGACTGGGACACACACACACACGGACACACACAGACACACGCACGCACACACTCTGGGTGAGCACAGTAGCACATGACTGTATCTCAACACTTAGGAGGTTAGTGACTCTGAGACCAGTCTGGGCTACACGAGTAAGACTGTGTCTTAAAAACAAAAACAAAAACAATGGGGACCGGGAGATGGCTCAGAGGTTAAGAGCACTGGCTGTTCTTCCAGAGGTTCTGAGTTCAATTCCCAGCTATAATGAGATCTGTTACTCTCTTCTGCAAGCACACATGCAGGCTGAATACTGCATACACAATAAATAAATCTTTAAAAAAAAAACAATGGCTGGAGTGACAACGCAGCGGTCAATAGTGCTTGTTGCTGCAGAGGACCCAGGTTCTGTTCCCAGCATGCATGTGGCATCTCAGTTCCAAAGGACCTGACACACTTTTCTGACCTCCTCAGGTACCAGGTGAACATGTGATGCACATATACACATACAAAACACTTATACATACATAAAGGTAATGTTAAAACAATAAAACTCGCTAGGAACCCAGGGATATAGTTCAGAGGGAGAGATCTTATCCACTATGTCCAAGGCCCTGGATTTGATCCCTAACACCACAAAAATATAAAGGATAAAAGAAACCAAGAATCTTACACTCAGAATAAAGTAACTTACCAAAACCCCTGAGATCTGAGCTAGAAGAATTCAAAAGGGCAAGACCAAAAATTACCTGAAACAAGAAGGAATTACATCAACAAAAGAGTCAAATGGTTATTCTTAACTATCAATTGTGTCTGTGGCTCTCTCTCAAAACACTTACCTCTTGTACTTTACTTAACTTCAGAACTTTACTCAGCTGGGCAAATAGGTGGGGCGCAGGCTTCAAACTCTGAAACAACAATTTTTTTTAAAAGATTTAGCTTTTTGTTTTTTTAAGATGTAAATTTTTTACACAGTTTTTAACGCATTAGTCCATCAAGTTATGGCACAATACACATGTAACACGATTCTGTGCCACTACAAGCAACACACTATATTCTAGAACTGGCAAACTTAATCCTTGACCCAATGTGGTTTTCCTACCAAGCAACTGCCTTGCTTCTCTCAGAAAGGTACAAAATAAAGTCAACCTTACATTTAAGATAGGACAAGTACAGGTATGACAGCACACGTCTTTATTCCCAACACTCCTGAGCCATGCTCAAATGGCTCTCAGTGAGTTCACAGCAGCCTGGTCTATACAGTGAGCTCCAGGACAGCCAGGGCTACATAGAGATCAGGTCTTTAAAAAGCAAAGCAAAGCAAACACCAAAAGTAAAAGTTCACAGTCATTTCAAAGAATCTAACATTAGAGAACATATTCCAACTGAGTGTAATATTACATGTCTACAATAGCCAAGCACTAAGAAGATTAAGACAAAAGAATAGCCTGGATTACATGGAAAGACTATGTCTCAATAAATGAAAGGGAAAGATAAAAATTATCACAATCTCGGCCGGGCGGTGGTGGCGCACGCCTTTAATCCCAGCACTTGGGAGGCAGAGGCAGGTGGATCTTTGTGAGTTCGAGGCCAGCCTGGTCTATAAAGTGAGTCCAGGACAGCCACGGCTACACAGAGAAACCTTGTCTCGAAAAACCAAAAAAAAAAAAAAAAATTATCACAATCTCACTAGAGATAAAAATATACTAACCTTCTGGTAGTGCAATGGATTATCAATGGCATATGACAATGTCGAGATAAAATTTGGCTTTGTAATCAGCGAGGCACACTCCTGAATCAGAAACTGTGTCTTCAAAAAAGTAAAAATAAAGAAATTCTATTAGTATCAACCATCATCTCACATAAAGGTAAAGAAAACCTATGAACATTAGATACTGTATAGTTTTATTATCAAAATCAGCTCTTTAAAAATCCCATGTAAACATAGAACCTATTAGCAAGAAGTATTAAACCAGGCTGGCGAGATGGCTCAGCAGTTAAGAGCACTGGCTGCTCTTCCAAAGGACCAGGGTTCAAATCCCAGCACCACATGGCAGTTCACAGCTATCTGTAATTGCCGGGCGTGGTGGCTCACGCCTTTAAACCCAGCACTCGGGAGGCAGGTGGATCTCTGTGAGTTCAAGGTCAGCCTGGTCTACAAAGTGAGTCTAGGATAGCCAGGGCTACACAGAGAAAGCCTGTCTCCAAGGAAAAAAAAAAGTGTTAAACCAAAATGCCCACATTAGAATCCATTAAATCACAAACAATATCAAAATTAACTGACAAGACTGAGAATCGAGCTAAAGAGATTCAATTCAGAACATGAGATATACTATCTGCCTTGTCAAGGAGGCCACCCCCCTGCTCCTTCACCAGGCAGATCCAGCAGCAGCTCCCAAATCCTAATTAGACTGTCATCAGTATGTAGTCAGGCAGAAAAAGACAAGTACAGAAGAATCCCTGATCTCTGTCAGCTACCTTTGTACGATTACATTCTGGAGAGTATTCTGCACATCATAGTATTCATATGGTAAGCCCAAGGTGACTGGGGATAATAGACATAAACTGTCATTTTCAAACCTGATGGAAATCTTTGCCGCTGCTTTTACCATCGCCACTGAAATCCACATGTGAAAAGAGGCAGCGTAATAAATGCCTGTCTGCCTCAGGACCGTGCCGATTCACAATCTGAAACACAAAAATGTTAAAATTAAAGGAGGGTTTGAGAGAAACTGACCAGAGACATAGCTCAGTGGCAGGAAGCACTTGCCTCATATGTGTGGTACACTGGAACTAATTCCCAACAGCAAAATTAAACACAGCTCTAGGAAAATCAGCCTCTAGGATACAATTCACCTTGTAGCAATAATTACAGGAATTACTGCTGAGCACAGTTACACAGGCCTCTAATCCTAACTCTTGGATGCAAAGAATGGTAGGTCAGGATTTTAGGGCCAGCCTCAAGTTACAGAGCAAGTTTGAGACAGCCAGTGTGGGAGAAGATGCTATTCTCTAAAACAGAAACAATTACAGGAATCACTGAACAAGTACCTATATGCAATGATTACTTTAAAATTTATTCTTTTTGAGCTGGCCAAAACAACACAAACCTACCTGTAATGAACCCACTTAACTTGGCATGGTGGCCAACATTCACACCAAAAGTAACTTTTGATGGCATTTAGTAAAAATATATAGCAGTTTTCTATTTAACAATCTTGTTTTGTTTTTGATTTATTTTTGATTTATTATTTTTTTTAAAGACAGAGTTTCTCTGTGTAGCCCTGGCTGTCCTGGAACTCGCTTTGTAGACAGGCTGGCCTCAAACTCTGCCTGCCTCTGCCTCCTGAGTGCTGGGATTAAAGGCATGTGCCACCACTACCTGGCCTATTTAAGAAAATTTTACAGCAAAAATTTCATAACTCAAATTTCCTTTCCCCATATCAGGTGGGTTCATGATTGCCTCACAACTCAAGCTTGAGGGGATTTAATCTTTTCATCTAGCCTCCACAGGTACACACATACAAAAACAAGCAAATAAATCTTTAATATATGATAAGTATATATATATCATATATTAAAAACATTAAAAGTAGGCCAAACCTTGGGCTGGAGAGATGGCTCAGCGGTTAAGAGCACTGGCTGCTCTTCCAGAGGTCATGAGTTCAATTCCCAGCAACCACATGGTGGCTCACAACCATCCATAATGAAATCTGGTGCCCTCTTCTGGCCTGCAGATATACCTGCAGACAGAACACTGTATACATAATAAATAAATCTTTAAAAAAAAAAAAGTAGGCCAAACCGCCGGGCGGTGGTGGCGCACGCCTTTAATCCCAGCACTTGGGAGGCAGAGGCAGGCGGATTTTTGTGAGTTCGAGGCCAGCCTGGTCTACAAAGTGAGTCCAGGACAGCCAAGGATACA
>CAJQZJ010032284.1:7417637-7428620 GCA_907164525.1 Lophiomys imhausi
GAAGAAGAAGAAGAAGAAGAAGAAGAAGAAGAAGAAGAAGAAGAAGGAAGAAGAAGAATTTAGACCCTCAGGAGCCAGGAGGATTTCTGAGAGTTCAAGGCCAGCTTTGTCTACATTATTGAGTATACTGAGTACTAGGCCAGCAAAGGGAACATAGTAAGACTCTTGTCTCAAAAAAAATAAAATAATTTAGAGCTGGGTGGTGGTGGCACATGCCTTTAATCTCAGTACTTGCAAGGTAGAGACAAGAGAACTCTGAGTTTGGGGCCAGCCTGGTCTACAGAGTGAGTTCTGTGACAACCAGGGATACATAGAGAAACCCTGTCTCAAAAACCAAAAGTAACTAATTTTTTTTTAATTTAGAAAGGAAAACCCCAAATTGTAGTAAAGCTAAAACAGCAGGTTGTTCATTAGCTTATCCCCAACCATTACCCTAGGTAGTAGCTAACAAAAACAAAACCTTTTTCCATTACAAATTAAAAACTTATCAGTCATTTAAAGTATAAATTAAGGTTTTTTTTTTTTTTTTTTTTTTGGTTTTTCGAGACAGGGTTTCTCTGAATATCTCTGGCTGTCCTGGACTCGCTTTGTAGACCAGGCTGGCCTCGAACTCACAAAGATCTGCCTGCCTCTGCCTCCCAAGTGCTGGGATTAAAGGCGTGCGCCACCACCGCCCAGCGTGGTTTTTTTGTTTTGTTTTTGACAAGATTTATTTCATTTATATGCATGTCTGTAATGAACTAGAGTTAATGGAACAGTTGAAAGTAGCCTCATGTAGTTATTGAAGACCAAATTCCAGTCTTCTACAAGATGGGCTCTTAACCAGTAAGCCATCTCTCTAGGCTCAAATTCATGAAGATTAAACCTTTATCTTTATTTATTTTGGTTTTTTTCAAGACAGGGTTTCTCAATGTAACAGAGCCCTGGCTATTTTGGAACTCTCTTTGTAGACCAGGCTGGCCTCGAACTCAGAGATTCCCCCTGCCTCTGCCTCCCTAGTGTTGAAAGGTGTGCACCACCACACCCAGCTCAGAAATGATTTTTAAGAACAGAAAAAAGCAGCCAGGCGGTGGTGGCGCATGCCTATAATCCCATAACTTGGGAGGCAGAGGCAGGCGGATCTTTGCGAGTTCGAGGCCAGCCTGGTCTACAAAGCGAGTCTAGGACAGCCAGAGCTGTTAAATAGAGAAACCTGTCTCGAAAAACCAAAAAAAAAAAAAAAAACAGAAAAAAAGCAATTTAGTGGGAGAATGCTTGCCTAGCATATGCAACACAAGGGCCCAGGTTGAATCTGCAGGGCTTGCAAACACACCACTAACTAGAGTATAGTGGAATAAGAGAGCTATTAAGATGGAGTGAGGAGCCTTTAATCCCAGCACTGGGGAGGCAGAGGCAGGCAGATCTCTGAGTTCAAGGCCAGCCTGGTCTTCAAAGAGAGTTTCAAGACAGCTAGGGCTGTTATACAGAATAGCACTGTCTCAAAAAAAAAAACAAACAAACAAAACAAAAAAAGAATTGAGGGGCTGGAAAGATGGCTTAGGAGCTAGGAATGCTTGTTGCTCTTACAGAGGACTAGTGTTTCACTCCCAGTACCCCACAATGGGCAGGTCACAACTACCTGTAACTCGAATCTCAGATTATCTACTGCTGCCCTCTTCTAGCCTCTGCAAGGGCAGGCATGAGCAGAAATGCTCATTTTCTCTCCCCCCCACACACAAAATAAATTTTTCAGAAAATTGGGACAGATTGAAGTAGGCATATCTGAGAGCTCTGTGCCTGGTTTACAGACAGTTTAAGACATGTGAGGGGTTGGAGAGATGGCTCAGAGGTTAAGAGCACTGGCTGCTCTTCCAGAGGTCCTGAGTTTAATTTCCAGCAACCACATGGTGGCTCACAACCATCTATAATGGAATCTGGTTCCCTCTTCTGGTCTGCAGGCATACTGCAGACAGAACATTGTATACATAATAAATAAAATCTTAAAAAAAAGAAAGACATCATGTGAGTGTTTAGAGCTGAACAGAGGTCCTGTGGAATAGCAGGCGCTGAGCCATCTCTCCAGACAGCATGGAATAATTATTATTAATAATAATAATGATGATTATTTATTTTGTTTGTTTGCTTTTCAAGACAAAGGTTTCTCTCTGTATCTCTGGATGTCTTGGACTCACTCCATAGACCAGGCTAGCCTTGAACTCACAGAGATCCGTCTGCCTCTGCCTGGCTAATTTTTACCCTACCCGGCTAATTTTTAATGTCAGTTATTAAATTCTTTCTGCAAGTTATGGTCAGTCAAAATAAAACTCAAAGCATATTTTACATGAACAGTATTATTTGACAGACTATTATGAACATCTGGGGCTAGAGGTGTTTATCACTGATAGAATACTTGCCAACATGTGCATGGTCCTGGAGTCTATCCCTAGCAACATAAAAAACTACCAATCACAACTTCCACTATCCCCCATCTCCCACGTAGATCCTCGTGTGATCCAAGAAATGTGATCTATATCACTTATGACAAAACTAACCACTCCCCTCCCTCCAAGATGATGGTTATACTGTTTTATTCTGATGGTTTCACATACTTTCTCTTTGGGCTCCTTTACTAGCCTTTGGTCTCACATAAGACACATAAGCCTTTCCTTCTCTATATTCATTTTCTTAGTAATCTGTTTCAGTCTATGATTAAAAAAAAAAGTCTATAGCATTAATTCTCCAGCTCAAGCATCTTTTATTATGGTGTCCATTATTATTTATTACATAACTCTCTGATAGCTAACATACAGTATGTTTAAAAAGAGAAACATGGGGGCTGGAGAGATGGCTCAGCGATTAAGAACACTGACTGTTCTTCTAAAGGACCCGGGTTCAAATCCCAGCACCCACATGGCAGTTCACAGCTGTCTGTAATTGCTGGGAGTGGTGGAGCGCATCTTTAATCCCAGTACTTGGGAGGCAGAGGCAGACAGATCTCTGTGAGTTCAAGGTCAGCCTGGTCTACAAAGTTAGTCCAGGACAGTCAATGATACACAGAGAAACCCTGTCTCAAAAAAACAAATAAACAAACAAACAAATAAAAAAGAGTAGTCACCAAGAGGATTAACAGCAAAAATCAAAATTGTCAAATGATTCTTCTAAGATATTAACATATAATTCGTAGAACAGGATCATTGTTTTTATATTCAGCATCTAATACATCTACACAGATGGCTGAAATGTCCTAACAATTTCATTTAAAACCAAAGCTACCAGGAGTGGTGGCACACACCTTAATCCCAGAACTCAGGAGGCAGATCCAGGCAGATCTGTGAGTTCGAGGTCTACAAAACAAGTCCAGGACAGCACAGAGAAACCCTGTCTCAGAGCAAAACAAAAAAACAAAAAAAACAAAGCCTTGGACTGGGAAGTAGTTCAGCGGGTAAAATACCTGCTGCTGACAGGTTGAGTCCACTTCCTGAAACAGAGGATAGAAGGAAACCAACTCCTGAAGGTTGTCTGACTTCCACAAACAGGCTACAACACACGCTGATATTTTAGAAATAAAACCAAAGCCTTAATACTCAAAAGATGCCAGAGATGACCTAGCAGTTAAGAATATGTACAGTAGGACTAGAGAGATGGATGCTCTTCCAGAGGACCTACGTTCAATTCCCAGCACCCACATGGAGGTTCACAACTGTCTGTAACTCCAGTTCCAAGGAATTGGACACCCTCACATAGACAATGGCAAACCACCAATGCACATAAACTAAAGATAAACCATTAAAAATATTTAAAAAGAAAAAAAGTACATGTATGGCTCTCTTAGGAGGTCCTCTTCCAGAGGACCTTAGCTCAATTCCCAGCACCCACATACACAACTTTGAGATGCAAGCCACAGGAGATCTAACCCTCTGGTCTCTACAGGCACATGAGCACGAACACACATACATACCCTCAAAAATAATAAAAACAATTTTACAAGCCACTCAAAAATGACTACTGTTTTAACACGTCTCCCTCTCTTCCATAAAAATACATGTATGCATCCTTCTAAACCTCAAAGGATTTGTTGTGAGTGTGCCACTAGAATTATAGTGGAAATAACTGTTCATAGGAAACAAAGGAAGTTAAGAGTAGAAATCTCCTAACATGAACAAACTCATCCCATGCTCACACTATACTTTCTCCATTGTTTTTCTTTTTTTTGGTTTTTTGAGACAGAGTTTCTCTGTGACAGGGCCCTGGGTGTCCTGGACTCCCTTTGTAGACCAAGCTAGCCTTGAATTCTCAGAGATCCACCTACCTCTGCCTCCCGAGTGCTGGGATTAATTTTTTTAAGGTAAATAAAACCCAGTTACCAAGCACAACTAAGTTTGTAAAGAACAGAAAAAAAAAGTCTTGATTAACATGATTACACAAAAAAGACTTTCATCTAAAATCCTCCTATACATGGGCTGGAGAGATGGCTCAGCAGTTAAGAGCACTGACTGTTCTTCCAAAAGACCCGGGTTCAAATCCCAGCACCATATGGCAGTTCACAGCTGTCTGTAATTGCCGGGAGTGGTGACGCACGCCTTTAATCCCAGCACTTGGGAGGCAGAGGCAGGCGGATCTCTGTGAGTTTGAGGCCAGTCTGGTCTACAAAGCAAGTCCAGGACAGCCAGAGATATTCAGAGAAACCCTGTCTCAAAAAACAAAAAAAAAAAAAAGAAAGAAAAAAGAAACATACTGATTAAGTAAACATGAGCGAGCTTGGCACAGTGGCAGACACCTGGAATACTTATTCTCTGGAGGCAGAGACAGGAGGATGGTTATAGCTTTGCAGAGTTTTCTGTAGGTCCAATGCATATATTTAATTTCTAGGTTGGTAAAGAGTACAACTTGATGTGGTCTCTCTCTCAGTGTGTGTATCGAAAGATATTACTAGTAGCTCAAACTGATAGGCAACTTTTCTTCCCACTTCAGCCTGGAGGGCACTAAAATTCATGTGTGTACCACCATGCCCCATTGAAAGATGAGGCTTTTTAAAAAGAGAAACAAATAGCTGAATAACAGGCTCAGAGGTTAAAAGACTTATTAAGGACACGGATTTCATTCCCAGCACCCACATGGTGGAGACCTGAGGGCACCAGGCACACACATGGAACAGATACATACTTGCAAGCAAAAACATTTACACAGATAAACTAAATACATCTAGAAAAAGGAAAATACTGTAGTCAATGTTTGAGAAATGTTTTCTGTTGTCCAGGCCCATTAAGAGATGGTGGTAATTCAACCCAAGTTACCCTGTAGACAAGATGTGCAGAGATAAAGATATGGCAGAGATTGACGGCATGTTCAATTAATGATGGGCCAAACCTGAGACCTACTCCAAGGAACAGAGCCAACCCCTATCACTCTGCCATGCTTATAGGCAGGAGCATGGTACAACTGTCCTGAGAACCTCCATGCAACAGAGGATCCAAACAGAGGCTGAGACTCCTGTCAAACATTAGGCAGAGAGCCAGATGTCTATTAGAATGGGCGGGGGGAGGATAGAAAGCCCGGGGGGTGGGGGGTGAAACAGAACTCTACAAGAAGACAGACACAACTAACCTAGGCCCATGAGGGCTCCCAGAGATTAAAGCACCAATCAAAAGCCAGGCATGGTGACACACACACCTGTACTCCCAGCACTTGGGAGGCAGGCGGATCACTATGAATTGTAGACCAAAAACCAAAATAAAATTAAATTAAAAAAGCACCAATCAAAGAACATGCATGAACTGATCCTAGGACACCCCCCTAAACATATGAAACTAATGGCACCTTGATCTTCATGCGGGTCCCCTAACAAGTAGAATGGGGACTGTCCCTGACAATGGTGAATATAGGGTAACATGGTGGGAGGGCAGGATCCAGAAGAGAGGAAGGGGGCTACAATCAGAATGTAAAATGAATAAACATAAAATTTACAAAAAAAGGTAATATTCTACAACCTGTTCAGGTTGGTTTGTCTTTTTTTTTGTTTTGTTTTTTTGTTTTTTTCGAGACAGGGTTTCTCTGTGTAGCCCTGGCTGTCCTGGACTCAATTTGTAGACCAGGCTGGCCTCGAACTCGCAAAGATCCACCTGCCTCTGCCTCCCTAGTGCTGGGATTAAAGGCGTGCGCCACCACTGCCCGGCTTGGTTTGTCTTTTTTTAATATAAATTATTTTTATTTTATGTGCATTGGTGTTTTGCGTGCACAGATGTCTGTATGATGGTTCATGTTCCCTAGAACAGGAGTTACAGTTAGCAGCTGCAATGTGGGTGCTGGGAATTGAATCCCAGTCCTCTGGAAGAACAGCCAGCGTTTTTTTGTTTGTTTGTTTGGTTTGGTTTGGTTTTTCGAGACAGGGTTTCTCTGTGTAACAGCTCTGGCTGTCCTGGACTCACTCTGTAGACCAGTCTGGCCTTGAACTCACAGAGATCCACCTGCCTCTGCCTCCCGAGTGCTGGGATTAAAGGCATGTGCCACCACACCCGGCTCAGCCAGTGTTCTTAACAGCTGAGTCATCTCTCCAGCCCCTGATTTTTCTTTAATTACATTTCCATGTATCAATCAATAAAGTAACCTCCTATCATATAATGCATTCTCAATCACAAGGGCCAAGTATTTAAGACGTAACACCACCAGGTGATACACATCTTCAATCACAGCTCAGGAAGCAGAGGCAGGAGGATCTAAATTCAAGGCCATCTTGATCTACATTCCTGTAAACAGCCAGGGAATATATAGCGAGACTGTCTCAAAAACAAAAAAAAAGATACATAACCTAGGGTAGAGCTCCATCAGAGAGGAAACAGTAATCATAAGAAACTATGGAGGTGGGGAGGCTGGAGAAATGGCTCAGAGGTTAAGGGTACTGGCTGCAGAGCACTGACTGCTCTTTCAAAGGACTCAGGTTCAAATCCCAGCACCCACAAGGCAGTTCGAAACTGTCTCTAATAGCACGGTGTGGTGATGCATTCCTTTAATCCCAGCACTTGGAAGGCCAGCCTGGTCTATACAGCAATTCCAGGACAGATAGGGCTACACAAAGAAATCCTATCAGAGAAACCCTGTCTCCAAAAAAAAGGGAGGGGGAGTGGGGAGAGTCAAGGGCTAGAGAGATGACCCAGAGGTTAAAATCACTTGTTGATCTTGCTGAGGACCTGGGTTTGGTTCCCAGCACTTACATGCGGGTTCACAAACATCCTTATCTCCAGTTCCAGGGAATTTGATGACCTTCCCCCATGAGTACCAGGCATGCATATGGTACAAAATACAAAGGCAAAACATTCACACTCATAAAATTAATTCTTAAAATAAGAATAAAAACTTGCCGGGCGTGGTGGCGCATGCCTTTAGTCCCAGCACTTGGGAGGCAGAGGCAGGCGGATCTCTGTGAGTTCAAGGCCAGCCTGGTCTACAAAGAGAGTCCAGGACAGCCAGAGCTGTTACACAGAGAAACCCTGTCTCGAAAAAACCAAAAACAAAACAAAAAAAAAAGAATAAAAACTTTAAAGAAATTATGAGACCAAATGTGATGCTTCATGCCTGTACTCCAGACTACTCAGAGGCTGGGGGGTGGGGGGGGTGCTTAAGCCAGGGTTTAAAGCCAATGTAGAGAAAGAAAAAGAGGAATTGTTTATCAGTTTATAAGACGCTCAACACTGTGGCCAAATGTGGGGGCACACACTATTAATCCTAGCACTTCAAAGGTAGAAACAGATGCTGGAGCTCTGTGAGTTAGACCCCAGCCCATTCTGCACACCCAGGGCTACACAGTGTGACCCTTTTCTCTGAAGAAAAAGGAAAAAAAGGGGTCATAGGGGTGGAAGGAAGAGATTAGTCACTAAAACCAAAGACAGGTAAGAACTCAAAAGGGCTACAAATATTTCAGAGCCAGGTTTGTACATTTAAACAAATTATATAATGGCCATCAGAGATAAACTAGAAACTCACTTGGAGCTGAAGAGATGGCTCAGCAGTTAGGAGATCATACTGTTCTTCTAGAGGATCAGAGTTCTGTTCCCAGCACCCACATAAGTCCAGATCCAGCAGAATACAACTCTTCTGGCCCCACAGGTATTAGCACTCACCTGTATATATCCATACTGATATGCAAACTACATATAATTCTTTAACATTTAACACTTTTTTTTTCATTTGAGACAGGTAATGTGCCCACGTGGTAATGAGGTTTAATGGGCGGCACATATCATGCAATAGCATGAAAACCCAATCATGCTTATGAACCAAAAAAGGATGTATTTAACACTTTCAAGTAACTATGATGTAACAGCTTGAAAAGGAAAGGGGCATACTCTCAGAAATACTGAGGACATAACAATGGATGCACTGTATCTGTACCTCTGCTGGTCCAGCTAAAAGCAAAACTACACAAATATGGAAAAGCATGAACAATATGCACCCAAAATGCTGACCTTCTGAGACAACAGATCCAGCACTGGCCTTGAATTCACATATCCCGGGCTCATCTCCAATGTGTAAAATCCACTCACTGCTCAGGCTCTCAAGTAGCTGGGATCATAGCCATGTACCATCATATTCAGCTTCAGAAATTAAGTCTTCTAGTCAGATAAGATGCCTCAGCAGGTAACAATCACTGGCCACCACCTGAACACCTGAGTTTAATCCCTGGGACTCACACAGAGCAACCAGAGAACAGACTCTCTTAAGCGGTCCTCTGACTTCCCATGTATGCCATGGCACATGCATACTCTATCTTTAATTAAGGTGTCCTTGAGCCCGTAAGATGGCTCAGTAAGTATCTGCCAATAAGCATGAAGACCTAAGTTAGATCCTTGGGAGTCACACGGCACAGAGAACCAATTCCTACATGCTATCTCTGATCTCCTTAAGAACACTGAAGCTGGCACAAAGTCCTCCCCAATTCATTTTTTTTTTAATGTTTAAAAATTCTATTTTTGGGCCGGGCGGTGGTGGCGCACGCCTTTAATCCCAGCACTTGGGAGGCAGAGGCAGGCGGATCTTTGCAAGTTCGAGGCCAGCCTGGTCTACAAAGCGAGTCCAGGACAGCCAGAGCTGTTAAACATAGAAACCCTGTCTCGAAAAACAAAAAAAAAAAAAAAAAAAAAAAAATTCTATTTTTGGACTTAGAAATGCCCACTGTCAGAAATACTTTTAGGAAGGCTGGGAAGATGGCTCAATGGAAGATGGAATCCAAGTCTGGTTCCCAAGTCAGGTGGTTTCCAACCACCTGTATGTAACTCCAGCTCCAAGGGATCCGAGGCCTCTGCAGACAGTCACACGCACACATGTTTTAAAAAAACAAAACAAAACCAGGACTGGAAAAATGACTAAGTGGGTAAAGCCTTGCTACATAAGCATTAGGGCCTGAGTTTAAATCCCCAGAGCCCACATAAAGCTGGACATGGTAGCAGGTGTCTGTAATCCCAGGGCACTTACCACAAGATGGTAGGCAGAGGCAGGAAAGACCAGCTAGCCTGGCATATTGTAACAGTGAACAAAGAGACTCTGTCTCAAAGTGAAAGGAAGGGACTGGCACTCACAGTTCTTCCTGACCTCCTCCACCATTACCTTCAAGCATGCTCACTGCACACAGACAGGAACATACACTCTCACTCTCTCTCTCTCCTGGAAAGGAAACCTGGACCTGAGATGCTACATTTTTCTTAGACTGTTGTTGGGAAAATAGCAGACATTCAGAACAAGTATGCTTATCAAACCAATCCATGTACTTTCAAATAAATGGACCTTACTGGGAGAAAATGGTTCTCTTAGTACAACAAAATACTGGTCTAAGCTTCAAGATGTCCTTTCACTGGTGACACCTCCATTTGAGGGCCAAACGTGTTGGGTGTGGTGACCAATATGAATGAACGAATATACAGAGAACCATTGTCATTCATCAGGATTATCTCACTAATTCAAGAAGTGCCACAAGAATGAATCTGAGCACCTGTCTCCTTGCTTCAAGGACACAGGGGACCAAAAGATGGCTCAGTGGTTCAGAGCACTGGCAATTCTTCCAAAGGACTTGCAGTTTTTCCCCAGTACCCACATAGCAGCTCTCAACTGATTAACTCCAGTCTTGGGGATCTGATGCCTCTTCTGGCCTCCAAAGACACACATGTACACAGACATACATGTAGGTGAAATACCCACACACATAAATTCATTTTTTAAAAAGAACATGCAGATAGGTGGTATCATCACTATGGGTGAATGTAGACCTCTGAGCAAGATAATGCATTTCAACCTATTCAAGATTACCAAAGAGGGCTGGAGAGATGGCTCAGCGGTTAAGAGCACTGGTTCTTCTTCCAAAGGACCCGGGTTCAAATCTTAGCACCCACATGGCAGTTCAAAGCTGTCTGTAATGGCCTGGCATGGTGGCACACACCTTTTATCCCAGCACTGGGGAGGCAGAGGCAGGTGGATCTCTGTGAGTTCAAGACCAGCCTAGTCCACAGAGTGAGTTCCCAGGCATCCAGGGCTACACAGAGAAACCATATGGGGACGGGGAGATCACCAAGGTTGCTGGCATTAAGAAGCAATTCTAATCCAGGTGGTGGTAGCGGTGGTGAAAGCCTTTAATCCTAGCACTCCAGAGTCAGAAGAGGAGTCTGTGAGTTCAAGGCCAGCCTGGTCTACAAATTGAGCTCCAAGCAGCCAGTACTAAAAAACAGAAACCCTTGGGGGGGGGGGCAATGACAACAACAAAAAAGAAGCAATTCTATACAGCTGGGCATGGTGACACGTCTTTAATCCCAGAACTGGGAGACACAGGCAGGTGGATCTCTGAATTAGAGGCAAGACTAGTCTACAAAGTGAGTTCCAAGACAGCTAGGGCTACCTAGAGAAACCGTGCCTCAAAAAACAAAAACAAGAGAGAAAGAAATCCTGTAAATTCTGAAATGACTATGGCTAATCCCCCCCAAAACACACACACACACACACACACACACACACACACACACACAC
>CAJQZJ010032284.1:7428630-7456534 GCA_907164525.1 Lophiomys imhausi
ACACACACACACACACACACACACACACACACACACACACACTCCTCCCCCCCAAAGACAAAAGATGGGCCAAATGTCATGGGACACACCTTTAATCTCAGCATTTAGGAGGCAGAGGCAGGTGGAGCTCTGTGAGTTCAAGGCCAGCCTGGTCTACAGAGTGAGTTCAGCGAGTTCCAGGATAGTCAGTACTGTTACAAAGAAACCCTGCCTCAGAAAAACAAAAAAATGACCTAACGGTATTCCTCCTTTGGAGCCCCTCCCACCCTCAAGACCCTTAGAAGCAAAGTAGCCACAGTGAAACACTTCTTAATCTTAGCACTCAAAAGGCAAGCAGATACCTACCTACCTACCTGGACTACATAATGAATTCCAAGCCTGCCAGGGTTACATGGTAAGTCCCTAATACCCTACCCCAAAAAGACAGGGCAACATGGTAAAGAAGATCTGCTCCCTATGCCCAGGTGGCCTAAGGCAGTAAAGTTCCAGTTCCAGGCCAGCAGAGGCTAAGTCACAGCAAGACTACCTCAGACACCAAGAAGAAAAGCTGAGACTGTGGCGGTTAAGATTAAAGGCACTTGCTGCTCTAACAGGACCCAGACTTGCTTCCCAACACTGCATCTAGCAGCTCACCTCTACTCTAGGGAATCATGCACACACATACTCATGCAGGCAAAACACTTCACATATAATTTTAAAAACAAAAAATAAGAGTTGTGACACACGCCTATACTCCCAGCATGTGGGAAGATCATTGCAACTTTGGCCTGGTTCACATCACAAATTTTAAGTTAGCCAGAGCTATGCAGAGAAGCTCTATCTCAACAAAGAAAATATACATTGCGGGCTGGATATCAGATAGTTCAACTGTTAAAAGTGCTTGAATGACAACTTGAATTTGAATCTCCAGATCCCACAGTAATGACCAGCAACTGTACTGCCTGTTATAATCCTGGTGAAGATAGGAGAATCCCAGAACTTGTGGGCCAGCTGGCCTGGCATATGCAGTGGAAAAGTAACAAGACTGTCAAACAAGGTGGAAAGTGAGGACCAACACTAATGCCAAGGCCATTTGTGCCTGCAGTCACTCATACACAATTATGTGGCGTCTTTCAAAATGCTTCCATCCCTCAACATCTCATTAGTTGATCACACACACACACACACACACACACAAAGTCCTACATCTGTGTTTGAGACAGGCTCTCACTATGCACCCTCATGTTGATCTATAACTCAAGATATTACTGTCTCACTCTCCCTGGTGACTGATTACAGACATACCACAACCAACTTTCCACTACAGTTTATTATCTCATTAATGCAATCTTTAGGAATTACATTTTAACAAATATAACAAAATTAAGCTACATCCTGGAAGTTAATTGAGTTTCCATAAAACAAAAGACTGAAATATTTGTTTTGTTTTTGATTTACCAAGATAGGATCTTACTATGAGTTCTCCTGCCTTGGCTTGAAATTTAATTGTTCCATGTGTGTATCAACCCATGCCACAGCAAGCACGTGAAGATCAATGGACAACTTTGTGGAGTTGGTTCTCTCCTTTCAACTTTTTAGCCACTCACTAAACCATCTCCAAGCCCCTGAAATAAAATGTCTTAAATCTGCTCTACCCTTTCAGAGGCTGCTTGTACAAATCATAATACAGGATCTCATATTAATTACTATCTTTTCACCCTGTCTTGAAAATATGAAAATGAGGCCTGGCAGTGGTGGCACACACCTTTAATCCCAGCACTCAGGAGGCAGAGGCAGAGGATCTCTTAGTTCCAGGCCAGCCTGGTCTACACAGTGAATTCCAGGACAGCCTGTCTACACAGAGAAACCCTGTCTCGAAAACAACCCCAAAAGAGAAGTGATGGCACACACCTGTCATTTCAGCATTTGGGAAGCTGTGCAGGAGAATGGCAAGTCTAAGACTAGCTCATGCTTCACAATCAGAATAAAAAGGGCGGGCTAGAGAGATGGCTCAGCGGTTACGAGCACTGGCTAGTGCTCTTCCAAAGGTCCTGAGTTCAATTCCCAGCAACCACATGCTGGCTCACAACCATTCACAACATCATCTGATGCCCTCTTCTGGCTGCAGGTGTACATGCAGATAGAGCACTCATGCATTAAATAAATCTTAAAAAAAAAAAGCCCAGCATTGTAAAAAAATTAAATTAAAAGGGCAAGGGGTATAGCTCAGGGCTAGAGCATGTGCCCCAACTATCCATACAGAGTGTGAGTGTGTGAATGTTACCAAACAAACCATTTCAAAAAGCATCACATGGAGGGCAAGTGCAACACATTGTGGGTAACGGCACTTTTCACCAAGCCTGACAACCTGCATTCTATCCTTGGGATTCAAATAATAGAAAGAAACAACTCTTGAAAGTGGTCCTCTAACCTTGATTATGAGTGTTGTGGCATGTATGCACTCATACCAATATAAATCCACTCACACAACAAATATTTTTAAAGAGACATAGCAGGGTTAGGTTATGTGGTAATGAATATCTATAATCCACCAGTGCTGTAATCCTGTGGCTTAGTAAGCCGAGGCAGGAAGATTCTGAATGAGGCTGCCCTTAACTACAAGGGCAGTGCCCTGTCTTCAAAACAAACAAGATACTGGAAAGATGGCTTAGCAAGTCAAGAGAGCACTTGCTGCTCTTGCAGAGGTCCTGAGTTACGAGGACCAACACAGTGGTTCAATACCATCCATAACCCCAATTCCAAGGGATCCGATGCCTTCCTCTTATCTCTTCAGGCACCAGCCACATACATGGTGCATATACATACAAACAAAACATACACAAAAGTAAATCTAAAGGGCTGGAGAGATGGCTAAGTGGTTAAGAGCACTGACTGCTCTTCCAGAGGTCCTGAGTTCAATTCCCAGCAACCACATAGTGGCTCACAACCATCTATACTGGGATCTGATGCCCTCTTCATGTACTCTGCAGATAGAGCTCTCATATATATAAAATAAATAAATCTTTAAAAAAAAAAGTAAATCTAAAGTAACTTTTAAAACCAACAAAAGCCGGGCGGTGGTGGCGCACGCCTTTAATCCCAGCACTTGGGAGGCAGAGGCAGGCGGATCTTTGTGAGTTCGAGGCCAGCCTGGTCTACAAAGTGAGTCCAGGACAGCCAGGGCTACACAGAGAAACCTTGTCTTGAAAAAAAAAAAAAAAAAAAAAACAACAAAAAAACCAACAAAAGTCGTGAAAGTCGTGGTGGTGCACCCTTTAATCCCAGCACTAGGGAGACAGAAAGCAGATGGATCCCTATGACTTCTAGGCCAGCCTGGTCTACAAAGCAAGTCAGGGACAGCCAAGACTACACAAAGAAACCCTGTTGAGAGAGAGAGAACAAACTAACAAAAAAGCTGGGTATGGTGGCGCACGTCTTTAACCCCAGCACTCTGGAGGCAGAGGCAAACAGATCTGAATTCGAGGCTAGCCTGGTCTACGTAGCAAGTTCCAGGACAGCCAGGGCTCTATTACACAGAGAAACCCTGTCTTGGAAAATAAGTGTAAGAAAAAATAAGGGCTGCAGAGATGGCTCAGAGGCTGCTTTTCCAAAGGACCAGGGTTCAAATCCCAGCACCCACATGGCAGCTCACAGCTGTCTTTAATTGCTGGGTGTGGTGGTGCACGCCTTTAATCCCAGCACTGGGGAGGGATAGGCTGATCTCCATGAGTTCAAGGCCAGTCTGGTCTACAGAGAGAGTTCCAGGATAGCCAGGACTACACAGAGAAACCATGTGTAGAGAAAAACAAAAACAAAAATACAAAAGTAAAAAATAAAACCACCAACAATAACAATAAAGTCAACTTCTAAGATAATCTTAAAGGCCTGCCTCATGATGGCTCAGAAAGTAAAAGCATTTGCCACACAAGCCTGAGTTCCATCCTTGAAATTCATGTAAGGTGCTTGAAATTTCTCTGACCTCCACAAGAGAGTGGTGGCAAAGAGTCTCTGTCTCTCTCTCACACACACACAATATATGGAATTTTTTTATTTTAATCTTGGATTTAAAAAAATACTTTCAAATATGAGAGTGGTGGCAAAGAGTCTTTGTCTCTCTCTCTCACACACACACAATATATGGAATTTTTTTATTTTAATCTTGGATTTAAAAAAATACTTTCAAATATTGATGATTAGGGTTTCCCCACTCCTTTGGCTTTTTCACCCCCTTTTTTGGTTGTTTGAAACAAGGTTTTGCTATGTAGCTTTGGCTCTAAAGAAAAAGCTAAGATCTTCATGCCTGATTCTGTACTGCTGGGATTACAAGCAGCCAGTGTCACCACACCCAGCTAAAGGTCGGGGGTTTTTGTAACTCATTTCTATCTTGCTTCCACTAAATAGCTCGAACCAGGTGAAAATGAGCCAAATTTCCAAGCCAGTCCCTCTCCCTGCAAAAAGAACCTTTACTAACACACTACCATTCAGGCAAAGGCACTGCTTGCTACTATCATCAGCCCATTTTCCTGCAACCCGATAATAATCTGTAGTGTCCTCACACATAACTTAAGCGGATCCCATTTACAGCTCGGCCATTTTCACACATGTATCCCTACTCCTTTTCAAAGAAGAGGTCATGAGGGAGACTTTCGCAATTTTTTTCTAAAAAGGGGGTACATTTATTCACTTAATTACTGGGTATTTTGTTTCATTTTGTTTTAATCTCCATTGTAACCACTGGGGATCGAACTGCAACAACACAAGCAGAGAAACTCAAGCATTGCTACTCCGTTCTGAAGACAGATAAAATAAATAGGGTTTTTACCAAAGCCCCAAACTAACGCGAAATCTGGGGCTGGAGCTCAGTGGTACAAGGCTTGGCTCGATTAAATGCCCACGGAAAGGACGGAATGTGCTATTTGACGAGATGACTTCAGGAGGACGTTTACCTCTCCGAGTTTTATTTTGCACCCAACACTTTCAAAAGCACTTCTTTAAAGCTACGAAGTACGCTCCAGCAAGTAATGTCCGTAAGCACAGGTGGGTGAACTCTCCGGGGCGGGTGGCATCTGGGCACACAGAGGTTTCAGATCTCTCCAGGACTTGCACCAAGTTCAAGACCTGCAAGTGTTCAGCTCACTAGTGGGCACTTGCCGGGGTTTGCGGGGATTGCGGGGCGGGGGGAGCCGGAAAGGCAGAGCCGACCATGCCGACCGCACGGGGATCGAGGCGACCTAAGTGGGGGCCGACTTGGTAGAAAAGTGCGAGCGCCCGGGGCGCGCGCGAGTGGAACAACAACAAACAAACGACCCCCCTAAAAAACCTGTGGCCAGAAGTAACACGGAAGTGCTCGCTCCCGCCCGCCCCTCCCTCCGCCCGCCAGCAGAAAGCGGGGGGCTTGACAACGTGCTGGAGTGCGGAGGGAGGGAGGGACTCCCCGGAAGGCGCAACGAGTCGGCAACAACTCCAAACCCGTCCACGCCCGCCGAGGACCTAGGCCGCGGGGCCCCAAGCCAGGAGCCCGGGAGAAAGGGGCAGTTGAAGAGGCTCGCGCGCTCCGACCAGGGAGCAGCCTGCGCGCGCGCGGCGAGGCGAGGCCCTGGGACCCGAACTGCCGCCTCTGCCGCCATCCTCGAAGCCTCCAGGCCCTGGGACCGAGCCGCTCCGGGGGCTCACCCGCTCCAGGCGCCCCGCTTCCAGGACCCTGCGCGCCGGCTTCCCATCTGCCGAGGGCAAAGCCGCCGCGAGCGGGCCGAGCCCGTCCCCTCCCCGCCTCGCTCCACCTCTCCGTCCCGGCTGCCCCTCGGCCCCGACGACGCTCCGGGAAACGCTTCCCGCGGTCCCGGGTCCGCCCCTGGAACCGATTCCCCCCCCACTCCCCACGCCGGCGTACCGCGGCTGACACTGCCAGCCTCCTCCACGCCCAACCCCAGCCCCCGTCACCTCAGTCGGCTCCGGCAGCGCTGGACACAGGAAACTCCTGGGTCCTCGACTCCGGCTCTCCTCAACCCCCCTCTTCGGTTAACTCCGCTTGTTTCTCGACAAAATGGCGCCCGAGGTCGCGCGCTCACATCTCGGCCTTTCCCCTCCCAGTTCCCATTTCGCCATTCGCTGCCCGCCCGGTGGAGGGACGGCTATAGCGCCAGCCAATGGCCACGCGCCGTCCACAACTGCTGCCCAATCGTTGACAGGTACCCGCGGATTTAAACCAATCACACGCTATCACTCCCAGAAGTCAAGGAAGACACCAAGCTCCTGCTAGCAACCACCAATCCAGACTTCCATTTCGCGGGCTTAGGCCAATTGCCGCTCACCAGCCCTGAGGGACCGGGTCCGAGCCCGGGCGCCTGCGCACCGGGTGCGAGCCAATGGGTGGGCGTTGGGAGCTTCGATTTGGGGGCTCCTCGAACATCTGCCTTCGAGGTGTTTGACCTATAGGGACTGGCTGGTCACTGCCTCCGAGGAACAATAAATACGGGAGGGAGCCCGAAACGCATTATTGTAACCCTGCCCACAAACTATAACTGAGAGGGTGATGCAGCCCTCGTCTACTTTCCTTCCTCTTTCGAAATGTCACGGTCCGAGAGGCTGCGCGGGTTCCCAGGGGAAGCATTGTCCACCCTTCGGATATCTTTAGCAAAAAGCATCAAGCCATCAGAAAGCATCTGACGCGAGCCAAAGTTGAGGTTCTTTACAGCCTGGGTTATGTAGTCGTACGCCCCGCCCATTCCTGTCGCAAAAGCAACGTGGTAGCTCCCATCACTGTCTGCGTCCTAGAGGAGCAATGCATGCTGGAGAATGTAGTCTCCCAGAGGCCCACCTAGTCCTAGCTCTTTTCTCTTAAAGTTTTGTTTTCCAGTTCGGTCTATAGAAGCAGGGGCGTTTTGCAGCGAGGTAGAAACTGAAGAAGTTCTGGTCTTGACCATCCTCAAGAATACCAATGTCAGCCAGGCGGTGGTGGCGCACGCCTTTAATCCCAGCACTCGGGAGGCAGAGGCAGGCGGATCTATGTGAGTTCGAGGCCAGCCTGGTCTACAAAGTGAGTCCAGGACAGCCAGGCAGCCAGGCTATTACACAGAGAAACTCTGTCTCGAAAAACCAAAAAAAAAAAAAAAAAAAAAAAAAAGAATGTCAATGTCCTTTGCTTCTTGGATAAAAGGCTGTGTTATCCGCCGTGTCCTATCTTGCACGATTTTTGTTTGAGTTGTGAGACAAGGTCTCATTCAGTTGGTCCTGGCTGGCATGAAGCACACTATGTAGCATAAATTGACCTTGAACTCCTTGCAGTCTTCCAAACTACTGAGATGATAATAGGCAGAGCCTCTCACACCAGGACCATTTGAACTTTAAAGAGATTTGTTAAATACTTTTATTATTTATTTTATGAATATGGGCGTTTGCTTGCATGTAAATCTGTGCACCATGTGTGCACAGTGTCCTCAGAGGTCACAAGACAGTGTCGGCTCCTCTGGAGGCATAGACGGTTGTGAGCCACTGTGTGGGTGCTAGGAATCAAACCTGGGTCCTCTGGGAAGAGTAGCCAGCGCTTATAATCTCTGAGCCATCTTTCCAGCCCCTAGATTTTTTTAAAGTGTTTAATTGTTTGCCTACATATATGTATATATGTTCACCATGTGGATGTGTACCTGGTACCAAGGAAGGTATTGGATCCCTTAGGACTGGGAAAAGAACTACAACTGTAAGATTGTAAGCTGCCCTCTGAGTGCTGGGAACACACTCCTACTCCTCTGTGAAAACAGAAAGTGCTTTTAAACATTGAGCCAACTCTCCAGCCCTCATTTTGAACTTTTTAATCAATGTTTTGTGGTTTAGCAATTTTGGGGTTGTTTTGTGAGTTCTGGTTTGTTGTTGTTGTTTGCTAAAGAAAAAGAGAAGCCAGGTGTATTTGTGCATGTGTTTAATCCCAACATTCGGAAGGGAGAGGCAGGCGGGTCTCTGTGAGTTCAAGGTCAGCCTGGTCTACAAAACAAGTCCAGGACATCTAGGGCTCTGTTACACAGAGAAACCCTGTCTCAACAAACCAAAAGAAGAGAGAGAGAGAAGGCTGAATACAGTGGTTATACCTGTTGTTACAGCACTCAAGATGCTGAAAAGCAATAGCTCCAGGCTGTCCTGAATTACACAGTGTGAGACTCCTCTGGAGAAGGGGAAAGGGGGGAGCATGCAATTTAGCTACCTTAGGGAGTTCTTTAATTCTACAACCAGTTTTAGTTTCAAGCATCAATTTCCCCCAAATTGAAGGTAAGGAGAAATAAAGTTGAATTGCTTTTCCCTGCCTCTGCCTGTTATCGTGAAGATGATGGTTTGCTGAAATAAACTGAAGCTCCTAAAGGAAATTCTGCAGCCGGTTGCCATTTCTCCCCTTAGGCTACACTAGCAACACTACTAAAATGTGGCAGCCTCGGGGACTAAACCAAGATTTTCACAATACCCTGAAGGACCAAGTCCTTTGACTATGTGGCTTTTCTAGAAATCTGAGACCTTTATAAAGGATCTACTGAGGATCACCTAACTCAGCAATTACAAATGTTTGCTTTGAAATTATTTAAGAACAGAATGTCTTAGCCGGGTGTGGTGGCACACCCCTTTAATCCCGGCACTCAGAAGGCAGAGGCAGGTGGCTCTCTGTGAGTTTGAGGCCAGCCTGATCTACAAAGCGAGTTCCAGGACAGTCGGGTCTACACAAAGAAACCCTGTCTCAAAAAAAAAAAAAAGAAACCCCTCTGAAACATTCAGAAAACCACTTCCTACCTGGCCTACACCTCTAACTTCCTGTGTTATACTGGATGAGTTACTTCCCCTCCCCAGAGGGGAGTCACACAACGCTTCAACATGTGCCAGTCAAGTACTCTAGCCCATTTTTTTGTTGTTTGTTTGCTTCATGTATAACTACGCTATATTGCCCAGGCCAAACTCAAATTCTTATTTCTGCCTCAGTTTCCCAAGTGCCAGGAATCCAGGCACAAAGACTAGGTGGTATACTTGCTAGCCAAGATCCGTATCACCACAGCCCTGTTATTGTTTTTTACCAGCCAACTTGTTCTAAAAGTACTGTGTAATCTCATCCACACCCTGGGTCCCAGTAAGACCCAAGCAGTGGCTGAGTTAGTCACCATGTTTTCTGGATCATAAACCTGAGGCTTGTGGTAGAGCTCTTGCCTGGTTTGCAAGCAATAGCAAACTGAAATTTAATTTTTGTTTGCTTTTTTTTCCCCCAGAGCTGAGGATTGAACCCATGGCCTTGGTTGCTAGTCATGCGCTCTACCTCTGAGCTAAATCCCCAAACTCTTTAAATAATGTTTTAAAAACTTAATTTTATGTTTGTGAGTGTTGTGCCTGCATGTGTAGATGTATACCATTGCATGCTTGGTGCCCACAGAACCAGAAGAGAGCGCTTGTGGGTACCAGAAGAAAGCGCTTGTGGGTACCAGAAGAAGGTGTCAGGTACCACCGTCCTGGACTGGAGTTACTCTGTGTGGGTGCTTGGAACCCAGGTCTCTCCAAGAGCAGCAAGCGCTCTTACCTGCTGACTACCTCTCCAGGCTCTGTTTGTTTGCTTGCCTGTTTGCTTGCTTTGTTTTTGTTTTTTTTTGTTTTTTGGTTTTTCGAGACAGGGTTTCTCTGTTTAACAGCTCTGGCTGTCCTGGACTCGCTTTGTAGACCAGGCTGGCCTCGAACTCACAAAGATTCGCCTGCCTCTGCCTCCCAAGTGCTGGGATTAAAGGCGTACGCCACCACCGCCCGGCTTGCTTTGTTTTTTTAAATACAGTCAAATGTAGTCCAGGGTGGCCTTACTCTGTGACTGAGGCTGGCCTTGAACTCCTGTTATTCCTTTCTCTTCCTCCCAAATGCTTCGGTTACAGGCATGTGCCACTACACCCAGCCACAAACTGAAATGTAAAGGGATTTAATTCTTATCCAAAATCAAATAACTGATCAGTGACAAAGAACTGAACCACCACAAGTTTTGGGTGACTTTCTTTGGTTTTGTTGCAGATTTGCAAAAGCATGTTACTTCTGGACTGGCCCCAAATCATTTTTTGGAAGCCTTGCTGACTGGTGATCTCCGAGGGACCAACTGTAATGTGCAATGGTCCATGACCTGTAACTGAACAGTTACCAGACTAGAAAAAAAATGAGAGGGGTGGGGCGTGAGCCCAGGTGTATATCACTTGCTCAGTTTGTCTATGTGTGAAGTTTGAGTTTAACCCTCAACACAGAGACAGGGAGGGAGGGAGGGAGGGAGGGAGGGAGAGGAGGGAGGAGGAGGTTATCAGTTTGAAAGATTGCTCCGGTGCCATGTTGGTGGTATGCTCCTGTGATCCCGGCAAGAGGATGGAGAGTTGGAAGCTAGCCTTAGAGCCTTAGCCTGGGCTATCTGGTATGAACCTGTCTCTAAATACATATAAATATGGGGGAAGAAACTACCACTCTGCACTTTTTTTTTTTTTTTTTGGTTTTTCGAGACAGGGTTTCTCTGTGTAGCCCTGGCTGTCCTGGACTCAATTTGTAGACCAGGCTGGCCTCGAACTCGCAAAGATCCGCCTGCCTCTGCCTCCCAAGTGCTGGGATTAAAGGCGTGCGCCACCACTGCCCGGCCACTCTGCACTTTTTCTGGGAGACTTTATATACAAATTCTTAGATTCGGCCGTGATGTGGACTGAGGATTGGTACCCCACTAGAGGCACTGTGGGATAAAGATAGAACAAGCTGGAGCCACAGATAGAAGAGAGAAAATCATCAGAATCCAGCAACTGATGAGAGCCAGTGAGAGCCGAGAGAGAAAAGGTGCAGGCCTCTCTCTGCACCCTGCCCTGGCCAGTGGCTTCCAGCGCAGCCTAGCCGAGACTGGCCTCGCCCCGCAGCCCAGACTGGCTTTGAATGAACAGTCTTCCTCCCAGGTACTAGGACTGCAGAAGATACCAGCATACCCCACTAAAGTTAAGGGTCTTGCTACTGTCTTCCCACCAGTGAGTCTGGGACAGACTGAGGTAGTGATGTTTATTCTTGGGTGTCAATGCAACTGTATCTGGAAGTAACTAAAACCCAAGCATCTGAGAACACCTGTGAGTGAGGGAATTTTTTTAAAATTAAACTCTTTGAAGCATAAAGATCCACTTTTAATATGTATCTTTTTTTGCGGGGGTAGGGGGTTTGGGGAGGGAGGGCTTCAACAGTGTTTCTCTGTGTAGCCCTGGCTGTCCTAAAACAAGCTCTGTAGAACAGTCTGGCCTTGAACTCAGAGATCCACCAGCCTCTGCCTCCCAAGTGCTGGGATTATTGGGATCCTCCACCAACGCTTGGCTACTCTGTAACCTTTTGGGTTTTTCTGGGTTTTTTTTCTTTTGTTTTTCAAGATAGGGTTTCTCTATGTAATAGCCCAGGATATCCTGGACTCCCTTTGTAGACCAAACTGGCCTCTAGAACTCATAAAGATCCACCTGCCTCTGCCTCCCAAGTGCTGGGATTAAAGTGGTGTGCTACCATGGCTGGCCTAGTCTGTAACTTTTTTTTTTTTTGGGTTTTTTTTTTTTTTGATTTTTCGAGACAGGATTTCTCTGAATATCTCTGGCTGTCCTGGACTCGCTTTGTAGACCAGGCTGGCCTCGAACTCACAAAGATCCACCTGCCTCTGCCTCCCAAGTGCTGGGATTAAAGGCGTGCGCCACCACCGCCCGGCTAGTCTGTAACTTTTGAGGTGGGAAGATCCACTTTTAATCTGGGCTACACCTGCTGG
This sequence comes from Lophiomys imhausi, assembly GCA_907164525.1. NCBI lineage: Eukaryota > Metazoa > Chordata > Mammalia > Rodentia > Muridae > Lophiomys > Lophiomys imhausi. Next base: position 7,440,365 of record CAJQZJ010032284.1, read on the forward strand.
CAGCCTATATAAAGGACATGGAAGAAGGAAGCTTGCTCACTTTACCTGCTTGCTCTCACTCTTACTGGCAAGTCCAGTCCTTCTCTGGCATTAGAGCCTACTTCAGCATTCTAGCATATGTGTGTGTATGTATATGAATATGTATATATATATATACACACATACATATTTATATATTCATTACATCAGTTCTGTTCCTCTAGAGAACCCTAATACAGATATTAAGTTATATTTGGCAGTGGAAGGTACCCATGATTCACTCAGGTAAAGATGCCCAATAGTCCCTATTGAGCTGAAGGTTCAAGAGACTTTGGAAACTGAGGACAGCATTACCGATGTCTAAGGGAGCTGCTGCCTTGTGGCAGGTGGCAAAGAGCTAAACCAGAACCAGGAGAAAGCTGCCCCTGCACTCTAGGCTACAGCTGGGAGAGGAGTAGCCCAACTTTAGGGGCAAGGCTTCTGGAAGCTGAGCATTTGGAGGGTTGCAGTCTTTGTGAGCATCCTAACAAGGGAAACATGGACAAGGTCTTTTGCTGTCACAGTGACCTTGGAGAAAGCTGTTTCTGTGGTATGAGGGGCCAACAGACAGAGCTAAATGAGTCCAGGAAGGGGGAAAATAGGAACAGCTGTGATGGGGTGATGTTAAGCATTCTAAATGTTAATTAATTGGTCCTGCTTGCTGTCTGTTACTTACATTGTCTCTGATTGGTTGAATAAAATGCTGAGGCCTGAGATTGGGCAAAGACAGAGATAGGTGGGACTAAGGGTACACAGGCTTCTGAGACAGAGAGCATCTTGGGAAGAAGAAGCCAGGTGCAGGAAGAAGGAGGACACATGCCATGGGGTAGATTAAAGAAGATCATTCCACATGGCCAGGAACATCGGCATAGCGTGGAGAATAGCAGTCCAAAGGGACATATGTATATATGGGGTCATATTTGGGTAATAGAATTATGAGCTAACTTAGATGGACTAGGATTGCACAATTCAGGCCAAGGCTTGTTAAAATCCATGTGGTGTCTGTATGTATTCATTTATAATGGTGGGTTAAGGATTAACAGCTGCCAAACCAATTAAATATAATATAAATACTAGCAAATAATTTAATTAGCCAATTTTTTTCTACATAGCTGGAGGAAAGGAGTGCAGAGATACCCACATGTGCTTAAATGGTTTTGACTTTTTTGGAAAGAACTTATCTTAGACTGGGGATTTGCATGAGGTCGGTCCTGGGTTCAGGCCCCCTCACTCTTCTGTAAGTGCTGGGAAGAGCTCAGCTTTAGATGGCTGGAGGAACAATGCATTCCTCATTGTTCTTTGATCATCTTGGGGCAGGGGCTGGGCTCTTCTTCTTGACATTTATTTCCTGATGTAGAATACTTTGGGGAGAATATCCATTTGGAACACCCCAAATCCCAGCTGATAACCACTGTAAGAATGAAAGGCTGTCTCTTTCTCTTCCTCTCCCCTTCTCTTCCTCTCTGCCTCCTTCCACCACTCTGTCTCTGTCCTTCTTCCTCTCTCTCTCTCTCTCTCTGCATGTGCATGCTGTTTCTCTTTCCTGCTCTTGTATCCAATAAAACTTCCTTTATATAACTTTGAAAAAAAAAAGAATAAAGGCCATGGTATTATTCCACCCTGTTAGCATTTACTGTCAACCTGACATGGCCCAGAGTCACCTGAGAAGGATCAGATTGGCCTGTAGACAAGTATGTGGGAGGTTTTCTTGATTGATAAAGGAGGGCCCATGACACTCTGTGGCACCTTCCTTTGGGCTATATAAGGAAACCTAAACATGAGCTCATGAGCCAACTACCAAGCATCATCCTCCATGTTTCCGGCTATAATTCTTTGGCTGTGAGTTCCTTGGTTATGTGGAATAGCAAGGAGGCCTACCTTCAAGTTCTTGCTTGAATTCTTGCCCTGACTACCCTCAATATTGATTTTGACTTAGAAGTATCAGCCAGATACATCATTTCCAAAATTGCCTTTGGTCAGAGCATTTTATCACAGCAACAGAAAGGAAACTAGACACATCCTCATCCTCACTCCCCAGCAAGACTTCCCCAGGAGTTACCTCCCCACTTCTTGGTGGATATAGGGCCCCTAAACACCAAGAAATTTCAAGTCATGTCAACATCTCCCTGCAAACAAGAGCCCAGAGGTCATGCTGCCACAGCTCCTGGCAAAAGGGGCCTCTGGACTGCCAGCCAGCTCAAGGCAAGTAAGGAGACCAATCTAAGGATGTTATTGTCCACTATGGACTCAGAAAAACTGGTAATCCTGGGGTCACTTTTTTTTTCTTTTTTGGTTTTCAAGACAAGGTTTCTCTGTGTATCCCTGGCTGCCCTGGACTTTGTAGACCAGGCTACCCTTGAGTCCTGGGATTAAAGGTGTGTGCTACCACATCTGGCCTGGGGTCACTTTTTCAATCCTGCCTACAAATCAGCCAAAAGTGGCTCCCTGATTGAGCCTGTCCACTCCCAGGGTCACAACTGTTTGCCCAACCCTCTCCCTGGACCTGAAGACCCTCACCTTCCTCTTTTCTCCAACTGGGCATGTGTCTCTTCTTCAACTGTTTGCTTGAGACAAGGTCTTCCAATGTAACCTTATACCATCATGCCTGGCTCGTTTTTGTAAGTTATTTTTAATTTATATTTGGTGTATATGTATGCATGTCAAAGTCTGAGGACAACTTTCCTTCCTAGATCCCTCCTTCCACTTTGTTGAGAGAGGACCTCTCTTGTCTCTGCCACTGTGCATAGGGCAAGCTATCTGGCCAGGAGTGTCTGTGGGGAATTTCTGCTGTTAAGGTAGAAGTCTGGCATTTCCAGAAAACCCCCTGAGCTCGGTGCCAAACAATGGACTCCCCTTTTTCAGCAGAACCCTTCCTCTTCCATCTGATCTGAGGAAACCAGATCCTCTAAAGCATGTCACGTAGCCCAGCTCTTAGAAACCTGGCCAGCGGATACCTAGTGATTTCTGAAAGTACTTCTCCGTGCTAATAAGTTCTGACAGTGTCTTACATTTTGTCTGTGCCTCTAGCCTACCTGGAGTTCTTCCCCTCCCTCCACTGCCCATGGATTAATTAGGTACTGGGTTTCCTTTCTTCTGATAGGTTCATACCCATTGAACCGACCACATTTACCTCCAAAATCTCTTCCCACTATCCAACGGTATATAATGTCCGATTCCCTAAATAAATTCTCTCTCTTTCTCCATGCCTCCAATATGACTGTCAGAGTCTGGCTGTTTATTTTGGGAAGGAAGCACTCTTCCTCCCATGAAGAATACATCGGCTCCCTGGTTAGCCTGGCTTGCCCGGGCCACAAGCTCCTGCCTGACTGCCACCACCTACTTAGGTCTCATACTACTGGCAGCTGGGGATCGTTTGGAGCATATGGAGCACCAGCTCCTGCCAGACTGCCCCTGCCTGGTGGGCTAGAACTGTTTTGGATGAATGCTCCTGCTGATAGGTGCTGAGGTCCACCCCCACCCCACCCCTGTCCCCTCCCGCACCACCCATCCAGTCACCTGACCTTACTACAGGAGCCCCAGGCTCCTTGAAATTTCCCTGAACTGGTGGTTCAGCTAAGGGAGTTGTGACATTTGTCAGTAAAAATAAACTTTGCTCCTGCCCCTCCAGCCTAATCTGGGACTATCTCTTTTCAGCATGTGTTTCTGGCCTGATACTGGACCAGGCTGGGAATTCCCTGCTGGAAGCCACAAGTTTTCCAGGTGATTCTCCTGTCTGTTGTCTTTCATTAGAGATGTGAGCCACTTCATCCAGCTTTCTGTGGGTTCTAAGGATTAAATTCACATTGCCTTGCTTGCTTGGCAAGAACTTTTACAAGCTGAGCCACCTTACACTGTTCTGCCTCCCACACACTTTTTCTTTTGAGACAGGGCCTCATTAAGTTTGCCCAGGCTGACCTTGAACTCACATTTGAGCCCACTCAGGTTTCAAACTTGGACTATCTTGCCTCAGCTCCTGGAGTAGGTGGAATTACTGGTCTGCACCATGGGCCTGGCTTCCATTTCTTGTTTAAGCAGACATTTGAGTGTCTACTTGTCTAGAAACTGTTCAGTTATAGGAATTATGACCAGGAACAAGGATCTTTGCCTTATTCTGCATCTCAGTACCTGCTGCCTCTGCCCTACATCTCTCCTATGACAGTTCCCCAGCCCTGCCACACCTTTATCAGTGGCTACTGAGATCTTGGACTCACACATTCAGTTCCCAGGCAAAGGAGTGGATATTCTGGTATAGGGCCTGCCCCTCATCCTCTGGCGGAACCATTTGTGCCTAGCAGTGACAACTGTATTCAAAAACTCCAAGGAAGGGGGAGTCTCTATTAGAGAGTGTAGTAAGAGGTTGTGAGGCCCACAACCACAGACATTCCTTCTATCCCTATATCCAAATTATTCTATGTCCTGCCCCCCATTCCCAACTTGAGGACTCCCATAGAGATGCTTCTGTTGAATATTATATTCTCTTTCCACATCATATGCTCCTAATACGTGACCTCTTTCTCATGAAGACTGATCCTTCCCCCTCACTAATATTCGACATCTCCTTCTGTAAGAGAGAATTGGCATTGATGTCCCTAAACCCTTTCCTTCTGGAATTATTCTGAATTCCACATGTCCACAGTCTACATTGTGCCCTGGGGGAAAGCAACCCACAAACCAGAGTGGGAGAACAGAGGCCGTATGGCGATTCTACGGCTTTCCTCTCTGTCAGTCATCCTAAGAAATACCATCTTGGATTGAACTAGGGGGAAAATATTGTCTGTTTCACATTCCCACCACCCCAGGCACCCCACCATCTTGACCCTCCCCCCCCTCAGGTCATGCTGTCTTCAGTTCTATGTTGGCAAAGAAAGCACCCGCTTGGTGGGATATCTGGGACACCAGCTAGCTAGGAGTCTAGCGCAATGGTAGAGTGCTCACCTTTTGTGTGTGAGGCCCCCAGGCTTCATCCCCAGCACCGGAAAACAAACTGAACACACTGCTAGCTACCAGCTGGTACCAAACTTGTTTCCAGGCGTATCAGAGCAAGGGCCCCTGTGTGCTAGAACCGGGGTTCTGGAACCAGAATTCTGAACATCACATTCTGTCTTTATTCCAGGGTACCTCATACTAGGACTCCACTCTCAGAGCTTAATCTCCATCATGTGTGCATGGGTACAAAAGTATCCATTTCCCTTTATCTCTCTCCGGTTCACCAACCTCCTGCAGAGGTAGTGAATACTCAGGTGCTTACTGTGCCCTCGGTAAAGGACCATGGAACCTGTCACTCAGCACAAAGGCATTAAGTGCTCCTGATGTGCTAGATCTTGGAGATTCAGCAGCTAAGAGCACAGTTCTTCCATTCGTGTATTTTACCATCAATTTGGGGGCTGAAATAAACAAAACCCAGTAAACAGTACTGTAACTAAGGAAGGGAAACTATGTAACTTAATGAAGGGAAAGTGCGGATCTGGACAAAAAGAGACGAGAAGGCTGGAAAGTAGGTGATCGTTTATTTGTTTGGTGAGATTTCTCTCCAATGAGGATTTGAAGAAATCTGAGTATAGTGAAAAGAAAAGCCTACAGACATTAAACAACGAGAGAGGTCCAGGCAGGGGAGCCAAGACAGGTGATTTTAGAATTTTGTTTTGAGACCTAGGTCTCCTTATGCTATCTTTGTCTGTTTAACTGTCCTCTTTTTGAGACAGGGTCTCATGTAGCCCTGGTTGTCCTGGAACAATCTGTGTAGACCAGGCTGACCTCAAACTCACAAAGATCCACCTGCCTCTGCCTGCTGAGTCCTGGGATTAAAGGCATGTCCCACCATGTCCAGCTTTGCTTAAGACCTCTTCAGCCCCTCGCAGCCCTATTTATTTATTTGTGTGTGCACTTGGGCTGGAGAGATGGCTCAGCCGTTAAAGGCTAGGCTCACAACCAAATATATTTGTGTGTGCACAAAATATGTGTACATGTAGAAGCCAGAGTCTGACATCAGAAGTCTTCTTTCGCTCTCGACTTTATTTTGAGACAGGGTCTTTCACTGAATGCAGAGCTCACAGAATGGCTTAGACTAGATGGCCAACTCATCTCCTGGAGATCTGCTTGCTTCAACACCCCCTCCTCTATCCCCCAGCACAAGGGTTACGGACACACACCACAGCAAACAAGAGTCTTGGTTTTTATGGTCTTTATGTAGGTGTTGCAGATCCAAACTCACACCTTCACACTTGCGTGACAAGACAAGTGCTTTACTGACTAAGTCATCTTCCAGCCCTCACTAGTCTCCTTTCTACTTCCATGTTCCACCCAGTCACTCACTTTTTTGTTTGTTTGTTGGGGTTTTTTTGGTTTTGTTTTTGTTTTTTTGTTTGTTTTGAGACAGGGTTTCTCTGTATGTATTCCTGGCTGTCCCAGACTCACTTTGTAGACCAGGTTCGCCTCAAACTCACAGAGAGCTGCCTGCCTCTGCCTCCCAAGTGCTAGGATTAAAGGCGTGCGCCACCATGCCTGGCTCAGCCACTCACTTTTAAATCTAGTTTTCAAAGCCAGGCGTGGTGGCGCACGCCTTTAGTCCCAGCACTTGGGAGGCAGAGGCAGGTGGATCTCTGTGAGTTCAAGGCCAGCCTGGTCTACAAAGTGAGTCCAGGACAGCCAGGACTACACACAGAGAAACCCTGTCTCCAAAAACCAAAAAAAAAAAAAAAAAAAATCTAGTTTTCACATCTGAGAGAAAATATGCAATATATTTCTCTGAGTTTGGCTTCTTTCACTTAACATAATGATCTCCATCCAGATTCATCTATTTTCCTCTGGATGTCATAACTTAATTCTTTTTACACAGCTGAATAAAATTCCCTTGTATAAAACAAAAACAAATGAACAAAAATTCCCACTATGTATATGTAACCTATTTATTGTTCTCTGTGGTGGTGGTTTGAGTAGGCTTGGCCCCCCATAGGCTCGAGTGCTTGAATGCTTGACTCGTAGGGAGTGGCACTGTTAGGATGTGTGTGCCCTTGTTGGAGGAAGTGTGTCACTGTGGGGGTGAGCTCTGAGGTCTCCTAAACTCAAGCTATGCCCAGTGTGACAGTCTCCTTTGGCTGCCTTGGATCAAGATGTAGAACTTTTGGCTCCTCCAGCACCATGTCTGCCTGCGCACTGCCATGCTTCCTGCCATAATGATAATGGACTAAGCCTCTGAATCTGTAAGCCAGTCCCAATTAAATAATTTATTTTTATAAGAGTTGCCTCGGTCACAGTGTCTTTTCACAGCAACAAAACCCTAACAGAGACATTTATTCATTCATTTATTGATGGACACCTGGGCTGACTGCTTTTCTTGGCTACTGTGAAAAGTACAGCAATAAACATTGGTGTGCAAATATCTCTGTGCTGTTCTGACGTAGAATCCTTGGGCTGGGCATAGTAGCACACGCCTTTGATCCCAACACTCAAGAGGCAGAAGCAGGCTGATCTCTGTTTGTTTGACACCAACCTGGCCTACAAAGTGAGTTCCAGGACAGACAGGGCTACATAGAAATAGCCTTTCTCAAACAAACATTTAAGGCCATCTGTATTTCTTCCTTTGAGAACTGTCCCTTCATTGGTCCATTTATTGATTGGATAGCTTAATTTTAGTACTTAAGTTTTGAAATCATTTATAGATTTTAGATATTAATCTTCTGTCAGATATATAGTTGGAAAAGCTTTTTCTCCCATTCAGTAGGCTGTCTGTTCGTTCTGATTGTTGTTTCCTGTGTTGTGCAAAAAAACTTTTAATTTAATGCAATCTAATTCATCAGTTCTTAGGCTTATTTCATGATATTTGGAGTCCTTTTCAGAAAGTCCTTCTATACATCTGTACCTTTTTTTTTGTTTTTTTGTTTTTTTTGTTTTTTGTTTTTTCGAGACAGGGTTTCTCTCTGTAGCTCTGGCTGTCCTGTACTCGCTTTGTAGACCAGGTTGGCCTCGAACTCACAGAGATCCGCCTGCCTCTGCCTCCTGAGTGCTGGGATTAAAGGCGTGCACCACCACCACCCGGCATCTGTACCTTTTTATGATGTGGTTTACCAGTGAGTTTAATTGGGATTACTTGGAGGGCATAGGTAAAGCTATTACAGAAGCTTGGGCAACTGAAATAGGTATATATAATATAATACAACATAATTACATATATATAATATAATACAACATAATTATATATATAATATAATACAACATAATTATATATATATATGTATATATATATATATATATATATATAAAACCACTAAGGGGAATGTCTTTTCCTCCTTTCCCACCAACCATTAGTTGCATATGGATCCTCAGGGAAGGGTGGGGCCTTGTTAGTACCTCACCCTCAGCAAATGCGGCACTATTTGAAAGGATTAGAAGGATTAGGAGTTTTGGCCTTATTGGAGGAAGTGTGTCACCGAGGATGGTCTTTGAGGTTTCAAAAGCCCGTTCCAGTCCCTGGTGCTCTCTTTCTCTCTCTCTGCCTACAGATCAGGATGTAGCTCTCAGCTACTGTCCCAGTGTCATGCACGCTGCCATCTCCCTGCCATGATGAGGATGACTAAACTTCTGAAACTGTAAGCAAGGACCCAGTTAAATGCTTTCTTTTATAAGCATGGTCATGGTGTCTCTTCACAGCAGTAAGAACAGCAACTAAGAGACTCAGGAGAGATCTCATGAGTCCCTCCTCCCGCCATGACAGAATGCTACCAGGCTCTATTTCCCCCCATTTTTATTTCACGTGTGTGGATATTGTACTTGTCTGTATGTTTGTGATGGGGTGATCTGGTGTGTATTCTAAATGTTGATTCATCTGCTGTTTGCTGTAGGAGGCCGAACACAAGTAGATCAAGTGATGTAGTATTACCTTGCTTCCTGATCACTGTCTTTGCGGCTGAGGGCTGTGATTGGGGCAGAGAGAGAGGTAGGCGGGGCTAAGGTTCCTGGCTTTTGGGAAGGCAAGATCCCATGCATGAGGTAAAGGAAGGCCATGAGGGGCTGTCCCTGAGGATCAGCATGTCATGGAGAGAAGTACCCCTATGGAACATACAAGTATTTATAGGGGTTTGTGCTGAGAGGTAGAAAGCTATTTTAGAGGGTTAAGATGGTGGTGCACACCTCTAACCCCAACACTTGGGAGGCAGAGGCAGCCGAATCTCTTTGAGTTCAACGATAGCCTGGTATACAAAGTGAGGCCAGGACACCCAGGGGTATACAGAAAAACCCTGTCTCCAAAAAAAAAAAAAAAAAAAAAGATTCGCTTAGCCACAGTGTTACAATACATTATTATAAAAATGTAACAGGTGCCAAGCTTGGTGGAATACACCTTTAATCCCAGCACTTGGGAGGCAGAGGCAGGCAGATCTCTGTGAGTTTGAGGCCAGCCTGGTCTACAAAATGAGTCCAGGACAGCCAGACCTGTTATACAGAGAAACCCTGTCTCAAAAAACAAAACAAAAAACAACAACAAGCCTGGCGGTGGTGGCGCACGCCTTTAATCCCAGCACTTGGGAGGCAGAGGCAGGCGGATCTCTGTGAGTTCGAGGCCAGCCTGGTCTACAAAGCGAGTCCAGGACAGCCAGGGCTGTTATACCGAGAAACCCTGTCTCGAAAAACCAAAAAAAAAAAAAAAAAAACAACAACAAAAAAAAGAAATTGTGTTGGGCTGGAGAGGTGGCTCAGCAATTAAGAGCACTGGCTGCTCTTCCAAAGGACCCGGGTCAAATCCCAGCACCCACATGGCAGTTCACAGTTGTCTGTAATGGCTGGGTGTGGTAGCACGGGCCCTTAATCCCAGCACTCGGGAGGCAGAGGCAGGTGGATCTCTGTGAGTTCAAGGCCAGCCTGGTCTACAGAGTGAGTTCCATGACAGCCAAGGCTACACAGAGAAAAACCTGTCTCAAAAAATCTTAAAAAAAAAAAAAACAACCAGCAAAAAAACAAACAAGCAGTAACAACAGGGCTGGAGAAATGACTCAGTGGCACGGGCTTCTTTTGACAAGGTCCCAGGTTCGATTCCCAGTACCCACATAGTGGATCACAGCTGTCTGTAACTCCAGTTCCAGAGGATCCACATCTTCTGTCTTCTATGGGCACCAGGCATAAAAGTCATGTACAAACATACTTGAAAGGAAAATATGAAAAATACCTACAATAACAAAACACCTACCCCAACCAAATGCACACACATGAAAATTAACTTAATCACACAACACTCAAGTTTGTAGGACTCCACTGCTTGCTTTCACTCTGTCTCCTCTCTCTCTCTCCCCCACCCCAGGGCAAGATCTCAAATACTATGGGCTGGCCTCAACTTCGCTATGTAGCTGAGGATGACCTTAGATTTTTTATCCCCCTGTGTTAACTTCAAGTGCAGGAATACAGGGGTGTGGTGACACCCCCACACCTGGTTTATGCTCTGCTGGGTACAGAGCCCAGGACTTCCTGCATGTTAGGCAAGCACTGTACCAACTGAGCTTCACCCTCAGCCCAGAAATCACTTCTGTAATGAAATCAAAGCCAATTCAGTGAGCTTTCAAGCAGATTCCTGGTTGTTAGTGTTAGTATTCAGATATGCAGTTTTAGAGTGGGAGAGAAGGGCTCCATGACAGATGGAGGAGTTGGGGACATCCTATCTCTCCTGGCAGAGTGAATAGTCTCTCTGATACAGAGCAAGGCCTGTACCCTCCGCATTGGGCCAAGGCCTTTCTTTGACTGGAGGACAGTGGGAGTGCCTGCAGTGGGGGAAGCTACATCTCCACTGTGTTTTTCTTCTTGAGACCCCAGGTGATGTATATTGCTGAGATTAGTGCCCCCTCTACCTCCCCTAGACCTCCCCCTTCCCCTTCTCCATCCCTTCTCATCCTACAAAGAAAAAGAGAAAATACTAAAAATGAGTTTTAGTATTTCACAGCCAGGAGTGGTGGCGCAAACCTTTAATCCCAGCAATCCAGAGGCCGGCCCATTGCATTACCGTGTTTCTACTGATACTAAGAATTGTTAAGATACAACTAAGAAAGCTCTATGAGGATTGGGGGGTGTCCTAACAGGTGACGTGCCTGCTGCACAAGTGTAAGGACCTACATTTAGGTCCTCCATCCTCACATCAAAGCTAGGCATAGCTTCATCTGTAACTTGAGTGCTGAGGGTGTGGAGAGGAAACAGGAATCTCCCCAACGATTCCTGGAGTTTTCTAGCCAGCCAGTCTAACTGATTGGTGAAGTTTGGGTTCAGTGAGAAGCCTGTCTAAAATAATATGGTGGGAAGTGATAGAGGAAGATGCCCAAGGTTGACCCCTGCCCTCTACTTGAACATGTGCACATGTTCCTGTGTGCGCCCACACTCCACACTCCACACACACACACGCACACGCACACGCACACGCACACACACACACACACACACACACACAGCTCTACAGCACACTCAGATTTCTAGCTACCCTAAAATAATTTTAACTCCATCAACCCTTCTTAGGAATAACCGCCGGGCGGTGGTGACGCACACCTTTAATCCCAGCGCTTGGGAGGAAGAGGCAGGCAGATCTCTGTGAGTTCGAGGCCAGCCTGGTCTACAAAGTGAGTCCAGGACAGCCAGAGCTGTTACACAGAGAAACCCTGTCTCGAAAAACAAAAAAATAAAATAAAATAAAAAAGTAATAACCAAAGATTTGGGTCAATTCTTCTTATCTAAATAATACAAAAAAGGTCAGTCAACAACATTCATAGTGTTTTAGGTTTTATAATTTAAGAATCCATGTTTTGTCCATTATTTTAAAAATTTAAACCAGGCGTGGTGGCACAGGCTTTTAATCCCAGCACTTGGGAAGCAGAGGCAGGTGGATCTCTGTGAGTTCGGGGCCAGCCTGGTCTACAAAGTGAGTCCAAGACAGCCAGAGCTGTTACATGGAGAAATCCTGCCTCGAAAAACCAAAAAAAAAAAAAAAAAATTAGCTCAGGTACAGGACTGGATCCAATCTAGGAGTGTCCGAACGGTGGTCCACTGAACTAAGTATCAGTATTTTCATTTCTGTGTCTGGTAGCATTTTGATTCATCACAGGTAATCTATCATCAGAATAAATACAACTAAGGGCTCACCAGGTTAGGGATGAGACTCTGAAAAGTATGAAGAGAATCCTGGGTTTAGCCAGTGAGTCTCAGGATGCAGGAACCAATCCATCACTACGTGGGGAGAGAAAGGGGAACAACTAAACCACATAGAAGGCAGGGACCAAATAAATACAGTCATGCAAGAGGCAGGGAAGATGTTCGTGGACTTTGCTTATGCCCTTGCAACAATACAAAGAATTTTGAGTCTGGAAAGACCTATGAGGCAAGGTGGAGAGATGGCAGAAACAACTCACCTGAGCGTAGTATCTAAGCAACCAGGCCAGCTAGCAATGATCAGTTTCAGCAAACCACAGGGGCAGTCAGTAGTGGATTCACTGAAGGTATAACTAGTGGTGCCAGAGAAGATGAAATGGAAAACAACCTGACTCAAGTGGGGAGTATCCTAGGCAACCCTAAGAACATAGCCCTAGCCAGGTGGGGCAGCGTAGGCCTTTAATCCCAGCACTTGGGAGGCAGAGGCAGATCTCTGTGAGTTTGAGGCCAGCCTGGTCTACAAAGGAGAGTCTAGGACAGCTATGGATACAAAGAGAAACCCTATCTCAAAAAAACAAAAAGGGGAAAAAGAAAGAAAGAAAGAACATGGCCCTGGGCCGGACATGGTGGCACACGCCTTTAATCCTAGCACTCAGGAGGCAGAGGCAGGCGGATCTCTGTGAGTTCAAGGTCAACCTGGTCTACAGAGTGAGTCCAGGACAGTCAAGGATACACAGAGAAACCCTGTTTTGAACCCCCCTCAAAAAAAAGTCCTTCTTAACAAAATTGTTGTCTTTCATATGTCATATATGAATAAGAATAGAAACAAGAGATCAAATCTGTGGGAAATCAAGATTCTACAGGTTTTGTAGAGATGGAAAACTATTTTAAACATTTATCTTTGTTAGATCTTCCTTCTATCTTTTGTTGTTGTTGTTTTGTTTTGTTTTTTGAGACAAGGTTTCTCTGTGTAGCCCTAGCTGTGCTGGACTCACTTTGTAGACCATGCTGGCCTTGGACTCACAGAGATCCGCCTGCCTCTGCCTCCCGAGTGCTGGGATTAAAGGTGTGCGCTAACCACGCCCAGCTGGAATGAGCCTTTGTAACACTGTGGACATGAAATGGTAGACAAGGTTTCTCTGTGTAACAGCTCTGGCTGAGCTGGAACTGGATCTTGTATGTCAGGCTGGTCTCGAACTCACAGAGGTTGGCCTGCTTCTGCCTCCGAGTGCTGGGGAAAAAAGGCGTGCACACCACCGCCTGGCTGATACATGCACAAAATGTGATGCTTGGACAACAGGAAAAAGTTTGGGGGGTAGGGAGGGGAGGGGAGCCACACATATGTTAATAAGCATTTTGCAAGGCTGACTGCCTGATAGTAGAGAGCTAGAATGTTACAGGCTGGGAGCCAAAATCACCTTTGGCTGCTTGACCTTCTGTAGCCGTTTATCTTCAACTAGGTGACCTGATATCCTCGTGACTATTATTAACTCCTTCTGGAATGCACAAACATACCTCTGGATTCCATCAGGTCAAAGGCTACGAGTGTCATCTGATAACATCTGAGGCCCATAGCAGAGATTTCCTTGCTTTGCTGGAACCTACCTTCCTGATGCTCCCACCAGCGTATTTGAAAAGTGCCTTGATATAAAGTTCTCGTGAGGCTGTTACCACATTGGAACATGGTGTTTGAGACAGCCTGAGTTCATGTTCTTAGACTGGCTCCAGAATAAACTATCTCTTTTACCCTTGAAGGTGAGAAAAACCTTGGTTTTGGGGGTTTTGTTTTGTTTTCTAAAGATTTCCCTCATTTGCACACGCATATGCATGTGTACACACAAGCACTCACACACCCAGAGTCCAGAAGAAAGTAGGTGTTGCAGTTACAGGTGTTTGTGAACTGCAGAATCTAGGTGCTGGGAGCTGAATTAGAATCTTCTGGAAGAATAAAAAGTGCTCTTAACTAACTGCCAAGCTCTCTCTCTCCATCTTTGATTTGGCTTGGTTTATTTTTGCATTGACACTGATATGAGAAAACCAACTCAGTCAGGTATTTCTCTAAGTTCACTTACCCAGTGCATGGCAGAGCTGACATTCAAACTCCTGGTTCATATAACATTGAACTTCTTCCCTTTCCATTTGAATCTCTGAAACACTAATGCCATGGTTACCCCATTTCCCAGATGAGGAGACCGAGCCATGAAGACCTTAAGAAAGTCATGAGGTGTTGGATATGGGACCTAAATAGTCTCCCGTCCACTAAACAGGCCAACTATTGACTCTGGGGCTTTACTCACTATCTATGGATTTACTTACGTAGTTCTAATAGGCCCATAAGAAAACTAATCAGAAAAAGACATTGAAGTGTGAGGAGCTGGTATCTGCCTAGAGTGACATTAACTCAGACCCAGGACTTGAATCTGCCCCTGTTATAGTCCAATCAGTCTCTGGTGGAACCTCCAAACGTTAAAGTCCAAGAATAGCTGGACAAACCACTCAGTCACCAATGTCAGTCAGATATTGATGGCTTATTGAACCCGCACCCCAAAACTGGCCATAGCCATCATGACCAGGGTCACCAAGGTCTCGGAGCCTAACTGTGACTTCAGTCTGCTTCCAAGGCAGGCTTTTTATAAGAAAAACCATATCCAGGTAACCGCGTCTAGGAAACAAACCGCATCCAGGTAGCAACCAGGTTCACGTATGAAACAAATGATCCAGGTAATGATCAGGTAATCAGGTGTAGGAAGCAAGGGGTTGGCAGCATTGTATCATTTTGACTTGCCAGACAAAGCATTTCTAACTGACCTTTAATTTGATTGGTCCCAAGTGGAGCTGTAGTTGGGGACTCTTCAGAGTGTCAAGGTAACAAAGTAGCCAAGTACATGTAATTTCATCTTATAACTAAAATGGAGACTGAAGACAAAAATGGCTGCAGTTATAATAAATAAGCAGGCCCCAACAGATCCCAGTGCTCTTTGTGCCACACTAAGCTGCTTTCTCTGGAAGTCTCCGTCTGTCTGCCTTGTCTTAGCTCAGCTTCAGCACTAGCTTAACCAGAGCTCTTCAGACCCTCACCGTAGCTGTGGCTTGGGTCATCGAGGCAGAAATAGATTAGATTACCTCAGTCCTTCCTGTCCCACCCAACAACACTTATACCCAGAGAGTCCTGCCTGAATCCTTTCCCCAGGCACCAGCCAGCCCCTTCATTCAGCCAAAAAACCATGAGATACCATAGCATCAAGACACTATGAGAAGCTTGCCTGGGCCTCAGTGTCCCTTTGGTCACAGCAAAAGACAGTGACTCTGTGACACCGAATTCCAGGGTGACTAGCAAATTGTCTTAATTGCTTTCTATTGTTGTAATAATACACCATGACCAAAAGCGACATGGGAAAGAAAGGGTTTATCTGACTTACACGGTATGTCACTAAGGGAAGCCAAGGCAGGAAAGCAAATGGCAGAAACCTGGATCCCAGGAGCTGGAGCAGAAACCACGGCGGATTGCTGCTTATTGGTTTACTCCTATAGAGTGCTCAGCTTGGTTTTTTATACAGTCCAAAACCTTTCTACCCATGGGTGGAACCCCTCACAGTGGGCTGGGCTTTCCCACATCAAGTGCTAATCAAGGAAATGCCCCCACAGGCTTGACTACAGGCTAAACTTTTTTTCTTTGTTTGGTTGGTTGGTTTTGGTTTTTGGTTTGTTGAGACAGGGTCTCTTTATGTATCCCTGGCTGTGACTGTCTTGGAACTCACTTTGTAGACCAGGCCAGTCTTGAACTCACAGAGATCTGCCTGTTTTTTTCTAGAGGGCTGGGATTAAAGGTGTGCATCCCAACCATCCCATAGGCCAATATGACCCTAGTTTGTGTCAGGTTGACAAAAAAAGCTAACACTGCTGATTGTACTTCACTGGCATGTGACTTAGGCAGTCACCAAAAGCCCTGTGTTTAGATTAGTCTCTGCTCTTGGGGTTTAGTGCTCTTCAGATTTATTCAAAATGCAAAATATTTTTTATTTATGCTCATGCATGTGCATG
>CAJQZJ010032284.1:7486534-7506858 GCA_907164525.1 Lophiomys imhausi
TTCCATAGAGAAGGAGGTGTCGGGATTTGGATGACCAAACCGCGCTCTCGACAGCAGGAGTGTTACATTCCTACCCTGTGTTCCTGGGGAGAAAATGAAACTCATTCTCTAGTGTAAATCCCCCCCGTCCCCCCCCCCCGCAAGCGACAAAGAGAGAGAGAGAGACCAAAGCTGTTCTGCCTCCTCAGTAGTCCATTTGAAGCTTGAGTTTCTTCCCTCATTTGAGTATTTCTGGAGTAGCAAGAAGCATGGTGTTTAGACTAATCCTAAAGGGAAGCCACAGATGCATCCAGGGATGCATCCAGCAATCTTGGCTGCTTGCCCCCACCCAGGCGAGGCTCACCTACACTGACTTTTTCTTAGTTCTTTATGCCATTCTACTCCTGGACACCTACACACAGGTGCGGGGCTCACTGCTTGGAAAGTTCTCCCCACTTCTCTCTACTTAGCTAAT
Source organism: Lophiomys imhausi (assembly GCA_907164525.1). Taxonomy (NCBI): domain Eukaryota; kingdom Metazoa; phylum Chordata; class Mammalia; order Rodentia; family Muridae; genus Lophiomys; species Lophiomys imhausi. Next base: position 7,486,989 of record CAJQZJ010032284.1, read on the forward strand.
TCCTACTCAAGGGGGGGGGGCAGATCAAACATCACCTCCTCCAGCAAGCCCTCCTGGATTCCTTAGATGAGTCCTAAGGCCTCTGCTATAATTTGGAGCCAGAATGTTCCTCAAAGGCCCTTTGGCTAAAGATTTCTTCTCCAGGCTGTGGTGATAACAACATGATAAAGACCTTTAAGACACCAAGGGAAGAAAGCCGGGTCACAGGGCTATGAGGGCATATCAAGCTAGACCTTTATCATTTGTTTTCAGGCAGGGTTACTCTACATACTAAGACTAGAGATCTTCCTGCCCAGGTACCAGAGTGCTATGATTACATGTGTACCACAGCAGTCTTCCTTTTTATTTTCCTCTTAGCCACTATGATGTCTCACCAGCCAGGTGTGCCTGCCATGACACATTTTGCCATCCCAGACCCAAAGCAAGAAGGTCACGTGGTCAAAGCCAAATCCTATGAAACCATGAGCCAAAATAAATTCTCTCTAAGTTGATAATCTTGGGCATTTTGTTCCAGTGACAGAAAGTTTAGACTGCCCAATGTAAACACTCTTTTACTGTGGGAACCTGGGAAATGGAGGCTTATGAGAAATGCCTGTGGCTGGGAAAATGAAAGTAACTTGTGGGAGATATGGCGCTGGCTGGAAGATGCTGGGGCGGAGTTGGAGTTGAAGCTGGATTGTGGGTATAGTAGCTGATTGGGTGATCAGACTTCTGTACTCGTGATCAGTGGGTGATCACCATATTACTAGGCTTGTGTTATGTGATGTAACAGGATGACCTTTAATGTGATTGGCCCATGTAGCCTCACGTGGAAACACCCATTTGGTTCTGTATATAAGCTAGGGGACAAAACATTAAAAACAGGAAATGCTTAGACATCACCCCATTGTATCTGTTTGTCTTCGGAATGAAGGCTAGAGAGTTGGGCAGGCAGCACACTCACTTTTTTCCCTGGAGAACCCCCTTATGAGATCGCCCCAAAATGGCCCCTATACATTTTCCCTCCTTGGGACTTCCAACAGCTTTCAATTATATTTGTGACAGAGCTTAGCATTCATCTACCCAGCTACCCTGGGACAAAGCTGGAGTCTGCTTTGGCATTTTCTTGGCATGCTGAGTTCAGTGGCTGACTCTATAGCCGGCCAAGCATGGTCTATCCTGCCTCTTACAGACCCAGCGGATGCTGAGGAGTTTGATGGTCTACTCCAAGATTATGGTCAGGGAGGGACGTGGATCAGAGGGGCTGGCTGAGGCCATAAAGACGCAGGGGACAGAGGGAGAGCTTGAGTTAGGACAGAAGCAGCATCCAGAAAGGACCCTCTGCAGTCAGTGGGGAAAGATTCAGGGGAGGAAGCAGAAAAAGATGGTGTCCAGAGCCTCCTGCAGATTCTGACTTGGCAGGAGAGCCCACTGGTGCCATTCCTGGTTGTGGATAGTCAAGTGTCATATATATGTCGTTCCACCTTGAGGGCCCCCCTTCCCGCTGTTTATGGCCTAGACTCTCTGTTTGAAGCATAAGATGAAGGAGATACAGTTCAGCAGTACAAGCCCCTTTATTAACCATCCTCACATCTCCAAGTATGCTTGAGTAGAAAAGAACCAGTGAGAAACTAATACAGAGGGCAAAGGGGATGAAGGGAAGGGGATCCTGAGGTCAAGCTGAAGATGGGTGCTAGCCGACTGTCCCAGCTTTATGCCTGGCCACCCCTGAAAGGCAGCACTGAGTCTGAGGGAAACCAGGATAGTGGGACCAGAAAGAACAGGTACCAGGGATGGATGGGAAATGAATGATCCAGCAAGTCTGGATGCTGAGCCTCTGCCTCTTCAATTGGACTGACCTGAGTTGGGGGTCTGCTGGGAAGGGTCCCTCTCACTGATAGGTGTTTTAGGCTGAATAGATATATAAAGTTACATGGAGAAAGACCAACTCTGTACTTTGGGACTTACAAAACTGAGCAGGGATAGGTGAGACGCTAAAGTAGTCAAAATAGAAAGTGTCCAGCCTGAACTCAGCTGGGGTTCCCAGACCTGAGCGGATGTGACGGGTCTGGTGCTATCCCCTCCCTGCCATATAACAAAATCCATCCATGAATGAAAGAGGTAGGGTTAGGGGGTGAGGGATGGGTGGGGTGTGGGGAAGAAGGGAACAGCCAAGATGGAGACAGTAAGGGAAATATCCAGGGTCCCCAGCCTAACTTCCTTCTGGGTTCTCAGGCTGAACCTCTGAAAAGACAAACAGACCCTCTGCCCATGCAAAAAGCTAATGGAGTTCTCACAGCACCACGGCATGGCAGCCCCTAGCTCCAGAGCTAGGCGGCGCCATTTGTAAACATTAGACTTGGTGATGTCTGGGGACACAGGAGGATACCTAACCTGGACCATTAGGTTTGGACAAAGTCAGGGTAGGTAAGTCCTAAAGATCTGGGAAGCTACCAGAGACACACAGGGGAACCAGAGGGGAACAGCGATTTATATGATGTCAGCATCTCCTTTGGAAGTTACCAGGTCCCAGGAGAAGCCATCATGGGCTTCTGAGAGACATGAGCAGGCACTAAATAAGTCCCAAGGTACCGAGCACAGCCCTGACATGCTCCGTGGAGGATGCCAGCCCTATGTAGATGTGCTTTTGTTCTTTTTCCAGAGGGAAGTCAGAATAGGCTTTCTCTTCTGGGACTCATTGACCATCTCCATTCATAGGTCCCAAAGGGTTGAAGTCGAGAGCTGGGTGAAGGGGACTCTCCTGTGATGTGAGCTCCTGCCACCATCCACAACTCCAGGGTTGGGGAGCAGGAAAGTAGCTTGTCCACAGATTTGCAGCTGATTGTCTCATGACTGTCCAGATGTCACCTCACCAGCTAGAACAGGATTTAGGACTTGGGGTAGCTCCACAGCTCTGAGAGACAGCTCGTGGTCACATGTTTTCAGAGAGGCAGTGATCATGCCAACAGGTCCACAAAGATGGCATTGGCTGTGGTTTGGCCAAAGATGAAGGCTCCCAGGGTGACTAGAAGGACTCCATAACTGACCAGTGCCCACCAGCTGTAGGGCAGGAGACAAGAGAAGGCTTCAGTCACTTTCATGTCTCTGCAGACTCACATCTATAACAGCCAATATAATCAGTGGCCTCACTTCTGCAGACAAAGCACTTCAGGCTTCCCAAGGACTTTCCCACACAAAGGTAAGTGACGTTAGTTCATAGTTAAGGAGACCAAGACCTAGAAGGCCTAATGCAGGACCACAGCAGAATGAAAGTTTCCCAATGGGAAGATGCTCAGGGAAAAGGAGGCAACAGGGAATGAGATCTGTTTCACTCAAAAAGGAACAGAAGGCGGGGAGCTGGAGAGATGGCTGGGTGGCCATGTAGTGCTCTTGTACAGATCCACACCAGGCGGCTCACAACCACCTATGTATGATTCCAGCTCCAGGGGAATTGGACATCTAGCCTCTTGCCTACTTTAAGGCCCCTCCTCACCTCCCTGAGAGGCTGCTGGGCCGGTTCTGCTTTACCTGGCAGGTTTGACCTCCTCCATCTCGGACAGTTTGGCTTGAATGAGGCACAGCCCTGGAAGGAAAGAGGTAACCCTGAGTTTGGAGGATGCAGGGGTTCCCTCCCTCAGCCCAGACGCCCCCTGGGCTGGGGGGATTGTGGAGTGGTGGTTATGGAGCGATCCAGGCCCTCTACCACAACACACACCCAGCTGCTCACCTGGCCTCTGCTCTCCCAAGACAGGCCAGCAGCTAACAAGCACCTGTTGGGCCTCAGTCAAGACTCAGAGCTAAGGGGACACACTGACTCAGTGGAGGATCACACCGTACTCCAGACAAAAGTATGGCTCCCTTGCTCCACGTCCAGTAGGAAGGGCTGTGAGGAGGCCCCTGGACAGGAACAAGCTGGGCACGGCAGAACTCATAGCTAGGCAGACAGGACAGATTTTGGGGGGTCCACAGCTGATCCATGTCTAGAACCTGGGGTTCATGACTTCAGTCTCAGGGTGCCACCACCGGGCTTCCTTCTCTGTGGACTGGAATGAGCTAGCCAGATCCCAAGAGTCAAGGGCACACATGCTTGAATGAAGGGTCAGAGTGGAGACCCTGGGCCTGGGCCTATAGGACTTCAAATGGGCTATAGATACTTGAGGTTATTAGCCTCTGGGCAAGTCAGAACTAACTCTCTAGCCCAGTGGTTCTCAACCTTCCTAATGCTGAGACCCTTTAATACAGTTCCTCATGTTGTGGTGACCCCCAACCATAAAATTATTTTCGTTGTTACTTCACAACTGTAATTTTGGTACTGTTACGAATGTAAATGTAAATATCACAATGTAAATATCTGAGATGCAGGATATCTGACAGGCAACCCCTCTGAAAGGGTCGTGTGATCCCCAGGTTGGGAATTGCTGCTCTAGCCTCACATCTCATCAGTAAATCAGAGATCACAACCTTCTCTCCAGGGCTCAATGCTGACATGATAGTGAGTAGCTGACCCACATCAGTGAGCAACTGAGACAGGTAGTTACTCTTTTTTTTTTTTTTTTTTTGGTTTTTCGAGACAGGGTTTCTCTAACAGCCCTGGCTGTCCTGGACTCTCTTTGTAGACCAGGCTGGCCTCGAACTCACAGAGATCCGCCTGCCTCTGCCTCCCGGGTGCTGGGATTAAAGGCATGCGCCACCACACCCGGCTTACAGGTAGTTACTCTTGCCAGCAGGTTTTGAGTCCCTGGCTGAGGCTAGGGACGTCCTACTGTGTGGTGGAGATGGGAGGGGAGGAGGAGGTACGCCTCGGGTGTGCACCTGGAAAGATGAAGATGAAGCAGGCCGCCAGGCCTCCAATGACCGAGATGACCTTGCCGATGTCCGGGATAAAGAGGGCCAACAGCAGGGTGAGCAGGAACCACACCAGAGTCTGCAGGACACGGCGCCGCCGCTCCCGCCCTACGTCCTCCTCCACTGGCATTCCCTTGTATCGCAGCCACAGGCCTTCCACCACAGCCCTGCTCACAGGAGGAGGGGCTCAGGAGGCTTTGGATAGTGCATGGGGGCGAGATCTGGAATGGGCAGAGTGTGGTCCTCATCTGTGACCAGCACTGTCCTTGGTTGCTACAGGTTGCAGGTTAAGTTTATGAAGGGCTTTTCCTTTATAAAGGGAATAGTTTGGGGTGTCCTAGAGGCTGGCTGAGTCCACATCAAAGCTCAAAAAAGGATCTGGAATGGAGAACCTTACAGGGCTCACAGAATGTTCTGGAATCAATAGACCTGGCATGGAGCACGGGAGAGGGCTTCCCAGACAGATTCTTTTCTGTGGGCTTCAATTTTGTTTGCCACAAAATAGGTTCCACGTAAGGCCGTGTATTGTGCCAGCTCCCAGGGACTCTGGACAGGGTTGGGGAAGGGTCTCACCGCCCACAGAAGTGCAAGATGGGGTAGGAGGTAAGCACGCTCAGGATGATGAAGGCTCGGGCAACGGCCACAGCCACATCCTCTGAGGGGTAGGACCGGAGCACATCTGGATCCACAGCAGCTCCAAAAGTCAGGAAGCCACAGATGCCTGCGGGCAAGGACAAGGGGCAAGGTCAGGGCAACCCTGGGAGGGTAAGGGGCGGATTGTCTGTTCCTGCTAAGAGCAACATCATTCAGAAAGAATGCTGCAGCAGCTTGTGAGGACTGAGACTCAGAAAGGGAGTCAAGCATGAGCAGATGCCCTGCCCTCTCAGAAGGCCCTTGCTGGAGCCCACCGCCTCACACTGCTGCTTTTCTGCACTTGTTTCCTAACTTTCAAACCGTCACACTGCCACTTCAGGACTCGGGTCTCGGTTCGGATGTCCCCTCCTCAGAGAATGCTCACTGGCCCGTCACTGTCAGCCCCACCCAGACACTTGTTCACTACCGTGTTCTATTCTCCATTCACTTGTAAACTGCCTGTCGCCTGAGTCAGGACATGGGGCCTATGACCCAAGGCTTTGCCTGTTGGCTTCCTGTGCTTGTTGTTGCTTCAGGGGCTGAAACACCACTAGCTCGGAGAGCTGCTGTGCTTGTCCCCACCGCGGGAGGGTGCTGACCCTCAGTTCATCTCTGACCTCTTTCTTGTCCAAATGAACCCATGCAGCAGCCAGAGATTTCTTTGCATGGTCATTCCCCACCTATGAAGTGCATCCTCTCAGACTCCTGGCAGCATCCATCCCTCTCCCCTTGGCTGCCAGCCTTACAGGTACCAACTTTTTTTTTTTTTTTTTGGTTTTTCGAGACAGGGTTTCTCCATGTAACAGCTCTGGCTGTCCTGGACTCACTTTGTAGACCAGGCTGGCCTCGAACTCACAGAGATCCGCCTGCCTCTGCCTCCCAAGTGCTGGGATTAAAGGCGTGCGCCACCATCGCCGAGCATAGGTACCAACTTCTTAGGCCCAGCCACTCAGGCCTCTTTCTTGTGCCTGCCCCAGAAGCCCTGCATCTGCAGTTTCTCTCTGGAAGGCTCCTCACCCAGCTCTTCATAGTCCGGCTTTTCCCTCGTGGGCCTCTCCAGGTGCCACACCCTCAGAGAGGAGTCTCCCATAACCACCCCCCCTGTACAAGTCCCATTCCCCACTTCCTGATTTCAGTGTCACGATGACGTCAGCCCCTGCCTGGAATTCCTTTTTCATTCGTACTTACACATGACTGTCTCTCCAAGACTGCTGATCCTACCAGGACTGGGCCCAGTTCCATGTGTCCCTGTAGCAACCCCACAACGGGAGCAGCTTCTGATAATCACTTGGCATCATTTTAGGACCAATGAGCAGATGGAACACATTCACCTTATTGAGCGGCAGCCTCTGGCAGCCCAATTCAAGTCAATTTCTATCAAAGTGTTCATTGGGTCAAGAACGCAGACCTTCCCTAGGAAAGCTGGACCAGAAGCCTTGGCGAGGCAAGAGGGAGTGGGAGCACTCCAAGCCTGGCCACTGGAGGGAGCACTCACCTGTGCCCATGTAGACAGCCAGAGCTATGACCATGGCAGCCGTCACCACTCCGCCCCAGGTCTTTACTTTGGGCAGCCGCATGCTGTTGAAGACGGGCACGCTGCTCACGTGACACTGTTCAGGTGAAGGGTATGGTCACAGCAGGGAAATGGCCTCATCCCCAGGTTTCAAAAGGAGGTACCTTGGGGATAAAGGTCCCAGGGATAAGGGGCAAGTCAGGGGTCCTCGGTTCATCCATTCTCCCAAGAATCCCACTGTCCTGTCTATAATCTAAGGTCCTTCTTAGTGGGGGGGAGGAGAGTGAGCTCACGGGACGGCAGGGACCCCAGTGCTGGTACCTGAAATCCGAAGCAGATGGTGGGCAAGGCATTAAACACAGCCATCCAGGAAGCCGGCCTGAGGGCAAACACAATGCAAGCCTGCCTGTGAATCTCGCTGAGTCATAAAGTGTCCCTAACACCTTCATTCTTCATTCATCAACCAACCTCCAACAACCAGGGATCTACACACTGAACACACAAGGGCCAAGGACATGTGTTTATTTTAAAACTTGGGAGACGGGCTCTGAAAGACTGCCCTAGGACCAGAGTCCAAAATTCCTGCCTCCTGAGACTGCTTTTCTTGAGTTGTTTCTTTAGAAAATAAGTAAATAAATAAAGTGCGGGGGTGGGGGGGCTTAAAAGCTAGGTATGGTGGGGTGTATCTGTAATTCCAGCACTTGGGAGGCTGAGGCAGGAGGATCAGGAGTTCAAGGCCAGGCTACATAGTGAGTTTGAGTCCAGGCTGGGCTACATAACACCCAGTCTGACAGAGGAACTGGAAAAATGTGCAATTTCCCCCTGGTCGTCTCCCCCAAGCTGGGGCCCTGCACAGTGCTGTGGCACATGCTAGCTGTTGGTGGCAGTCTCCTCCTGACCCACCGACGTCTTCCCTCTAGGTAAATATAAAAACCACGAGCCCTCTCACCTCCTTCCTACAATGACTAGTGAGTCAGTGTCAATGAGCTAATGAGCCTCGGGAAGGGCACCCATGTGACCTTTAGATGCCTGGCCTGGGTAGCAGCTTCCACCTCATGCATTTCCCAGGGAACTTCACCTACCTGGTCAAGGTATCCCCTGGGCGCATCTCTTCATCTGGCCAGATGTACTTGATGATGATAATGGCGGTGACATACCAGGTGCCCACGACGCTCAGGCAACTGCCAAGGAGAAGGAGACTGATTTCCTACTCCCCACCCCTGCTTGTCCAACTCCATCCCCAGAAGTGCCCACCCTTGCTCTAGGGACCAAACTACACCAAATAATGATTCAGGAGAAGTAAGCCAGAGGGAGGGAGGAGGAGGCTTGTCAGCAATTCAGCCACGGGGACAGGCGCTGGCTCAGGGATCACACCCAGGAACTACTAGGCCCCAGGGCCCAGCTACAAGGTTGGCCTGAGCAGCCCAAATGTGGCAAGGGCTCGCAGTTGGCCACCCTGCATGCCTGGCCTCTGAGGACTGAGAGATTCTGGGTCAAAGGGGGAGTGTGCAGATACTGGGGTGCTAACATTTGAGGAAACCCTGCAGATGGCCAAGTGTGAAACAGACCCAACCCCCACAGCTTTCTGGATATGGGAGCCAGTCTCCTCCATTTCTCTGAGCTCCAGGGAAGCTCCATCAAGCTCATAACTGAAGATCACCAGCTCCCAGCTTCCAGGAAAGCCAACGCCCAGGCTGGAATCTGCCCTTACAATGCCAGGCATCAAAAATGTCGCCTTTTGACAAGGACATTTAGATCACAACCTTTCAATGGTGCAAAGGGCCACTGTCATCCTTGACATACACGGAAAAGGAAAAAAAGCCCTGGGCCTAGGACCCTGGCAGCTCCGGTGTTCCCTGGCTGTCCTATTTTTGCACCCCAAGGAAGATGCCATGGAGGACAGGGGCTCCCCACCAGAAATGGCTCTCCAGTTGCCTCTGATCAGAGCCTCTGGCCCAGGCTGGGTTGGGACCTCCGAACCTGGCATATTTCTGGAAGCCGATCTCCCTGGGGATGGACAGGGGCAGGATGAAGAGGAAGGCAGTGAGGCTGATGGTGAACTTGCGGTCTGTGTACCAAGGGCTGCCACCGGCCCCTTCGGGCTCCTTCGCCATCACGGCTATAACTGCACAGGGAAGAAGGAGGGAACATCGTGCCAGGCCATTCAGGGTGTGGCCCTCCTGCATCACAAGGTCCTAAGATGTTCACCTAAGAAACAAGATTTGCAGAGAGGGAGAGGCCTACTATATAATGCTCTCTCCCTGTACCCCAGGACCCTCAGGCCAAGGGAAAAGAGGTGGGCACTGGGGAGGGGGGGGGGAGCCTCACTCTTGTCTTGCTGGTCCCCAGTGATGATGAGAAAGGCGATGCAGGTCCCGAAGGTGTAGACTACAATGGTTACCTCACACAGCACGCCTGTCAGCTTGCCACACACAGCCCACACCACCTCCTGGTAGGTCCTCTCATTGCTGGCCTGGGAGCAGTAGGCCAGAATGACAAGGCCGCTAATGATGAAAACCAACATGCCCTGCAGGGAGAACAGATGGGAGGGCTCAGTGTTGCCAATCCTTACACCCACGTCCAAAGGCAGGTTTGCAAATGGGTCTCACCTCGCCGAAGGATTTCAACAGATTACTAGAGACTGCTGAGTTGAAATTTTCTATAAAAATGAGCTTCGGGTGCTAGAGAGGTGGCTCAGCGGTTAAGAGCACTGGCTGCTCTTCCAGAGGACCCGGGGTCAATTCCCAGCATCCTCATGGGGGCTCACAAACATGGAAGTCCAGTTCTATGGGGATCTGACGCCCTCTTTTGACCTCCACTGGTACTGCATGCATGTGGCGCACAATCATACATACAGTCAGAACACTCATACGTATAAAATAATTTAAAAACAACAAAAAAATGAGTTTCATTCAAAATTTTAAAATGCAAAAAAACTGACAATAGGGTGGACCCCAAACAGCCTCTAAAACTATGATTCATTGATTCATCCTTTCTTTCTTTTTTGTCTATTGAGATAAAGTCTTGATTGGTAGCCCAGGGTGGATTATTATTTACAATGTGGTACCAGCTGGCCTTGAACTCAGGAAGGTCCTTCTGCCTCAACCTCCTGAATGCTGGGAGTACACACTTTCCTCACTACTAAGGCAGCTCTTGTGGCAGAATTCCCCACCCCCATTTTATTACCTTCCCATTGTATTTTGAAGCCAGTACAAACAATCTTTTTATTTTATTAATAAACATTTCAATAATTCTAAAACATAAAGGGTCTTTCTTTTATTTAAACATAACCACAAAAATAAATATAATACCTAAAGACTTAAATATACATGGGTTGGGGAGGTAGCTCAGTTGGCAGAGCATGATGTCCTGGGTTTGATTCCAGCACTGGGTTTGATTCCAGAACCAAGTGTGGTGGTGCTTCTCTGTAATCCCAGCACTCGGGATGTGGAGGCAGGAAGATCTGAAGTTAAATGTCATCCTTGACTAGGAGAAAATTTGAGGTCGGCCTGGGCTATAAGAGCCCATGTCAAGAGCCAAAACCCTTAAATATGCAAACCATGTTTGAACCTCTCTGATTGCTGGCAAGGCTTTCCATCTTATCTGGCCTCAGCATGAAGAGTTCTGATACCTGAGTTAGACTTCGTTCTCAGTTCCTCTTCTACCCTCCTCTTCTCTCTTTTCCTATTCTTGTACTGGTTTTGAAGGGTAGCTTTAAAAGAAAGTTCTGGAGAGATGGCTCAGCGGTTAAGAGCACTGGCTGCTCTTCCAGAGGCCCCAGGTTCAAAGCCCAGCACCCACATGGCAGTTCACAGAGGTCTGTAATTGCCGGCGCGGTGGGGTGGGGTACTTGGGAGGCAGAGGCAGGCGGATCTCTGTGAGTTCAAAGTTAGCCTGGTCTTCAAAGTGAGTCCAGGACACCAGCCAGGGATACACAGAGAAATTTTGTCTCGAAAAAACAAAACCAAACAAAAAAGCATAAACAAGTAAATAAATCAATAAAAGTAGTTTTTTAAAAAAAGTTCTGGGAATAGGTTAGTAATGCCTATCACTTATAAGTGAGCAAAGAATGACAGCATATGTCCTCTATCGGTCATGCCCGCCACTGCTGTGCTTACCATCTGCAGGGTGATGCCGGCGGCCACGCCCCCAGCAGTGCTGAAGGCTGCTGGGAAGTTGAGCAGACCTGCCCCCAGGCAGGCATTAACGACGATAAAGACCGCTCCAAGCGTAGAAGTGGTGCCGCTGTCAGGATCTCCAGGAGATGCCTCCCCCTCCCTCTTGGGCAACACGTCCACACAGGGACTTTGTAGCAAACGGGCCCGCTCCCCAGCGTCAGTGCTGGGACCCCACTCGGTGTAGTCACTGTTGATGCTGACTTGGGCCATGGCCCAGGGGGTCTCTTCTTCAGAGGGCTGTGGGGTCCGCCTCACGACCACATTCCCGGGGTAGCTGAGAGAATACCTGCCTCTTCAGGGTTACTAGTCTGGGGAACTCGTCAACCTAGGTAAGACAAAGGCAGATGCTATGTTTATCCTGTAACAGGGAATAGCTCGATCTCTGGGACCCACATGGTGGGGAGAAAGAATGGGTTCCTGCAGGTTGTTCTCTGACCTCCACACAGGAAAAACAGCATAGCATGTTCATTCATTCACATTCTCATTCTTTGTTTAAAAAAAAAAAAATCCCATTTCCTCCTATAAAGGCAATGATTCAGTCGAAACCACTGTCCATTCCATCCCAAGCAATCTCTTGATAAGGTCAGCCCATGGTGTGTGTGTGTGTGTGTGTGTGTGTGTGTGTGTGTGTGTGTGTGTAGTTACCGAGGCCCCTGGGGGTGCTTCCCAGCTGCTCCTTCTGAGGATGGACAAAGCTGGGGACATTACCCCAAGAAGAAAGGAAAAAGTGCAGGGGCTTTTGGGACATCTGCCATCAAGTAACTAAGGGACACTGTCCCAGTGCAGACACCTCTGCCTGGGCCAGCGTCAGAAACATCTGTCTAGCCACAGACTTTTTCCTCTTATGCAATCTCCCCCGAGGCTGCAACTCAGCAAAATCTCAGAGTGATGAATAGTAAAGGCAGTCTGGGGAGTCCCCAGGGCCAGGCATAACTCAAAAGAGGTCTATGGCCATCCAATCCCCATTCCTCACGCCACCGGAAACAGACATCATGGGCACATGACCCCCAAGTCTCTCTAGGAAGCAGGTTTCTCTTTGGCACCCCTGTCCCAGTCCTGTGCCATCTGCCCAGCCCCTCCTGCAACCACTCAAACTCCGGTTGAGTGATCCCACCCCCTGGACCACTCTCACTAGCCTAAGAGCTCTTGCCCCTACCCCAATTACTCAGCCCCACGGCTTGAAACGTACCTGCTATCCTAGAAGATGGCTGTTTCCTCACATCCCTTTTCGGCCTCAAGTTCTTCTCAAGGCTTTACCTAAAACCTGCAGTCAGTGCAGAGAAGAGTTTGGGCTTTTGCGACTGGCTATGGGGGCGTGGGGGTGGGGTGGGGTGGGGATGGGGGTTACTCTGAGGAGTTCTGAATAACCCATGGTACGGAGTGGAGTGCCAGATCAGATAGGGAAAAGGCCCATGGAGGAAACAGACTACAATAAGGACACAGTGAGCAGTTGGCGGGGCCAAAACTATAAGCAAGATACACACATGCTTACTTAGGTCGGAGATGGAACAGATCTCACACGCTTCCCAGTCCAGCCTGGGGACAGCAGTGAAAACCGAGGTTTGGGTTGCATTGGGAGGTGGGGCAGGGAGCACCCGGGTTGGGGTGAGCCCCAAGCCTGGCGTAAAATCGATGTGTTGCATATGGAACTCGGGACCTGACTCGATCCTGGCCTAGGACTGAACAGACAGCCGCCCAGCTAAGGCGTGGCTGGGCCGGTGCAACAGAGAGCAGCTGGGAAGATGGGCCTGGAGCTCCGCAGGGACGAGGTCTCAGCAGTGATGGGGGGACTCCAAGGACCCAGGAACCCTACAACCCCACCTCGCATCGCCCGTACCTCCCCACACAAACCTTGTAAGCGTCCCTCCGAAGCCGAGTCTAGAAACACGTGAGCTTGAATCACATGACCGTCCTGCTGGCACAGGCCGCAGGATACTCTGGGAATTGTAGTTTTTAGCCGGTGTCAACCTTGGCTCACACCAGCTTCTCAACCCTACAACACAGTTCTGAGCCACCTTGGCTCTCTGCCAACCTGTTTATCCAGTTATTTTTAGTCTTGGTCCCTTTCCCAAACTAAACACTGTTTCTTCCTCCTGGGAAGAGCGTTAAGAGGTTTGGCATCTTCGTCCTGGGGGGGCAGTGGGCCAAAGCTATTTGGCTTCATTATCTTTGTTCCTGCATTCATTGCAAGTGACCCCAAGAGTTTCTTTGACTGAAGAGTGTGAAGGACCATTGGACAAGAAAAAGAGCCAGTTTGAGCATTCATTAATCCCTGGCTTGAACCTCAAAACTAGATGTGCTTGAGGAATTTCAGGCTCTCAATTTTTTTAATGATGGTGTGGTTGCCCAGAGCCCTGGCTTCTTTACTTGACTGTACGCCAACTATAAATACAGTCAGTTTCTGCCTCTTTATTTGTGGTACTAGAGCTTGATTCTGGGCTTAGGCAGGAGCTATGTACCTTTCAGCTATATCTGCAGTCTAGTTTAATTAAATTATTTTTACATTCACTTGTGTGTGTGTGTGTGTGTGTGTGTGTGTGTGTGTGTGTGTGTGCGCATTCCACGCAGTAAGGACATGGAGTTCATAAGGCAACTTTTATGAGTTGACTTTCTCCTTTCATCCTGTGGGTTCTGGGGATTGAATTCTGGTCATTAGGACTGGTGACAAGTGCCTTTACATGTTGAGCAGCCTCTCAATGGCCCTAAGTCTCAGGAAACAATGCAAAACAACCCCCCCCCCAAAAAAAAAGCTGAAAAGAGAGGCAATGTTACAGAGATCACCAGAGTCAAGTGAAGATGTAAGAAATAGTATAAAGAGATCCTGTGTGCCAGTGTGCCTCAACAAATGTATTTCACAGAACGTTAGTGCAGTATCACACAAACAGAACATCTTCATTATTATTTTTAAATACATTTATTTTAATGTATATGGTGTATGCCTGTGTGTGTGTATGCATGTATGTGTGTGTGTACATGTGCCATGCATGCACTGCTGATGTAACTATCCACTGTCCATAGATTCCAGAAGACGGCATCAGACCCCCTGAAACTAGAGTTACAGTTGTCAGTCTCCATGTTGGTGCTGGGAGTTTGGAAGACCAGCCAGTGCCCTTAATCCCTGAGCCATCTTCCCAGCCCCTGCTGATATTCTTTAACTCTTTCATTTTACTTGGTTGTATTTGTTTTATAAAATTTTAATCACATGTGAGCAAGATTGGACCTGAGTTTAGTTCTCAGCCCCAGCCCTCACAATGCTTGGATCTCCAGATCCAGGGGATCGAACACACTTCTGACCGCTGAAGTCAGTCTCTCTCTCTCTCTCTCTCTCTCTCTCTCTCTCTCTCTCTCTCACACACACACACACACACACACACACACACACACACACACAAACACACACACACACACACACACACACAAACACATGAATAAAAACCAAAAATGTTTATCACAGGAGTAAAGCTTGTATATTCATATCACATGTAAGAGACTAAGCATTTCCATCACCAGGGGGTTCTTTCCTTTTTTTAAAAAATAACAAAATAAAACAGTAAGATAAAACAAAAACTAACACATTGGAATTGGACAAAACAAACAGAAGGAAAAGAGCCCAAGAGAAGGCACAAGAAATAGAGATCTACTTATTCACACACTCAAGAATCTGATAAAAACATTTAACTAGAAGCCATAATATGCATGTATACAAAGGACCTGGTGCAGACTCTTGTAGGCCCTGTGCATGCTGTCTCAGTCTCTATGAATTCATATGAGCATTGATTATATTGATTTAAAGGACATTGTTTACTCGGTGTCCTCCAACCCCTTGGACTCTTACACTCTTTCCATCTCTTTGTTGGGGTTCCCTGACACCTGAGGGGAGGGATTTGGTGGAGACATCCCATTTAGGGCTGAGTGTTCCAAGGTTTTCCATTCTTTGCATAATGTCTGGTGGTGGGTCTCAGTATTTGTTCCCATCTGATGCAGGAGGAAGCTTCTCTGATGATGGCTTATCAAGACACTGATCTATAAGTATAGCAGAAAGTCATTAAGAGTCATTCTATTGCTACTGTTTTGTTTTTTTTTAAGAATAGTAGTATTTGGTTTTCCATAACTCCCTGAGATATTTACTCTCAGGTTTTTGGTCACCCAAGCAGTGTCACGGAGTGGGCCTTTGGTCAAATAAGATATTGGTTGGTTATCCCTACAAGCTTTGTGCCACTACTGGAGTAGCATATCTTTCAGGCAGTACACCATTGTAGATCAAAAAACTTAGGGCTAGGTTAGTGTTTATATTCTTCCTTTGGTAGTATGCAGAGTACCTTCTGCCCCCCCCCCCACACCGGACAGGGTTTCTCTCTGTAGCTCTGGCTATCCCAGAACTCACTCTGTAGACCAGGCTGGCCTTGAACTCACAGAGATCCACCTGCCGTTACAGACAGCTGTGAACTGCATTGTGGGTGTTGAGATTTGAACCCGGGTCCTTTGGAAGAACAGCCAGTGCTCTTAACCTCTGAGTCATCTCTCCAGCCCGAGGGGGGTGGGGTGGGGGTGGGGTGGGAGTGGGAATTGGGTTTGAGACAGGGTTTCTCTGTGTATCTCCAGCTGTCCTGGACTCACTTTGTGGACCAGGCTAGCTTTGAACTCACAGAGATCCACCTGCCTCTGCCTCCCGAGTGCTGGGATTAAAGGCGTGTGCCACCACATCTGGCATCATGGAGCCTTTCTACCAGTTTGTGGAGAACACCTATAATATTGGCAACATCCAGGTTGTTTGGAAGTTCCCATGGGACCCATTTGGTCAACAACTCAGTTATATGTAACTGAATCCCAGTACTGGAAGCATCATTTGGTGACAAGAGATGGCCAGTTGCGCGGCTCTGTCTCTCCATCATTTGGTAATTTCACTCAGATCACCTTCATAAATGTATATATTTTGGGAAGCTTCTACTGGATTAAGTTGTGGTAAGAGTTTAGTTTCTTAAAAAAACGAGTTATGAGCCGGGCATAGTGGCACACAGCTTTAATCCCAGCACTCAGGAGGTAGAGGCAGGCAGATCTTTGTGAGTTCAAGGCCAGCCTGGTCTACAAAGTGAGTCCAGGACAACCAGGGCTACACAGAGAAACCCTGTCTGGAAAAATCAAAAACCAAAAAAAAAAAAAAACCAAAAAGCAACAACAAACAAAAACAAAAACCCCAGTTATGTTATGAGAATGTTTTTTTTTTTTTTTAGTTTTTTGTTTGTTTGTTTAAGGTTTTTCGAGACAGGGTTTCTCTGTGTAACAGTTCTGGCTATCCTGGAACTCACTCCAGGTTGGCCCTGAACTCACAAAGATCTGCCTGCCTCTGGCTCCCGATTGCTGGGATTAAAGGTGTGCATCACCATACCCAAAAATTAAAGACAGCTATGAAATGCCATGAGGGTGTTTGGGTTTAAACCCCGGTCCTTTGGAAAAGCAGCCAGTACTCTTATTACCACAGAGCCATCTCTCCAACCCCTCTCGAAAGTCTTTAATTTCTTTCTCAATTTCTATCTTGACACATTTTTTTCATTCAGTAGAGAGTTGTTCAGTTTCTATAAGTTTGTAATTTCTCTGTCGCTGATATTCAGCTTTAATTTATGGTGGTCTGATGGGACACAGGGGGTTATTTCAATTTTCTGGTATCTCTTGAGACCTACTTTGTGTCCAAGTATGTGGCTTTTGGAGAAAGTTCTATGAGGTGCTAAGTAGTTCTTTTGTGTTTGAGTGAAGTGTTCTGTAAATATGTTAGATCCATTTGGCTTATGATGTCAGTTAGCTCCAGCATTTCTTTATGTAGTTTTTGTCTGGATGGCTTATCTATTGCAGAGAGTAGGATCCTGAAGTTTACCACTGTGAATCTGTGAGGGTCAATATGTGATTTAAGCTCTAGTAGTGTTTCTTTTTTAAATTAGGTGCCTTTATGTTTGGGGCACAGGTGTTATGAATTGAAAGGTCCTCTTGGCAGATTTTTTTCCTTTGAGTATGTAGCATTGTTCTAAATCTCTTTTGATGAGTTTTGGTTTGAAGTCTATTTTTTTTTAGATATTAAAATGGCTATACCAACTTCATTCTTAGGTCTATTTGCTTAAAATATATTTTCCCACTGTTTTAGCTGATGTGATGTCTATCCTTGATGTTGAAGTTTACCTGATGTGTTTCTTGGAATCAGTAGAAGGATGGATCCTGTTTCTGCATCCATTTTGTTAGTGTCTTTTTTTGTTTTGTTTTTTGAGACAAGGTTTCTCTGTGTATCCTCAACTGTCCTGGACTCACTTTGTACACCAGGCTGGCCTTGAACTCACAGAGATCTGCCTGCCTCTGCCTCCTGAGTGCTGGGATTAAAGGTATGTGCCACCATGCCTGGCCTCTGTTAGTGTCTTTTTATTGAGGGAATTGAGGCCATAGATATCAAGGAATATCAGTGAGTTGTGTGCTGGTTCCAGTTCTTTTGTTGTTGTGGTGTTGGGTGTATACTTCCCCTCTTTTGACTTGCAGATCTGAGATGACTTATGTCTTCTTTTCTCGTGCTTGTGGCTTACCTCTTTAAGTTCAAGGTTTTCTTCTAGTGCCTTCTGTAGGGCTGTATTTGTAGATAGATAGTGCTTAAATTTGGTTTTATTATGGGATGTCTTATTTTCTCCATCTGTTGTGATTGAAAGTTTTGCTGGATATAGTAGTCTGGGCTGGCATCTCTTGCTTCTTAGAGTCTATAGAACATTTGTCCAGGACCTTCTGATTTTTAGTCTCCATTGAGAAGTTAGGTGTTATTCTAATAGTTCTGCCTTTATATGTTAATTGGTCTTTTTTCCTTGCAGTTTTTAATATTCTTTTATTTTGTTCTGTACATTTAATGTTTTGATTATTATGTGCCAAGGGGACTTCCTTTTCTGATCAGTCTATTTGGTGTTCTATATACTTCTTATAACTTGCCAGATATCTCCTTCTTTAAGTTAGGGGAATTTCCTTCTTTGATTTTGCTGAAAATATTTTCTGTGCCTTTGACCTGGTCAGGGTTCTCTAGAGTCACAGAACTTATGGAATGAATCTCTGTATCTCTCTCTCTTTCTCATATATATATATATATATATCTTATATATGTGTGTGTGTGTGTGTGAGAGAGAGAAGGCACTAGAAGAAAACTGTAGGGAGTTAGATTAATATAAATTAGATTTAGTAAATATCTAGGTTTCTGATACAGTCTCTTAATCCGGGGCATGAAGATCAACTTGGCTGTGGGCAATTAGCTTATTAGCTTATGGACTAAAAGCAAGGATGAAGTCATGTGAAATGAGGGGAGTTTCTATGGACTAAAAACAAGGTTGAATCCAGGTGAAACAAGGAAAGACTTTATGACCTGGCATTGTTTTCAGCTGCTAAGTGGGCAGAGCCCAAATTAAGCTGAAGCAGGTGGAACAAGGAGAGATCCTATTTAAGGACAAGAGGATGGAGCCAAGAGAGCTCATGCTAGGGGTCTCCATGCTAGAGAGCTCCAATGCTAGTGAACTCCGATGCTGGCGAGTCCTCATGCTAGAAAGAAGAACAAGTAGTTTGTATCCTCTGATGGAGAAAGTGCTGCTGTACTGATGGCCAGATCTCCCTAAGGCAGAAAGAAGCTGGTGAACAGAGAAAGCCTCAGCAAGACAGCAAAAGGCCAAGGACTAAACCCTGTGGCTCAGCTTTTGCCCAGAGGGGTTTGACCTGTCCCAACAGTGGCCTAAACAAAACTGTTGCCAGCTTTAAAGACTGAGTCAGAGCAGCAGAGTTGCTGATACGAAGGAAATAAGTTGGCCTAGAAACAGTTGAGGTCTCTCAGAGAGAAGAAAGCCTCAAGCCTTATTTAAGGTGAAGTCGCCATAGCCAATTTATCCTGACAGATCTACGTCTGAAGATAGACTGCTAAGTTAATGCATTAAAGGCTCTACCCCAGAGACTGTGTCCCTCACAACTGAGGACCTGCCCCAGAGACTGTATCCTTCTAAAAGGTTATGAAAATAGTTGTAATAGTTATCAATAGGTTTAATGGTTAGGTCATAGGGGTTGTAGGCACTTTTAGGATTAGTAGTTAAGTAAGTGTTTATATTCATTATAAGTGAATATAGTTACTAATAAATAAGTGTTGATTAATTTTAAAAAGTTTGATTTCAGAAAACTTTGAACCTAAAGAGGTTAACCACAACCACACACACACACACACACAAATATATATATACATATGTAAGACTGTAAAAATTAATGAATACATTGCCTTCTCCTCTGTGGAGAGACCCTGACCTCACCTCTTCAGGAGACATTCCACAGAACTCAGTCCTTGAAAATATCAAAGTTTGCATAGCTGGCTGGTTTGCCTCCACTCCCCTCTGATCCCTCATTTCCACTCCCCACTTGCATCACCACCAAACTTAACATACTCTTTGTTCCTTAATCCCCATCTGTGGCTGTCCCCTGGCTAAAAAAGCTACTCCTTAGTGCCCCCACCTTATTGTAGCCACTTGTGTGTTTAAAGGCCCCGAAAACGGTTTTACAGCGTTCGCTCCTCCATGGAGGTAGTTGAACCCTAGCGTGTTGGCTTAAATAAAACTCTTGTATATTGCAATGAATCTGGGGCAATGGTGGTCTCTGGGCGTCAGGATTCGGGGAGCCCCCACGTGGTTTCAACACACACACACACACACACACACACACACACACACACACACACACA
>CAJQZJ010032284.1:7506868-7531108 GCA_907164525.1 Lophiomys imhausi
ACACACACACACACACACACACACACACACACACACACACACACACATGCTCGCACACGGATTTAATAGAATGACTTACAGGCTGCTTTCCAGGTAATTCAACAATGGCTAGCTGTGAATGGAAAATCCAGAGTATCTAGTAGTTACTCAGTCCCACAAGGTTGGGTGCCTCAGTTGGTCTCTGTACATGCTGGAATCTTGAAGAAGTAGGCTCCAATGCCAATGAAGGAATGGATGTGCTAGCAAGGCCAGTGCAAACAGGCAAAGAGCAAAAGCTTCTTCTGTGTCCTTATATTGGCTTCCAGCAGAAAGTGTGGCCCACATTAATGTTATTGTCTTCCCACCTCATGACCTTAATTAAAGGCCTGTGTCTTCCAGTCTTAAGATCTGGATCAAAGGTGTGTCTTCCTACTTCAAAGGTCCAGACTAGAAGTGGTTCACTCACTTCAAGCCAAGCCAAAAAAAAAAAATCTCACAAAAAATATACAATCCCTCTATTTCTGGATCGTAGTTCATTTGAGATATAGTCAACTTGACAACCAAGAATAGCCATCATGCCTGGGTTCCATGTCCTTCCTCTATTCCTATTATTCACAGATTTGTTCTTTTCATAGTGTCCCAGATTTGCTGATGTTTTGTACCATGTTTTTTTTTTAAAAACACTTTCTTTGTCCAAAGTATGTATTTCTTCTATTATGTCTCCAATGCCTGAGATTCTTTCTTCCATATCTTGTATTGCATTGATGAGGCTTGCTTCTGAGGTTCTTGTTGAGTTCCTAAAGTTTTCATTTCCCTATTCCCCTCAGTTTGAGTTTTCTTTTCAGCTCTTGAACTGTTTTATTCATTTCCTTCCACTTTTGAGTTGTGTTTTCATAGATTTCTTTAAGTGATTTATTTATTTCCTCTGTAAGAACCTTTATGAAGGCTGTTTTTAAATCTTCTTCTTGTGCTTCAGCTATGTTGCAATATTCAGGGCCTGCTGTGGTAAGGTTACTGGACTCTAGTGGAGACATATTGCCCTGGCTGTTATTGTGTTTTTATGGTGGTGTCTAGGCATCTCTGTTTGGGAAGATTGTAAGTCTACGTGCTGATGTCTGGCCTTGTCTTTATTTATTTATTTTTTTTTTTAGTTTTTCGAGACAGGGTTTCTCTGTGTATCTCTGGCTGTTCTGGACTCGCTTTGTAGACCAGGCTGGCCTCGAACTCACAGAGATCCGCCTGCCTCTGCCTCCCAAGTGCTGGGATTAAAGGCGTGCGCCACCACCGCCCGGCTGGCCTTGTCTTTATTGGGTGGATGTTTTGTTTCTTGGGTTCTGTTGCCCTCTCTGGGCCTTAGGAGAGTATGGTAAACTATGTGCTGCCTGGCAGAAAATTCTTCTGGGATCCTGACAGGTGTGGCCACTGGGGGAGTTCCAGGTAAAATGTGTTTCTAGGTATTGGGAACAGACACTTAGGGATTGGGATGGGTTAGGAGGCAAGGGCTGAGGGGATCCACAGGAGGGAGCAAAGCAGAGTGTTCATCAGGATCTTCTTAGTCCCCTGGGGAATGAGGGCAGAGTGTGTGGAGAAGTTGAAGCAGATGGCTTGCTACAGAGCTGGGAATGAGGTTGGATCACTGTGACAGAGCAAGACAGTGCAGAGGTTCTTTCATCTTGTATTCTTGCTGAGACCACTTTAGGCTTATCTAGAATTTGATCTCCTTGATGGAGAATCCCATGGACAATTACTGAACTCTATTCTAGGAACCAGAGGTCAGAAGAACTCAGCTAACTTATATTAACTTCTGTTAAACTGCCTGCTTGTGCAAACCTTCCCCCTCCAGCAACTGCTTAGCTTCTGTTAAACTGCTTGCTTTCACAAAACCTCTCCCTGCAGCTGCTTAATGAGAAATCCCCTTGCTCTAAATGATACTTTCACTCTAACTACTTTTGGATCTCAAATAGCTGAATTTAGTCCTAGTCAGTTGGAGTAAAGATTTTTAATTGGCTATAAACTGTATCTGAGTGATTATCTCTGGTGGGCTCCCCATAATATTGGACTTGGAAGAATGGAGGGAAAGTGAAGATCTGCAGTTAGCCTACCTGATTCCCTGGCTAGAGTGGCCTATGGATTCTCAAGGAATGCCTCTTGGAGTTAGGGGCTAGGAGAGAACAATGAGTAAAGTTTGGAGAGGGGAGAGAAAGTTGGAGGGGATTTTTTTTTTTGATTTTTCAAGACAGGATTTCTCTGTGTAGGCCTGGCTGTCCTGGACTCACTTTGTAGACCAAGCTGACCTCGAACTTGCACGGGGTAGGGGAAGGGAGGCTACAGCAAGTAGTCTGCTACAGAGCTGGGGTTAAGACTTGGGGATTGGATTTGGAGGAGAGGAAGAACAGGTGAAGAACTAAGGTTTCTCTAGTCTGTGGGAGTGCCTGCTGGCATTGGGCTGGGATAAAGCAATGAGTTGGGGGAGGGAAGTTGGGAGAGGAATGTCTTCCTGATCTGCTGGAGAAGCGGGTAAGGGAGGGGGTGGGAAGAAAGGCTTCAGCAGGTGGGGAATAAGGCTAGGGGACTGGGTCTGGAGGAGGGTAGGGAAAGGTGAAGATCTGCTGTTAGCCTCCTATCTGCTTCCCTGGCTGGAGTGGCCCTCTCACACATCCCTCCCTCCCAACAGATGACTCCCAGAATCTCTAATCCGTTCCCTGGTTCTTTATGTATGTCTGTGTTACATGTGGTGTATGCACATATGCCATGTATGTGGGTACATGTGCCTGCGGGCAGGAATGTGGAGGTCAGAGAACATTGGGTGTATTCCTCCATTGTTTTTTGCCTTATTCTCTCAAGACAGGGCCTGTCACTGAATCCGAAGTTGGCCTGGTCTATTCAATTTGAGTAACTGGTTGGCCAGAGAGCTCCAAGGATGTGCCTGTCTCTTTTTCATGGGTTCTGAGGATTCTGATTTAGTACCTCATGTTCACACAGCAAGTGCTCTTACCCACTGAACCATCTCCCCAGACCCTTGTTCTCGATTTCTAAAGGGTTTTCACTTTGAAAATGCTACTGGGTTGGATGTGGTGGTGCACACCTTTAATCCCAGCACCTGGGAAGCAGATGGATCTCTGTGAGTTTGAGGTCAGTTTGGCCTACATAGAGAGTCCAGGACAGCCAGAGCTACAAAAACCTTGTTTAAAAAAAAAAAAAATGTGGCCGGGCGGTGGTGGCGCACGCCTTTAATCCCAGCACTTGGGAGGCAGAGGCAGGCGGATCTTTGTGAGTTCGAGGCCAGCCTGGTCTACAAAGCGAGTCCAGGACAGCCAGAGATATTCAGAGAAACCCTGTCTCGAAAAACCAAAAAAAAAAAAAAAATGTGCGGGGCTGGAGAGATGGCTGAGTGGTTAAGAGCACTGGCTGCTTTCCCAAAGGACCTGGGTTCAAATTCCAGCACCCACATGGCAGTTCATAGCTGTCTGTAATCGTAGGGCATGGTGGCTCATGCCTTCAGTCCCAGCACTCAGGAGGCAGAGGCAGGTGGATCTCCACAAAGGTTCTGAAGTTGAGTGCTGTAAGCTGGGTGGGTTAAGCAATGGAAGTGTTATGTTGCTATGTATTTGTTCTAGAAAGGTTTACCTCATGTCTGGAGTCTGGTTCTGAAGAGATAATTCAGAGGTTAAGAGCGCTTGCTGCTCTAGGAGCTGGGAAATCTGGAATTGGGTGCCAACAGGGAAGCAAAGGGAGGAAGCAAGCTGACTCTTGCCTCTTCTTATGAGGGCCCTGGCACCACAGCAGAATTCTCCACTGTTGGGAGCCTTCAGGGAGGGATGACAGACCAGCTTTAAAACTCATAGAATGAGCCGGGCGGTGGTGGCGCACGCCTTTAATCCCAGCACTTGGGAGGCAGAGGCAGGCTGATCTTTACGAGTTCGAGGCCAGCCTGGTCTACAAAGCGAGTCCAGGACAGCCAGAGCTGTTGAACAGAGAAACCCTGTCTCGAAAAACCAAAAAAAAAAAAAAAAAAAAAAAAAGAAAAAAAGAAAAAAAAACTCATAGAATGCAGCCCATTGGCTAACACAACCACGATGGGCGTGCCTCGGAGAGGCAGAGCCCCGAGGACTCCACGTCCTGAGGACTTCAGGCTGCTGTGGAGTTTTGCTCTGCTTGCTGCCCTCACATTATATCCCTTACAATCTATGAGTTGTATGAAAACTCTCAGGGGGCTTCCAGCCCCTCACTGGGCAGTGTCATTGGCTCTTAGAATAAGTGTTTGATCTTTTTCAAGCACTGCTACTGGAGCAGATTAATGATTCAACCTCCACCCTCAGAAAGAAATATAGATTGTTAACAATGACCACTCTTTGGAAAGAAGTTGGAAAAATAGATTGTCAGTGAAGTTAGGTTGAGATATTTTTTTTTTTTAAAGATTTATTTTATGCATATGTGTGCTCTATCTGCATGTACACCTGCATTCCAGAAGAGGGCACCAGATCACATTGTGGATGGTTGTGAGCCACCATGTGGTTGCTGGGAATTGAACTCAGGACCTTTGGAAGAGCACTAGGCAGTGCTCTTAACCGCTGAGCCATCTCTCCAGCCCCGAGATATTTTTGTTAGTGGCTGTGATGTAGAAAAATCCCCTCCCCATCCCCCAGACAGGGTTTCTCTATGTATCCATGGCTGCCTGCACTCACTTTGTAGATCATCCTGACCTTGAACTCAAGAGATCTGCCCACTTCTGCCTCCAAAATGCTGGGATTAAAGGCATGTGCCACACAGCCAGCTGATGTAGAAAATCTTAAAGAACAATTTAAAATTCAGAAAGACACACTCTTCATTTTTTCTTTCTTTGAGATGAGGTTTCTCTGTGTATCCCTGGCTGACCTGGACTCACTTTGTAGACCAGGAAAGCCTTGAACTCACATAGATCTGCCTGTGATCTTTTTTCTTCTGATACTTACCACCATCAGTGGAAGCTCCCACCAGGAAGCCACCAGCACTAGTCCCTGATTCCCACCATCAGTGGAAATACCCATGGGTAGCAATCAGCTCCAACCTGGAGAATTAAGCCTTGTACCCCTAGAGTCTGCTGGGTGTTCAGCCAACCCTCTATCTACGCTCCACCTCTGTTTGCCCTGTGGTGTTGACGGTGGACTTCGAGCCATCTCCAGATGTACCACAATGAGGATTATGGTTTTCAGAAAGTTCTTGCCCACACTTACCACAAAGGTTTCCCTATGCTTTTCTCTTGCAGTTTTAGTGTTTAAGGTTTTAAAATGATGTCTTTGGCCGGGGGGTGGTGGCGCACGCCTTTAATCCCAGCACTTGGGAGGCAGAGGCAGGCGGATCTTTGCGAGTTCGAGGCCAGCCTGGTCTACAAAGTGAGTCCAGGACAGCCAGGGCTACACAGAGAAACCCTGTCTCGAAAAACCAAAAAAAAAAAAATGATGTCTTTGGTTTATTATGAACTGAGGGTGTGTGAGAGAGGGTCTCACTGTGTAGACCATGCTGGCCTTGAACTCACATAGTCTCTGCCTTCTGAGTGCTGGGACTAAGGCTGGGTGCCTATGAATTGACTTTTGGGCAGAGTAGAGAGATGTAGACTTTCCTTCCCTTTCTCAGATTTGTTTTATGTGTACATGTTATTATGTATGTTAGCTAGATGTGCACCTGGTGCCCTTGGAGGTCACCCTGGAGGAACCAGAGTCACAGGTGGTTATGAGCTGCCATGTGTGTATTGGGAACCAAAACTGGGTCCTCAGCAAGAGCAGTCAAGTGCCCTGAACCCCTGTGCCATCTCTTAGCTCCCAATTTCACTCTTCTACAGTGGATATCTAGTTTTGTCAGCACCATTTATTGTCTTTTCCCAATGTGTGTGTGTATGTCTCTATTGTGTTTGCATGCATGTCCAGCACACACACAGAGGTTGGGAGATAATTTTTTTTTTTTTTTGGTTTTTCGAGACAGGGTTTCTCTGTGTAGCCCTGGCTGTCCTGGACTCACTTTGTAGACCAGGCTGGCCTCGAACTCGCAAAGATCCGCCTGCCTCTGCCTCCCAAGTGCTGGGATTAAAGGTGTGCGCCACCACTGCCCAGCGGGAGATAATTTTTATAGGAGTCAGTTCTCTGCTTCTGTCATGTGGGTTCTGGGAATTGAATTCAGGTTATCAGGTTTGGTGGCAGGTACCTTTACCTACTGAGTCATCTTGCCAGGCCCCAGTGTGTTTTTTGACATCTTTGTTAAAAAACTAGGTGGCCATGGCTCACACCTTTAATCCCAGCATTCGAGACAGAGGCAAGTGGATCTCTGGGTTCAAGGCTGGCCTGGTCTACAGATCAAGTTCTAGGACAGTCAGGGCTACACAGAGAAACTGTCTCACCCCTTTTAACCCAAACAAAAAATCCAAAAAACAAAAAACCCCCGAACAGTAGATGTCTGTAGCTGTGTGGATTTATTTCTCAGTTCTCTATTTGTTACTATGGCTTTATAGCATAGTTTGAGATCCGGTATTGTGATACAGCCCTTTTCCTCCCCTTTTGCTTAGGATTTCTTTGGCTCTCTGTGGTCTTCAGTATTTCCATATGAATTTTGTTACTTTCTTTTCCAGTTTTAATAAGAATGTCATTGGAGTGGAGTGTGGTGGTGCATGCCTTTAATCCCAGAAGTCAGGAGGCAG
Source organism: Lophiomys imhausi (assembly GCA_907164525.1). Lineage (NCBI taxonomy): Eukaryota > Metazoa > Chordata > Mammalia > Rodentia > Muridae > Lophiomys > Lophiomys imhausi. The sequence goes on from CAJQZJ010032284.1 coordinate 7,513,515, forward strand.
AGGCAGGTGGAGCTCTGTGAGTTCAAGGCCAGCTGGTTTATAAAGTGAGTCCAGGACATTGAGGGCTACACAAAACCTTGTCTCAAAAAAACAAAAACAAAACAAACAAAAAAAACCAACAAAACAAAAAAAAAACCCCAAAAACAAAAACCAAAACCCCCACCAAAAAAAAAAAAAACCAAAACAACAAAACCCAAAAATGCTGGGTATGGTGACGCACACCTTTAATCCCAGCACTAGAGAGGCAACAGGTGGATCTCTTTGAGTTCAAAACCAGCCTGGTCTACAAAGTGAGTCCAGGACAGCCAGAGCTACACAGAGAAACCCTGTCTCAAAAAAACCAACCCCCCAAACCCAAACCCAAAAAACGAATGTCACTGGTATTTTTGTTTTGTGACACCCCACCCTCCACTGTCCCCCAGGACTAAGTAGAAGCAGGTGAACAGAAAACACAGCCATCTTGCTAGCATGAGAACCTGAGTTCAGATCCCTAGGACTAACATAAAAAGCTGTCTGTAGCAGTGTGTTCCTGTAATCCTAGTACTCCAAGACAGGAACAGACTGAGGAGGATCCCTGGAGACTTGTAGGGTAGGTTGGTCTATATGGCTAAATTCCAGACCAGTGAGACACCTTGTCTCAAAAATGTGGAAGGCGGGGCTGGAGAGATGGCTCAGCGGTTAAGAGCACTGCCTAGTGCTCTTCCAAAGGTTCTCAGTTCAATTCCCAGCAACCACATGGTGGCTCACAACCATCCACAATGTGATTTGGTGCCCTCTTCTGGAATGCAGGTGTACATGCAGATAGAGCACACATATGCATAAAATAAATAAAATAAATCTTAAAAAAAAAAAAATGTGGAAGGCTTAGAGGACTGACAATAGAGCTATACAAGGGTGTCACACATACTGCACACACATACACATCTAATCTACACAGAGGTCACAGAAAAGAGTGCTGGGAATCTCAAAGCAAAAACAATGGAAGAGATAGGAGGGTGGGCAAAGGTGTGATCCTGTTTTGGATAAAGTTCATTGCTCACTTCCTCCAGAAGAAGATTTCCATGAAAACTTGTGGGTAAGCCTAGAGTATTGATGTCACAGTCCCAGCCACTCCCCTCTTAATCCTCCACACTGAGGATGGGGGCTGGTAACCCACGGCTGTCCAAGATCGAGTACACATCACCTTTAACTATGAGCTCAATTCCTCTAGACAGCTGGAGTCACCTCCACACCTCTTTATCCCTTCTACAGGATCCCTTGGGAGACTCCTCCTGTCTCCTGAGGTCTGAGGAATTACACCCACAAGGTGAACATCTTTGGACCAGACCAACTGAAAGGCAGGATGAAGAGCAGGATGCACTTCTAGTCAGGACTGGAAAACTGATGCATCATTGGCTTACGGTCAGCTGGACATGACTCCAGCCATGGAACCTATACCCATTCCTACCTTTCCTCCCATTAAGTAGATAAGTCGACAGTGGCTGGGTCTATAGTAATTTTATTGTAACAGAGAAACCAGGCGGCAGTAAGTCTACACAATTAGAGCAGATGGTGGATATCTTTCCAAAGGGTGCAGTCTGAGCCAGGCTGGCAGCACACAAACCCCAGAATATCTTCTTCTGATCCTACCCTGCAGTGTCTGACTCATGTGAGGAGACAGGCTGTGCAGCCAGGATGACTGGAGAGGTCCAGCTGGGCAGAGGCTCCATCCCAGGAGGAGCCCATCAATCACTGAAATAAAGTGCAGGCTCCCACTCTTCACGATTCTTTGCTGAGAAAGGAGGGTACGGCATTAGCAGAAAAACTATGTTCTCCATTCTTAAATAACTCCTGATAGGATGAGGGCGATGAAACTCTAGGTTATAGGACAACAACGACAAGAAGAGACAGGCTGACAAGACATATCTTTTGCTATCCTTGTTCAAGTGGCAACAGACTTGTTGATTTTCGTAAAGCATAATTTCTGTGATGTGATCTGCTGACAGTTGCTCCATACTGGGAGGACAAAACACGGAGGCCAACTATTAATGATGGAACTACATTTTTTTTCCTCACACAGCCTCTAACTGGGGTCTAACTGGGTCCACAGGGGGGTCCCTGACACCATCTGATGTGTCAGGTAAAGCTTCTGACCTATTCCAATGCCATGGCTGACAGGTTTTTGGTGTTGTGATTTTCTTGCATGTGTAAACTCTTTCAGAAAAGCTGGAGACAGAAGGATGAGGGAGTTTGGTTTAGAGCCAACGAAGTTCCAGAAACCAGCCGTTGATACCTCTGCCCTACCTCTTTTCAGAAGAATCCGTTCAATGGCCGAGTGTTATCCGCTGTGATTGAACACACGATCTACTCACCACCACCCACCCTCCCTCCCTCCCCTTGCACGTGAAGGCCAAAGGAAAGATGGTCTCCGTTCCTGCTAATTACTTGGTGACCTGGTGAATGGCATGGGCAAGGTAGCCCACATTGCCAGAGGTCACCCCTGCCACAGAGATCCGGCCATCCTTTGTCATGTAGACTGAGAACTCCTTGGTCAGCCGCTCCACCTGCAGAGAGAAAAGAGCTTCACAGCTACTTCCCTGGGGGATATTTTTCCAGCCCTGACAGGGAACCCAACAAGTTGAACAGACTCACTTGTTAAAAAAACAAAAACAAACAAAAAATAAAGGCAGGCGTGGTGGCGCACACCTTTAATCCCAGCACAGGGGAGGCAGAGGCAGGAGGATCTCTGTGAGTTCGAGGCCAGCCTGGTCTACAAAGCGAGTCCAGGACAGCCAGGGCTGTTACACAGAGAAACTTTGTCTTGAAAAACCAAAACCAAAACCAAAAAACTAAAATCTTTATTTTCTCACTTCAAGTTAGAATTTGCTGTGTTTGGTTAGAGTAAAAGAAGAATTAAATGCTATTTTAAAGTAGAATGATCGAGCCTCTGAGATGGCTCAGCAGGAGAAGGTGCTTTTAACAAAGCAAGATGACCCGAGTTCACCCCAGAATTTATGTGGTAGAAGGAGAAAACCAACTCCTGAAAGTTGTCCTCTGACCTACACACATGCCATGGTGTGTGCATGTGCACAAAGAAATAAGTATGTTAAAAAGTTAAAGTAGGGGCCGGGCGTGGTGGCGCACGCCTTTAATCCCAGCACTTGGGAGGTAGAGGCAGGCGGATCTCTGTGAGTTCAAGGCCAGCCTGGTCTACAAAGTGAGTCGAGGACAGCCAAGGCTACACAGAGAAACCCTGTATCAAAAAACCAAAAAAAAAAAAAGTTAAAGTAGGAGCCAGGTGTAGTGGTGTCTTTGATCCCAGCAGTTAGGAGGCAGAGAGGCAGGAGGATCTCTGTGAGTTCGAGGCCAGCCTGGTCTGCAGAGTAAGTTCCAGGAAAGCCAAAACTACATAGTGAGATCTTTGTCTCAAAAACAAAACCAAACCAAACATTAAAGTAGGATTATGATTTCTAAGGCATAAACAAGTAGGAAAAAAAAAACCCTCAAACTAAGCAGACTCAGAATTCAGTTATATGACGGGTATTTCCCCTCAGCCTTTTGATGTACCAGCAGTCATCATAAATATAAGCAAACAGGCTATTATATACCATGTGCAAAGCCCTGGATTTGGTCCCCAGAACCACACACACATACACACACAAAACCAAAACCAAACAAGCCAAAAACCAAACCAAAAACAAAACAACCCCCCCCCCCAAAAAAACTAACCAACCAACCAAAATACAATTCAAACCAACCTCCCCTCCCCCAAAGGTATGCACTTCAGAAGACTTTAAGTAATGTCATAAGGAACACAGAAAAACAAGCAATAAAAGAGAAAACAAGACCGAGGGAGGTGGCACGCAACCAATTTCAGTATGCTATACAGGAAAACTTTGCCTAAAAGAAAAGGAGGTGGACAACAAGCCAGGCTCTGTGATAATGACCACAGTCCCAGGTCTAGGATGAGGTGACCAGCCTGGGCAACATTAATGAAACCTTATCTCCCAAAACCCAGGAATACTACATACCACTTCTACCTAAAAGGGCTCTAAATTAAAGAAACTTGAATTCATAGGTGACCTTGAACAAATTCTGGCTTGCAAGGATAGGACAGGTCTACTGTCTACTGGTTGGCTATGGAGAATCAGAGCTCACTTGTAGGGATAAGGTTATTGTGTTATTCAAATACTGATTTCTGTACCCCCCCCCCAATATCTGGTTGCAATCCCTGTACTTAGAATCTGAATGTTGTGTAAACACTGCTCCCCAATTGTCCACCCATGCTAGTAAAGAAGCTTACAGCCAATCACTGAGCAAGGGAGGGAACAGGGCTGGATTTCCTGCCCTCCAGGGGAGGAGGAGTTAAAAAGAGAAAGTAGGGGGATTCAGCCAGGGGCAGAGGAGAGGAGACATCAGGAGAGATTCAGCTGAAGCAGGAAAGCCTCAAAGTGCAAGTTCCTCTGGGATTTAAACTGGGAGGAAGCCAGATTGGCTTAGGGGGTTAGGAATAGAGTAATAACTGCTCAGTTCTTGTGTTGTGAAGCTTGATAAATAAAAGAGTCTCAATTATTTGGACGATAGCCAGGTTAAGAGGTAAAGTGAGAAACAAACACAACTATATGACGTTACACTCACACCCACTCACCTGCTCAGGCTTTAGGCCAGTGAAACAGAACATGCCGATCTGGTCGGCGATGTGCTGCCAGCTGTGGGAGGAGCCCTCTTTCTTCAGGTTGGAGACCAACTGGGTCCTCATGCTGATGATGCGGTCCGCCATGCCTTTCACTTCTTGCAACCTGTTTGGAAAGCAGAGCGCTGTCCTGCTCTGGCCAAGCACCGTGTCAAGAGGTCAAGAGGGGCTGGAGAGATGGCTCAGAGGTTAAGAGCACTGACTGCTCTTCCAGAGGTCCTGAGTTCAATTCCCAGCAACCACATGGTGGCTTACAACCATAATGAAATCTGGTGCCCTCTTCTGGCCTGCAGGTATACCTGCAGACAGAACACTGTATACATAATAAATAAATAAATCTTAGAAAAAAAAAAAAAAAGGTCAAGAGGCCACAGCATTCTGCTTCTCTTGAGCTCTTCTCCTGAATGCCTTCACTGGGTGGCAGTCAGAGGCTGCTGGAGAAAGATTTTTTTCCAAAGCATTTTGGTTTTTTTAATTGTAAATGTTTTAATTAGCAACTTACAAAACAAAATGTGCAAGTCAGTGCTTGGTGCCCTTGGAGGCCAGAAGAGAGTGTTGGATTTCCTAAAACTAGATAGAGTTCTAGATGGTTGTGAGCTACCATGTAGATGCTGAGAATTGAACCCACGCTTTCTAGCAGCGCAGCCAGTGTTCTCAACACCTAAGCTGCCTCCCAGCCCCAGATAGGTTAACTATTATAGTTAACATACTTGAGTACTGAGGGAAGTATCATTTGAAAACAGGAACAGTAAGAAGTGGGTTGAACAGTAAGAGGTGATAAGATTTTTGCCTTCATAATGGAGATAATGATTTGCCATAAACCATGCGCTGAGGCCTGAGATGTGGCCATAGCCATAAAAAGTATTCAATAGTGGTCAAAAGCCAAACATGTAAAAACCATGGTGGGACAAGGCAGTGCTGGGCTGAAGGAGGCCACAGAGGAGAGAGGGCTAACTCTGTCTGGGGTCTGCAGAAGACAGTTCTGTGTGCAGACAGCTCAGCTTGCTTGATTCTCAAGTCTTTCCTGTTCTCACACTGGCAGCTACAATCCATTTCCTTGACACCACCATAGGGGATTTCTTTTGTTGGCTTTTGGCACTGTCAGTTTCTCTCTCTGGGACTGTAGGTCCACTTTCATCAACAACTCTCCATAACAACATCACGCATGGCTAGTGATAGATCAGAGGCTACAACTGCCAACTAAAGACTAAATAATGTCCTTATTGAGACAGAGGGCTAGGAATAAGGGTAAACACCTTTTGTTTGTGAGACAGGGTTTCTCTGTGTAACAGCCCTGGCTGTCCTGGATCCCCTTTATTGACCACGCTGGCTTCACACTTCCAGAGATCTGCCCACCTCTGCCTCCCAAGTGCTGGGATTAAAGGCCTGTGCCACCAGACTGGCTGATGGTAAACACCTTTAATCCCAGCACTTAGGAGGTGAAGGCAGGTGGATTGCTATGTTTGAGAATGTAGTCTGGGTTATAGTATGAAACCTTATCTCAAAATAAGGAGGGAAAAAAAAAAAGCAGAAAGGAACAGCTGGCGACAGCTGGCTTCACCTCATCAACGGCTTCAATCCTGGCTGAGAGGAGTTGCTCCTAGCCTTTAAAATCAGAATATTAACTTTTGGCAGAGAGAGTCACCCAACTTTATTCACTCTGACAGGGACTAAGCATGTGACTTGTGTACCCTACTGTACTGCTCCCTTAGCAAAACCCTGCCACCTTCCTCTTGCCAGAGAATCAAGTTCTGACTTCTCATAAAATCAACCTGGTGCTTCCTGACACAGGCCGTCTTCTCTAACTTGCCGATCACTACTTCCTTGTTGTTTTTGAGTCAGGTTTGCATGGAGACCAGGACAGCCTCAGGTTCACTTTGTAGCCAAGGTTGGTCTTACCTGGGACTGGAGTTTTGAAGCACTACATGGTTGCTGAGAATTGAACATAGGTCCTCAGCAAGAGCAGTAAGTGCTCCTAACTGCTGAGCCATTTATCTAGTCCAAAATAAACAAATCTTTCAAAAATTATTCTAAAAAGATTAACATTAGAAAATAGGTGTTGAGCCGGGCAGTGGTGGCGCATGCCTTTAATCCCAGCACTTGGGAGGCAGAGGCAGGCGGATCTTTGCGAGTTCGAGGCCAGCCTGGTCTACAAAGTGAGTCCAGGACAGCCAGGGCTACACAGAGAAACCCTGTCTCGAAAAACCAAAAAAAAAAAAAAAAAAAAAAAAATAGGTGTTGAAGCTCAGGACCAGAGACCAACAATCAATAAATGCAATAAATGGGACCTCATGAAACTGAAAAGCTTCCGTAAGGCAAAAGACACTGTCATTCGAACAAAACGGCAGCCTACAGACTGGGAGAAAATCTTCACCAAACCCACATCTGACAGAGGGCTAATATCCAAAATCTACAAAGAACTCAAGAAATTAAATGCCACGAAACCAAATAATCCAATCAAAAAATGGGGGACGGAGCTAAATAGAGAATTCACAAAGGAGGAATCCCTAATGGCCGAGAGACACCTGAAGAAATGCTCAACATCCTTAATCATCAGAGAAATGCAACTCAAGACGACTCTGAGAATCCATCTCACACCTGTCAGAATGGCTAAGATCAAAAGCTCAAATGACAGCACATGCTGGTGAGGGTGTGGAGAAAGGGGAACCCTCCTCCACTGCTGGTGGGAGTGCAGGCTTGTGCAACCACTATGGAGGTCAGTATGGCGATATCTTAGAAATCTTGGAATAGCTTTGCCTCAGGACCCAGCCATACCACTTCTGGGTATACATCCAAATGACTCCTCATGGAATCATAAGGAAGTTTCCTCATCTATGTTCATAGCAGCCTTATTTGTAATAGCTAGAAACTGGAAACAACCCAGATGTCCTTCAATTGAAGAATGGATTAAAAAACTGTGGTACATCTACACAATGGAATACTACTCAGTCATCAGAAACAACAAAATCATGCAATTTGCAGCCAAATGGATGGAACTAGAGAAGCTCATTCTGAGTGAGCTAACAGACTCAAAAGGATGCACATGGCCTCTATTCATTTATAGTCGGATTTTAGCTATATAGTACAGGGTATCTATACTACAACCAACGCACAAAGGGAACATGGACATAGACTTTTTTTGTTTGTTTGTTTGTTGGTCTGTTTTTTAGTTTTCCCTCCCTAGCAATGAGGCACTTTTCACTGGTGGTACTGCCTTGTAGGCCCCCAGTGTATGAAGAGGCTCTTGGCCCTCATATGACTTCTGAACTGGGGCGCGGGACTGTTATGTAGGGACACTCCACTCCAGAGGAGCAAGATGGAAGGGTTAGGGGGTAGAGGATGGGAGGGCGGGACTGGGAAGGGGGGAAAGAGGACAATATAATGGAGATGTAACCTGAAGCAACAAATAAATACATTTATTAATAAAAAAAAATAGGTGTTGAGGGCTGGAGAGGTGGCTCAGAGGTTAAGAGCACTGGCTGCTCTCTCTTCCAGGGGGCCTGAGTTCAATTCCCAGCAACCACATGGTGGCTCACGACCATCTATAGTGAGATCTGGTGCCCTCTTCTGGCCTGCAGGCATACCTGCAGACAGAACACTAAATAAATAAATCTTAAAAAAAAAAAAAAAGAAAATAGGAGTTGAGAGTGAGTATAGATAAAAAAAACCTTAAGTATGCAGAAACACTGATTCAGTGCTAGCCAGTGAGAAAAAGCACAGGGACTGCGGATACAGCACAGCGGGTGAACGACTGCCTTCATGAATCCTGGGCCTGACCTCTAGCATCACAAACCAAGACCCTCTTTTGGAGGAAGTTTCCTGTGCCAGGTACTTCAGTTGAATTCGATTTCAAGGGAAGGTAGGTTTTGCTAAATGGAGACATGACAGAAGAAGAACCTGTCTTTTCTGAATCGTGTAACTTATGGGGACATAACAAACTTGCTCGTTCGTGCCAACAAAATGCACATACCCTCTTCTTTCCTCTACCTTTTCCACATGTGGAACTGTAAGGCACGAGATAGCGTGGAACAGCAAGGAATCTTTACCATTGCTTTCGCAGGTCTGGAGAAGTCAGGATGGTGGCTGCGATCCGGGCTCCATTGAGTGGTGGGTTGGAATATAATGGGCGGATCAGGATCTTCAGCTGTGACTCCACCCTTTTGGCTTCGTCGGCGTCTTTGCAGATCATAGTGAAGGCTCCCACACGCTCACCTGAAAACACAGTGGGCACTCTGTCTAGAAAGCTGAAATAGGTACTGATGAAATTCGCTACATGGTATCTGTTTCTGTCAGAAGAACCACGACAGTAATTTATGTTTTGGGACAGTATGATCACTCTGTAGCCTAGGCTGGCTTAGAGAGAGGTGAGTCTCCTGTCTCTACCTCCAGAGTGATAGGATTACAAGTATGAGCTACTGCATGTAATCTAGTAGTTCCTTATCAGAAATAAATAGTTTTTACTAGCCAGAATGGTGTATTGAGGCACAACAGAAAGCATTCATGGTCTCTCTTTTTTTGTTTTTTTGAGACAGGGTTTCTTTCTGTAGTCCTGGTTATCCTGGCACTCACTCTGGAGACCAGGCAGGCCTTGAATTCAGAGATCCATGTGCCTCTGCCTCCTGAGTGCTGGGATTAAAAGCATGTGCCAACCACACCCAGCAATTACAGACAGCTGTGAACTGTCATATGGGTGCTGGGATTTGAACCTCGGTCCTTTGGAAGAGCAGCCAGTGCTTTTAACTGCTGAGCCATCTCTCCAACCCACATTCATGGTATCTTTTCAATATTTTTTTTCTGGAACTTGATCTGTAGACTAGACTTGCCTTGAACTCACAGAGATCCTCATGATTCTTCCTCCCCAGTGCTGGGATTAAAGGTGTGCACTACCAACGCCCAGCCTCTTTTCAAAATTCTATTTTTATTATTTATTTGTATGTGAATTATTACTTTTTATTATTTATAATTTTCTGGATTGATGATACGATTCATCCTAAAAGAATTTCTTTTATTAGTTGTTTGATAATTTCACAGTCTCACATATATCCCTGGATGGCTGGTGTTGAGCTCACAGATATTCACCTGCCTCTACCTCCATACTGCTGGGATTAAAAATGTATGCTACCATGCCTGGTATTATAATTGTTTTGTTATTTTTTTAAATTATTTTTCTAGGGTTGGTGTGTTTCACCACTGTGCACATGGGAAGGTCAGAGGACAATTTATGAGAATCAGTCAATCTCTCCTTCAACCATGTGGTTTGAACTCAGACTTGGTGGCAAGTACCTTTCCCTATTGTGCCATACTGTTGGCTGAGGATGTCTTTTTAATGTATTTATCTTTGTAGCTTCTGTGTCAGTTACTTTGCATATAGAAATAACTAGTTCCTTTTTTTGTTACAGGAATTTATGGACATTGAAGATGTGGCTAAGAAAATCTACAGTACTTTTTCCCAATTTTAGGAATACTACATATAACCAAGACATAAATGTGTATACATATGCATGTGATCACCCCCCCCCCACTCACCCACCCACCCACACCCATCCAGGGACTACCTTGTCCCTCTAAATTTTCAGCTTCCTGGCATTCTCCACAAGTTCTCATCTGAACTCACCTGAACACCTTACAGTGAGCCCTCTGGCTTACCATATAGGCCCATGTTCTTGGCATATGATTGGCAGATGCAAACATTAATGCCCTGCTCGATGAAGTAGCGTACAGCCCAGGCATCCTTATCCCCGTCACCACTGGCAAAGCCTTGGTAGGCCATGTCAAAGAATGCAAAGAGATTCTTTTTCTGGGAAGGAACAAAAAGATCAGAGTTTGAGCCAGGCCAGCTGTACATGCCAGGTTATTACACGTGCGTCATGGACCACGCTTATTTTACTCAAACACAGTCAACAATTTCTTCATGCATGGCAGTAGGGACGATGTCTGAATTCCAGAGTTAATTTATCAACATTAACTTTAAAGTTTTTTTTTTTTGCTTTTTTTAAAAAAAGGAAATACTTTGATGGGTATGGCTCCTCAACAAATATTGAGAAAGGAGACCCTTAATCTCCGGTGCAGGAAGCATTCCTAAGGCCTGAAGCTGTGTGGGATATTACTTGGGCAGGACTAGCATCAGTCTTTTTTTCTTTTCTTTTGCTTTTTCAAGACAGGGTTTCTCTGTGTAACAGCCCTGGTTGTCCTGGACTTGCTTTGTAGACCAGGCTGGCCTCGAACTCACAGAGATCCGCCTGCCTCTGGGATTAAAGGCTGCACCAGTACGCCCAGCAGCATCAGTCTTTTGATGAGGTCCTGCCTGTCCTATGCCTAAGGCTCACAAGATTACACTATGAAGCGCCCTCTAAAGGCTGTTTCTGGGCCTCACTATGAGATTTGACAGAAGCAGTAAGAACAGGGGCAGAGGATGATGGGAATGTTTCTCTGGGAGTTCTGATTACTGTCTTGGGTCACAGCCAGCTCCTCTCAAAGAAAAGGGAATGCTAACCAAAGCAGCAAGAAAAGGAGAGGACATGAAGATGTGCGTCAGAGGGCAAGCAAGTAGCCACCAACCTGGGTCACGGGGGAGCCACCAATAGGCCTCTCCGGCCACATTAGCAGTCTGTTGTGCCAAAGGTGAGTTTTTGACAGTTTTATAAGAATTTACTGCACCTGGGCTGAAGGGTGAAAATTATTTTCAAACTGTTCACACGTCAATCACAGAACCCTTTCCTGGCTGTTTATCCATGTGTGGGTCTGAGAGATTTTGGGGTTTCAGGGTTAAGTGAGCAGCTACTGACTTCCCCTGCTTACCTTCACCACGGATGCTATTTCCTTCCACTGTTCTGGACGAGGGTCCACGCCCGTGGGGTTGTGAGCACAGGCGTGCAGGAGGATAACACTCTGTTCTGGGATTTTCTAAGGAGAAACAATCAAGATTACGCTGAGAAGCTTTGGAGTAAATAGCCGACATGTTACCGGTCACACTGTTAGCTCACAAGTGACAACTTGAAACCTGGGAGCCAGCTGGCCTCCTCTAAGTCATAATTAAACCATCTGGGAGACACCAAGTGTCTGGCCTGGAAGGCCACTTACTGATATGTCCTCTACTGCTCCTGAGAAGTCAAATCCGCAAGTCTTGGGGTCATAGTATCGATAACCTTGTAGCTGCATGCCGGCATCCCGAAAGATGGGCGTGTGGTTTCCCCAGGATGGTTTGGGCAGAAAGACATCTCGGCTGAACTTAAAAAATCTTTGCTATAAAACGGGATTAAAGGGAAAGAAAAAAATGAAGAAAAAGGACAAAATATTAGTGTTTTCCTGAGAGAAAGATTTTTCCTACTGACAAAAGCAAGATGACCAGGGACGGGAGGCAGGTTCTGACAGTTTTCTGGCTTTGAGGTAAAACACCTGTGCAGGCCTCACTACCAGAACTTCCCTTACAGGGGCCATGTTGCCTGGTCTTAGGTCAACCTGACATACAAATTAGTTATTTGAAAGGAGGGAACCTTAATTGAGAAAATGCCTCCAAAGATCCAACTATAGGCAAGCCTGCATGGATTTTCTTAATTAGCGATTGATGGTGTGGGCCCAGCCCATTGTGGGTGGAGCCATCTCTGGGCTGGTGGTCCTGAGCTCTAAAAGAAAGCAGGCTGAGCAAGCCATGAAGAGCATCCCCAGTAAGCACGCCTCCACGGCCTCTGCATCAGCTCTTGTCTCCAGGTTCCTGCCCTAATTGCTTTTGATGATGAACTGTGAGTGAATAAACCCTTTCCTTCCCAACTTGTTTATTTTTATTTATCCAAGGCAGAGTTTCTCTGGCTGTCCTGGACTCATTCTGTAGACCAGACCAGCCTTGAACTCTCAGAGATCCGCCTGCTTCGGCCTCCTGGGTGCTAGGATTAAAGGTGTGAGCCACCACGCCCAGCTCCCTAACTTGTTTTTTGGTCATGGTTCTTTGTTGCAGCAACAGAAACCCTAACTAAGACAAGCTGGTACCAGCATGGTGGGTAGTGCTGTGACAGACCTGACCATGTTTTTGGGAGGATTGTGAAAGGACTGTGGAACTTTAGGCTAAAAAAGCCACTGAGTGTTTTGAAGGAGCTTGGAAGATAAGAATATCGAGAAGAGTGCAGAAGATGGAGGCCTGGCTTGTGAAGTTGCAGAGGAAAGTTTAAAGAGTCTATCGGGGCTTTTGCTATTTTCCAATTAACTTTCTCCTATTCTGGTCAGCTGAGGCTGAACCATGATTAACAAGAGATCGGCACCATTGAAGTGAAACCTTTGCGTTACTGGGACAATTGATGCTGGTCAGCTGGAGCCGAGAAATTAGTGGTGATTAAGAAGAGACCAGCATCCCTCACTGAGGTGAAATCTTTGAGAAACGTTTCCTCAGGGTCAGCACACAGAAGCTGTTCTAGAAATGGCCAAGGTTTTACCTTGTGCTGGCAGCCGAACTTCGTAGTGTAAGAGTCTCCCAAGTGGTACTGGCTTTGAGGGCATGAAGGGGTCATGGAGAGCAGCTGCGGCTTGGCACTGTGAGAGGCCAGGAGAGGCCACTGGGGAAGGTGCAGTCTCAGTGGGAGCAGAAGACCAAGACTGAACAGGTCATGAGAAGCTGAGGCTTGGCACCGTGAAGAGAGCCTAGGAGAGGCTATTCGGGACAGTGCAGCCCAGTTGGCAGCAAGGGACCAAAGCCGTTTTGGAGATGCCAGTACCATGGGATGACCACCAAGAACAGCAGCAGCAGTGGAGTGGAGCTAGCTGGAGCCTGGAAGACAAGCTGTGTGCTGCAGAGGGCAGAGCTGGAGACGTGACCCAAGTCCTTTGGAGGAACCCAAAAGACCGAGAGTGGATCCCAGATAATTGGACATTGAGTTATTTATACTATGAGTTTGGTTTTGGTTGGCTTAGATTGTGACTGTGCCCTGGTCCTTTCGTCCTTCCTACTTGAAGAAGGTATTTAATTTAATTTTTGATTTTTACAGGAGCACACAGCTTTAACTTTTAAAAGAGATTTTGGATTTTTAGATATGATATTTTAAAGAGACTGAAATTTTAATGTGTTTGAATTTGCAAATACTGTGAGACTTTTATTTATGTTTTCTGTATGTTTTTCAAGACAGGGTTTCTCTGTTTAACAGAGACTTGGCTGCTGCCAAGCTCCTGCCTCCAGGTTCCTGTCCTGACTTTCTTCAATGATGATCATAAGCTAAATAAACCTTTTCCTCCCCAACTTGCTTTTTGGTCATAGTGTTTTTGACACAGCAACAGAAACCTGACTAAGACAGGGACTGAGTAAGTGAAAACATTCTCCCTACTAATACTATATGATGTCCTGAGCTTAATGGCTTACGCCTTTCATCCCAGCACTTGGGAGGCACAGGCGGGTGGATCTCTGGATGTAGTGGGTTCCAAAACAGCTCAGTGATACATAGTAAGACCCCTTTTACTGGGGGGAAAACACACAAAACAACAACAAAACCCCCCAACAAACTAAAAGCCAATTTACAACAAAAAACTCACACGATATCCTCAAAAGACTGACTCACTATTACTTTATTCCTTATAATCTCCCCACAGTGCTTTCCTTCGCCGGGGGTCAGGAAACCTGCCAGCTCTGTGGAAAGAGGAACCCTAGCCACACACAAGAAGTCCCGGCAACCTTCAACTTAAAGTTCTTTCTTGAAAGAGTTCCACTCACCAGAAAACTGGCTCCGACCCTCAAGGCTCCAGTCCCGGAAATGGTCTGCACAGTGACAAACTGCAGGGGAGACGCAGGGTCAGTCTCTGTACCCTCTGCGCTTCAAAACTTAACTCTTTTAGTTATTTGATTAATTTTACTCTATGAGTAGCTTGTCTGCATGTTTGTCTGCATACCATGCTCATGCCTGGTGCCCCAGGAAGTGAGGAGGAGGAGGCATCAGACCCCCTGTAACTTGGGATCTGCAGTCAGAGATGGTTCTGAGCTTCCATGCGGGTGCTGGCAACCGAACCGAGGCTCTCTAGAGGAGCATGGCGCCATCTCTCCAGCCCCGGTTAGTTAGTTGCGCTGCGTGTGTATGGGGGTGACGGTGTGCACAAGCCATGGCAAGTGTGTGGAGGACAGAAGACAGCTCCTTGGAGTTGGTTCTTTCCTTCAGTCTTCATGTGGGTTCTGGAGACTGAACTCAAATCATCAGGCCTGTGCAGTCAGCACTTTATCTGCCAAGCCATCTTGCTGGCCCTAGAACTGATTCTGGATGGTTTCTTTAGAACCATCCACATTATATGGAAAATTTTAGAGTATAAAAATTCCTTCTCAATAGGCAAAAGGAGTGATTTATGCACACACACACAAAAACATAAAGACATTAAAATAGTCACTATATTCAAACATTATTTTAGAAATAATGTAAAATTCAGAAACCTCCTGATGCCATGTTTCTTTAAACAGTTAGTCAACAAGTAGATTAGGATAATGTTAATTTACTTTGTTAATTTTTTTGTGGTGCTGGGCATTGAACCCAGGACTTCTGGAGATGCCAGGCTAGTATTCCACCACTGAGTTATAATTAAACCCAGTCTTTATGTTTTTCACATGTTAGGCTTAGGCAGAAAAATAAATATCCATTCAGCCACATTTTTCCTTTTCCTTACAAAAGAAAGTACACGCCTTTATTTTAGAATCATGGTCTTCTCTCTGTCCACGCTCACGGCCTGTGACGGGGCAGCAGAGGACAGCCCCACCAGCCCCACCTCCATGCTCTACTCATGGCTGGTTCCCTGTTGCTTCTCCTGTCCAAGCTGGAAGCTTTACACGATTGTGGGGACTAATTATAGTTGTGTGGCCTACAACTAGGCACAGAGAGGCACTTCTAACACACATTCGACATAAAAAGATGGGCCAAAGTTACAGTCAAATTCTGTCAACTTTTCAAGGGAACAGATATAATTAAACTTCCTATCTAGTAAGTGCGGCACCTCAGCCATCACACACATGTGAACGGAGTTAACATTTCCTGTTTTTAAAGCATTGCTGCCTATGTAAACAGAGCCTACGTAACGCTCAAGTCGGCATGGCTTACCCGGCCACTCTTCAACACTTCGCTGTTCTCACCCAGGGCCAGTTCTGCGGAAGCCTTACAAAATTCAGCCAGTCCCCCAATGGGCAGGTATTCTTTGTCCAAATTTTTTGCAGCAATCTGGGCCTCTGCCTAGACAAGAAATTAAGTGTTAGTTTCTTCTTCCTCCTTTGTCCTGTGATGATCACAAAAAGTGTTTTCTGAAGTAAATGCCAGAAGCAAACCCCCCTCCTTTGAGACATTTCTGCTATTTGGACTGACTATGAACTCTTGGGCCTTCTTAGTTTTTCTGCTCAGCTGGGACCGGCCACTTGGCAAACCTTATGTTTCATAATAAAGTTACTGCTTAAGAAGGATAAGTGGGGCTGGAGAGATGGCTCAGTGGTTAAGAGCACTGGCTGCTCTTCCAGAGGTCATGAGTTCAATTCCCAGCAACCACATGGTGGCTCACAACCATCCATAATGAAATCTGGTGCCCTCTTCTGGCCTGCAGATATACCTGCAGACAGAACACTGTATACACAATAAATAAATCTTTAAAAAAAAAAAAGGATAAGTGAAATATTTGACATTTAGTGCCACAGAAGTACTTTTAATTATGCTATATTTTAATATTATTCTTGTGAAATAAAATGCTATTTATTTTGAGATAAGATTTCCTTATATGGACCAGTGAGGTGGTTTGCATGAGAATTCCCCATAGGCTCACATGTTTGAATACTCTGTCCCGGTTGGTGCAACTGTTTGGGAAGGATTAGGAAGTGTGGCCTTGTTGGAGGAGGTGTGTCACTGGAGGCAGGCTTTGAGTTTTTTTTTTTTTTTAATTTTTATTTGTAGGCTGGGGAGTAAATGAATAGAATAATATTTTCTATCCAATCATTTTCCCCAGTCAGCTTCAATGTTCCAAAGTCTAATTAACAGAGCAGGGAGGAGACCCTGAGCTGAACTCAACACTTTGGAAGGACTTTGAGGTTTTAAGACTCCTGCCGCCATGCCCAGTGTACCTCTCTGCCTCTTGCAGATCAAGATGTGAGCTCTCAGGTGTGCCTCCACCTAGCTCAGCTCTGCTGTCATAGACTTACCCTCTGAAACCACAGCTCAATTAAATACTTTATAATTTGCTTGGTCACTGTGTTTTATCATAGCACCAGAAAAGCAGCTGAGACATCCAGACTGGCTTGGAACCTGTCATCTTGTTTTGGCCCCCCAAGTGCTGAGATTTTTTTTTTTTTAATCCTTTTGTTTTGAGACAGGATTTCTCTGTGTAGCCCTGGCTGTCCTAGAATTTGCTACAAAGAACAGGCTGGCCTTGAACTCACAGAAATCTGTCCGTCTTTGTTACCCGAGGGCTGGTATTAATGATGTGTGCCACCATGTCTGGCACAAGTGTTGGGATGTATATCTTCATCCTGGCTAAAGATTTTTACATGGAAAGGTATAGAATCTTTCTTGGTTACCACTTAACATACTAGGGTTTTTTTTGCAATGCGTAAGAACAAAGCTTACAATGCTAGGTATATGTGAGATGTCAAAAATCACAATGAATGTATAAAAAGAATGGATTTCAGGATATATGCCAGTCCAAGAACTTTCACTGTCTGTGTGACTGTGGGCAAGAAAGTAACCCTTCCTGAGTCATAGGGTTGTGGTCCAACCTGCAATAATGCTTATCAGTCATTAAATACATTTTTAGAATTTTTTTTGTAACATTGGGTATCAAACATAGGACCTTCTGGATGCCAGAAAACACTATCACATCTGGTATCTCCAGTCTTGAATAACTTTAAAACTAATAGAAATACTATTAAAAAAGTAACAAAAGAGCCGGGCGGTGGTGGCGCACGCCTTTAATCCCAGCACTTGGGAGGCAGAGG